>JAVSCE010004592.1:0-12611 GCA_032199065.1 Smutsia gigantea | reverse complement strand
TCCATTTCTCTAGGTTATCTAGTTTGCTAGCATATAAGTTTTCATAGTATTCTCTCGTAATTCTTTGTATTTCTTTGGTATCTGTAATGATTTTTCCTTTTTCATTTATGATTGTTTATTTTTGTAGACTCTTTTTTTCTTCATAAGTCTGGCTAGGGGGTTATCTATTTTGTTTATTTCCTCAAAGAACCAGCTCCTGCTTTCATTGATTCTTTCTATTTTATTCTTCTCAATTTTATTTATTTCTGCTTTAATCCTTATTATGTCCCTCCTTCTATTGACTTTGGGCCTCATTTGTTCTTCCTTTTCTAGTGTCATTAATTGTGAGTTTAGACTGTTCATTTGGGATTGTTCTTCTTTCCTGAGGTAGGCCTGTATTGCAATATATTTCCCTCTTAGCACAGCTTTCGCTGCATCCCACAGATTTTGTGGTGTTGAAGTATTGTCATTTGTCTCCATATATTGCTTGATGTCTGTTTTTATTTGGTCATTGATCCATTGATTATTTAGGAGCATTTTATTAAGCCTCCATGTGTTTTGTGGGCTTTTTCATTTTCTTTGTGTAATTTATTTCTAGTTTCATACCTTTGTTGTCTGAGAAGCTGGTTGGTACAATTTCAATCTTTTTGAATTTACTGAGGTTCTTTTTGTGGCCTAATATATGATCTATTCTTGAAAATGTTCCATGTGCACTTGAGAAGAATGTGTATCCTGTTGCTTTTTGATGGAGTGTTCTGTAGATGTCTGTTAGGTCCATCTGTTCTAATATGTTGTTCAGTGACTGGCAGTATAATCTTATATGGTATGCTCATTGTGAACAAAGTACTTTCTCTAAATCATATTCCAGAGTGTGCAAAAGTGTTATGACTGAATCCTCAATGTTTTTTCTGACAATAGTAAGAAGCACTATTTCATTAAAAGTTTTTTTGTTACTGAAAATCTCTGTGGAACAACTGTGTCTATACAGATTCAGAGAGTGGACCCAAAGCAGTATATGCCAGATATATATCAGGGTACCTGTCTGCCATGCCCTTTTGGGAGAGTAGTCACTCATAATAGAAAGTAGCGTTATTTTGCATTATGTATATATTTTATACCAAACCTCCCTCTCCAGGCCATAGCTAACCTGGAAAATGGTACATACCTGTCCCAAAGGTATTTGCAGTAAACTCTGATCTTGATAGAACTTTCTTCACGTAATTTTCCCACAGTAATTTTCTAATTTTCATTTTAAAAGAAGAACCAATATGTATGGACATATACCTTTGAACAGAAGGACTTTTCTGGGTTCCTATTAATGGACTGCCATTTATTTCTACTCTCCAGATATAAGGCTTAATTTACCAGAACGAAATGAGCAGAATGAAATCCCAACTCCAGATATGGGTCTGATTTAGTCTTTCGGTAATCTCATTCACCTTGGCAGTGATAGGTTTAGCAATGGCATATTCTGGTGGCTTCTCTTTCTTACCAACAGAGTTTATTAACCAAAACAAATCTCTATCTGCAAATCTGGCCAATAAAACATGAGGGAAATCTGCTCATGTCCAGATTTTAAGTAATTTTTTTTTTCATTCCTAAGAAAAGGCCACAGGAAGAAATGGCCACTTTTTTCTCTGAATGTTGTTTTTTTCTGGATGTGATGCCTGGAATGGCTGTAGCCACTTTACAAAGGATAAAGCCAATCCCAAGTATGGTAGAGTAAAGGGATGCAAAGAACCTGGAATTTCTGATGACAATGTTGAACCTCTAATCAATCAACAGTAAAGGCTGCCCTTCCTCCAGACTTCCTGGTATAGGAGACAATAGATTTCCTCATTTTTCAACCAATTTGAGTCAGGTTTTTATTACTTGTAGCCAAAAAATTGCTGGATCAGAAAGGATATTATGACTTGGACTGAATGAGTTGGATGAATTAAATTTCCTCTCTTGGGAAATACTAAGACTGAGGAACAAAGAGGGATGCTGCCAGTTACTTGTGAGGAATTGAACTGAAAGAGCATGTGAAAACAGGGAATTTATAGGAGACACTATAAAATGAATAAGCAGTCAGAAACCAGCTAGGAGAGATAAAAGAGGGTTAGATGTGTATCAAGAAACAAAGAAGTCATTAGAAAGAACAAGACTGCTTCTTTAAGAAAAAGACATTCTTTTAGCTTTCTAGTTCCTATGATGTCTAGCTAAGCTTTTCTGATCCATGAATTACTAAGACATCTCTGAGCCTTACACAGTCCACCCCTTCACAAGAGTTAGTTTGAGTGTCTCTGCTACTTAATGAGCCCTGTCCTAGGACACGTTAGGGTGTGGATGGGAAAAGGGGAAAGTCAATTAGACTAAAACTGCAAATTAAAAGGGGTCAAAAATAATGGATGAAGGATGAAAGAAAGGTTCCAAATATAGTAAAACTTAACAAATAAGATTATAAAAGTAAATAAAAAGTGAAAATGATCACATAACCAGTGTCAGCAAACTGGCCACTAAACAAAAAAATCATGTTGAGTATCAAAGAATGCCAGGGCTTGACATTTTCTTTCTGTACCTCTCTTACATCTGGAGCTTGTTTCCTCCACATCCCCATTTCCCCCCGAGCCAAAAAGAGTTCTGCCACATTAGCCCATATTAATTCTGATTACATCTCCCCTAGGTTACTGTAATATTTGTCAAGGTAATCACCATGGCTCCAGGATTTCCCAATTCCAATACAAAGTAACTTTACTAAAGCAAAACTCTGAAAATGTCATTTGTCTATTTAAAAATTCCTCATAGCTTTTCCATATTTATGGCATTAATTAAACCCATAATGCTCTTTAGCCTAGTTAGTGTACAGAACCTCTGTAAATACAGTTTTAACCCATCTTTCATGCCCTAATTCTTCCTATTACCATCTCCTCCTACCATTCACATTTCCACCCTTATTTGCTCCAGTCAACCTGAACCACTTTGTTCCCCATACAGTCCTCATACTTTTTGAATTCTGTACTTTAGCTCACGCTGTTACTGTCACCTGAAACTTACCTCCCCCTACTCTAAATTAACTTCCACCCTTGTAGAAAGCACAAAGTAGTAATATGTTTTTAGAAATAACAGAATATTCTAATTAATAAAATCAGCATGTGAATGGATCACAGTAGATATATGTAAAACCACTTTAAGGACTTCAAAGTCAGTAATACTTTAGCAAACAGAAAGATAGGAAGCAGTTTGGGAGTTTATCAGCAGGGGCAGCAGCAATCCAACTGTATCCAAAGGTATCAGTCAGAGCGACCAGATCCTTTCAACAGTCCTTCAAGTTCCAGCTCAAATACCGTCTCATTCAAAAATCCTGCCTTGCTCTTTAAGCTTTGTCACTGTTAAATGAATAGGTCTTATTTATTCCAATTGACTTGAAAGCACATCTTATGCAATCTGATGCGAAGCGTCACAAGAACAGTGCACTAAGAACAGTGACTTATAAGTAATAGATGTTCAGTGAAATTTGCATAAATTTATTTTCAGGCTATTGGAGAACAAAAGGGACACTGAAGTTTCCTTTTCTATCATTAATTTTAAGTAACAGGACCGGCCTTTTAAGGGATTTCTACTGGTCTCTCAAGGGGAATTTAAGTTAGGTAAACACGCAGTTTAGAATGTAAAACGTAATTGAAATGTAAGATGATATTACTTTGAGGGAGGAAATAAAAGTTTATGAAAAAAGCGAAATAAGAAAATTGAATGGGAACTGAATTGGGCAACTAGCTTTCATAGGATGGTTATTTTATTTTATTAAGAATGCCAAAATCACTAACAGTAAATATCATATGTATAAGGCATAATGAAAAACAAAATTTCAGCTCAGACATTTCAAAAATGTTAACAAATGCATTTAGAAATAACTGGATAGGTTATTTTGCATAATGAATAACTTGTACCTGTCTGTTTCCATTACCAGTTTCTCTAAAAAGAGAAAAAGTGGTAACAACTATTATATCATTTATCTTCATAGAGTAATAAAGTATACACGAGTGAGGTATATGTATGGAGAATGGGTAATAAACTGGCTTGAAGTCATATAATAATCAGGACAAAATATCCTTACATTAAGGCCTATCAGTATTTGACTATACTGAACAAAATTATCTGCATATGAATACATTTAAACATTAAGCCTCCTTGGTAAACTGAAATATAATATTCTCTGAAAAATGAATAAATAGAACTATTAATAACAGAGAAATTGTTAAAATCAATATAAAAAATATGTTTTTGGCTGACTATCTTGGTCCACAGAAACACAACTTTGGTTTAAAATAGTAATCAACAATGAAGAGAGAGTCAGTTCTCTCAATTACCTCATAAACATTTACATAGTATTTACAATATGCTGTAGGTTAAGCACCCTGCCAGGTACTGGAAATAAAAACATAAATAAATATTTTCTGCCCCCAAGGAGTTCACTCTATTAAGGGAGATAGATCTAGAAGCACAGAATTATAAAATGGCAAGTAGAGCATTCAGAAGTACGCAGAGGCCATTATGGGACCACAGAGAAGGGACCTCTGCCTACTCTACCTCGCAAGAGGGAGTCAAGAGGCTTTTCAGGCTACTGTTTTCTCAGTAATGTCTATCACTACTATCACTATCATCATCGGAAGCCTCTGTAAATACAGCAAAAAAGCAAGCAGCAGATTCCTTACACAGATTTTAAGCAATTGTTAATATAAAACACAGAAATGAAAAACTGTTGATATCCCTGACCTATTTAAATAAGTTTAAGATCAGATTGTACTGGTAGATAAGTTGACCAAAGGAAGAAAAAAAAATTTTTTTAATTTAACTTAAGCAAAAAGGAAAAAAAACTTTAAGAATCCTGTCCCTCAAATATCATATAGATGTATATTCAAATTCAAGGATCCACTGAGAAGTCTAATAAATTATTGGCTACATTGCAGAATGTTTTAAATATTCTCATTAATTTTTTTCTCAAAGGAATCTGTATTCTGAAATCAGATTTCATACTCATAGTCGTCTTCTAAAGGGTCTACATCTATAGTAAAAAATAAAAACAGTGCTTACCCAGAAAGGAAAACTTTACTTCAGAAAACATAAAGTCATATTCTCCGTGAAGCTTTTGTACTATACTCGTCTAAAAGTGTGAAGCTGATGGGTGTACAGATTCTTAATAAGACACAACAGATGGACACGTTTAGTGAAACATCGTTAAGACCAAGGAGAAGAAGCAGTTGATGACAAGCAGAAAAATGTACAATTCTCACTTACATTTAGGTGTGGAGAATTGATTTAAAAGCTACTTGAGATGCCTGTCTTAGAGCTTTAAAACAATGTGTTAAAAAGTTCTTTTATACTGATTATACATAGCATATATGAAAGAATTCACCTTTCATTTGAAATAACTCATAACTGGGTTTTTATGTAGCTCAAACTATAAACAGGGTACCAAATAACAAAATCATATAACTAATTTTAGAAACAAGTAAAGAAAAAGAGGCAGCTAACCAGTATCTATTTTGGCTAAAAAAGCTGACAAGAGCCAAATACTGTTTGAATAATAAAGACTCAAATCTTGGAGCACTTTATATTGTAAAGAGTAAAAACCTGCAGCATAGGCATTCATAGAACAATCAGAGATTTTAGCAAGTAAATGAAATGTATAGCAGAGAGAAGGAAATCAGCTACTCTAATCCTGACTTATAGGGCTTTTTTCCTTTTTGTTTCTCCACAAGGATTTACCCCATGACTAGAGTTTCTCAGAGTTTTTTTCTCCCCTTTAAACATGTTTATTCTGTACTAAAAAACATTGGATTAAGAGCAGAAATCCCTTGAAGAGGAAATAATAAAGTCATTATCATGGAGCAAAAAACATTTACTAAAATATATTTTATCACAATCATGTTTTAGCTAAACAATTTATTTTTGCTTTCTCCACAGTTTCTTCTGTTTTAAATTCTTAACAATGGATTTCATCTTATAATTGGCTTCAGAATTCTAAAACACATACGCATGTGCCAAAAAATGGCTAATTAATAAAATGGAATTAAGCAAAATGAAATCAGAAAGGTGTATAATCTGTATAAATGACGTATAAATTGCAGATACATGGAAGATGGCAGATTTAAGAAAGAATAAAACAATTCACATCACAGAAACCTCCCAGTTTGCCCCACAATAATCCTAAAATTACTGGTAGAACATATTGGTACTAGCAATGAAACTGAATCGAATCTACTTTCTGATACAATTCTTTGGCATAAATCTGCATCCTGTTGCTGCAACTGACTGTTTGTCACTGTTTTAAGCTTCTGTGCAAGGCAACATGCACATTCATGTCTGTATCCAATCTGATCTCCAGCCTGTGAGGAGGACAAGTCTTCATTAAACCACAATTGGAACTTCTCTCTGAAAATGCCAATTTTGTTTCCTACTGCTCTTCTGTTGGATTTTCTATTTTGTCTCCTGCCTTGGGACAATTCTTCTAGTGCAGAGGCAGGGTGGTACCAGGCCTGAGGGTCAAGTTACTGAGAGTTTCTGACCTGAGGAGGAGGAATGAGAGGCTGCTTTTCTCACTTGATGGTTCCCAGAACTATTCCAGAAATGACAACATTTAAAGTCAAGTTTGAAGTCATTTTTATGACGTATACTGTGACTGAAGGCTCTCCAAGTTAACTCTCTCTTTTCAGAATTGAAGTAACAATGTCTTTTTCTATTACCTTTATTGTTGAATGGTCTCCTGTCTGTTCTGCTTTTGGGGTGGCCCTTCTGGTGGAGGGGAAGGGTAGATGGTCCCAGGGTTGAGAGTCAAGTTACTGAGCCCTCTATCGGTATTGTTGAGCAGGAGGGAAGAGAAGCTGCTGTGTTTTCCCGGAAACTTTCTTCTTGGGGCATATGGAAAGACTCAGGATTCAAGGCTGGGTTAGACTTCCATGGTTGGTTCATGGAAGCCAAGGGACAACTTGAAGCTCCTCCTTGGATCTGTGGGTTTAGACAGGAAGGTGATGCTCAAGGCTCTCAAACTGCTAAAAGTTAGCAAAGACAGGACCCCAGGCTGTAGCTTCCAAGAGTTTTAAAAGAAAAAGTGAGATATTTGATATTTATTAAGGATCTTTATATATTAAGGACTAAGCTAAGCGATGGAGGCACAAACAATGAATAAACCAGAATATCCAGTCTCAAGGATACAGCTTAATGAAGGAAAAGAGACAGTTGAAATATAATGTTTCAGTGTTATGATACAGGTGTGGGCAAGGTCTTTAATGGAGCAGGAAAAGTTAGCACCCAGTTCTGTTCAGTCTACTGGGAAAATCCTCTCCTTAAGCACAGTCTTAATCTTTAATTTAGACCTTAACGTCCTCCAAGTCTTCTATACCACAACCTGTATTTTCCAAAATTACAAATACTGCCAGTCTGTATGGCACTTAGTCATATTTCAAATATTTCATATGTTTCATTCCTAATATCAGAATATTCCTCATCTTCCTACCATCAGCCCTTAGTGGTCTTCACCTACTCAAACTGCCAAAGTACAGCATAGTGCAGTGGTTCTCACACTGTAGTGTTCCTAAGAGTCACACTGGGAGGCTTGTTAAAAATGCCTAGAAATCTTTTTATATAGTTATCTAATATAATCTTTATGTCTGTGGTCTACAAAACATACTTTGAGAAACACTACTGTGATGGTTAAGAGCATGGATTTTTTAATCAAGGTGCATCAGGGTTTGAATCCTACCTTTTTTCCATTTATTAACTATGTTACCATGGACAAAATTACTTTGCTACTGAATCTTCCTTTCCTCATGTATAGGAGGATAATGATAACATCCACCTATGTGAGGTTTAAATGGGACAAAACAGACAATGCAGTTAGCAGGATGCCCAGCACATGGTAATTATTCAATAAATGTCAGTTATTGTTTATTAGCATTATAAACAATAGTGTAAAAATTAGCTTTTCTAATCAAGGCCATCTGAATCTGATTGGTTTTGTCTTTCCAAGAACTTATATTAGTTAAATGCCCTGTTACACAAATTATTCTTTATAAGTTACTCTACTCACATTTAAGTGATCCATGTTTTTCATAACTTGTTTAAAATTGGTATGGTAAGCCACAGGCAGCCAACAACCCCAAGACGACATTAATGACATACTGTCACCAGGATTTTTGGCAAGACTACAAACTAGGAGATTTGATTTTGGTGTTCTACCAATACTGTCATTCTTCCAGCCCCATTCCACACTACCACCCCCCAACACAAATGACCCATATGATGACTAAAAAGATGTTAAACAGTAAGAAGTGATTAATTTTGGCCATACCTCCTTAGCCACCAATTTTGCATAGATTTAATGTATCCAATGACAAGATTTGAAATTACATACATTTTCTGTATTAACTCAGGATATGATTTGTTTATATATATTTAATGTATTATACACATATTAATATAGAAATCTATACATATACACATAACTAATATTTATCCCTTTTATTGCTATATGTTTTTCATTGTATACCCAATAAATTGGACAGATTTTTAAAGAAACAGTGTCTAGAGATCTTAGAAGCACCTATGTATTATCTTCAATCATAAGGTTATACATTTGTATAAAAAGCTGACATTGGATCCTTGGTACAGCTAATGTAGTATTTATGCAACACTTTTGGAGTAGCAAATTACTTCTATTAAAATCATCAGCCCACCAAAAGAAAGCTACAGAGCCTGCAAAGTCACCCTGCCCAGAGCATTATATATGCCACTAACAAAGCCAAAATCACAACTCATTACACTGAAGCAGATTAGTCAAACTGAAGTGCCTGCCATATTGTAGGATAATGATAACACACCCACCTAGTTCATATCTGTTGAATTAATGTAACAAAGAAATAAGTACATTATCTTAAAAAAAAACCCACTAAAACTAAAAACAAGCAACTTTCCCAGTAGAGCTCAGTTAAAACCTAATTCCTACAGATCACTAAATTAATAACTCAAATTTAAATTACCTTTCATTTTACTTTAGTGAGTCAAAGACCAATCTTCCTTGCATGTGATGTGTAAAATATTAAATGTTTCAGCAAAGAATATGTAGTTTGTGGCAACTTAATAATATTATAAATCTAACTGGAACTCAGAAGTGAGTTCAAGTGTCTCAACGAGGCAAAAGAGGTCCACTAAAAGCAGAAAATAATTCAATTTATATACAAAATCAAAGGTAAAAGACACAATTTTTCCTCCATGCTGAAATTCATGATGAAACAGTACTATTTCTAGAAAACTCTTGCATACCAAGGGCAGCCATATTATTAGATAAACATAAAAGTAGAGCTCACTTTGGTTTTAGCTATATTGAATACAACTGTGCTTTAAGCTTATTTTTACTTTCATTTACCTTATGTAAACTTATGAAAAGCATTTTTCTTATTTTATACATAAAATAACCTAGGAAAAAACAAGTAACAATCAATTCAAAGAATTTATATTTCGATGTTTGAATTACTAGAAGTCTGAACAAATGGAAGTGGCTGAGAATGATTATTTAAGATCAACAAAATGTTTATAATATTTTTAGATGAGGCTGAGCCTTTACTTACCCCAAACTAATAATTATGCAAGAGATAACTCTACTAGAGCATTTATCATTATAATTTCTGTAATTGGTATACAATAAATATTTTTAAAATGATAAGCAAGAAACATTTCTGCTTTTTAGGGGAATGCTATTTTCAAGAAAGCTCTTTCTTTTTTTTTAATATAATTTATTTTATTATCATTAATCTACAATTACATGTGCAATATTACGGTTATTAAACTACCCCTTCATCAGGTCCCCCCCACCAACCCCATTACAGTCACTGTCCATCAGCGTAGTGAGATGCTATAGAATCACTCCTTGTCTTCTCTGAGTTGTACTGCCCTCCCCGTGCCCCCCCAACATTACATCTGCTAATCGTAATGCCCCATTTTCCCTCTTATCCCTCCCTTCCCACCCATTTTCCCCAGTCCCTTTCCCTTTGGTAACTATTAGTCCGTTCTTGGGTTCTGTGAGTCTGCTGCTGTTTTGTTCCTTCAGTATTTTTCTCTTTGTTCTTATACTCCACATATGAGTGAAATCATTTGATACTTGCCTTTTTCGGCTTGGCTTATTTCACTGAGCATAATACCCTCTAGCTCCATCCATGTTGTTGCAAATGGTAGGATTTGTTTTCTTCTTATGGCTGAATAATATTCCATTGTGTATATGTACCACATCTTCTTTATCCATTCAGCTACTGATGGACACTTAGGTTGCTTCCATTTCTTGGCTATTGTAAATAGTGCTGCAATAAACATAGGGGTGCATCTGTCCTTTCAAATTGGGCTGCTGCATTCTTAGGGTAAATTCCTAGGAGTGGAATTCCTGGGTCAAATGGTATTTCTATTTTGAGTTTTTTGAGGAACCTCCATACTGCTTTCCACAATGGTTGAACTAATTTGCAGTCCCACCAGCAGTGTAGGAGGGTTCCCTTTTCTCCACATCCTCGCCAACATTTGTTGTTGTTTGTGTTTTGGATGTTGGCCATCCTCACTGGTGTGAGGTGATATCTCATTGTGGTTTTAATCTGCATTTCTCTGATGATTAGCGATGTGGAGCATCTTTTCATGTGCCTGTTGGCCATCTGAATTTCTTCTTTGGAGAAGTGTCTATTCATGTCCTCTGCCCATTTCTTAATTGGATTATTTGCTTTCTGTTTGTTAAGGTGCATGAGTTCTTTATATATTTTGGATGTCAACCCCTTATCGGATACGTCATTTATGAATATATTCTCCCATACTGTAGGATGTCTTTTTGTTCTACTGATGGTGTCCTTTGCTGTACAGAAGCTTTTCAGCTTGATATAGTCCCACTTGTTCATTTTTGCTTTTGTTTCCCTAGCCCGGGGAGATATGTTCATGAAGAAGTCGCTCATGTTTATGTCCAAGAGATTTTTGCCTATATTTATTTCTAAGAGTTTTATGGTTTCATGACTTACATTTAGGTCTTTGATCCACCTTGAGTTTACCTTTGTGTATGGGGCTAGACAGTAGTCCAGTTTCATTCTCTTACATGTAGCTGTCCAGTTTTTCCAACACCAGCTGCTGAAGAGGCTGTCATCTCCCCATTGTATATCCAAGGCACTTTTATCAAATAATAATTGACTGTATATGTTTGGGTTAATGTTTGGATTTTCTATTCTGTTCCACTGGTCTGTGGGTCTGTTTTTGTGCCAATACCAAATTGTCTTGATTACTGTGGCTTTGTAGTAGAGCTTGAAGTCAGGGAGTGTAATTCCCCCTGTTTTATTCCTCCTTCTCAGGATTGCTTTGGCTATTCGGGGTCTTTTGTGGTTCCATATGAATTTTAGAATTATTTGTTCCAGTTCATTGAAGAAAGCTGTTGGTAGTCTGATAGGGATTGCGTTGAATCTGTAGATTGCTTTAGGTAGTATAGCCATTTTGACAATATTTATTCTTCCTAGCCAAGAGCATGGGATGCATTTCCATTTGTTAGTGTCCTCTTTAATTTCTCTTAGGAGTGTCTTGTAGTTTTCAGGGTATAGGTCTTTCACTTCCTTCGCTAGGTTTATTCCTAGGTATTTTATTCTTTTTGATGCAATTGTGAATGGAATTGTTTTTCTGATTTCTCTTTCTGTTAGTTCATCATTAGTGTATAGGAAAGCAACAGATTTCTGTGTGTTAATTTTGCATCCTGCAACTTTGCTGAATTCAGATATTAGTTCTAGTAGTTTTGGAATGGAATCTTAGGGTTTTTTATGTACAGTATCATGTCATCTGCAAATAGTGACAATTTGACTTCTTCTTTACCAATCTGGATGCCTTGTATGTCTTTGTTTTGTCTGATTGCTGTGGCTAGGACCTCCAGTACTATGTTGAATAACAGTGGAGAGAGTGGGCATCCCTGTCTTGTTCCTGATCTTAGATGAAAAGCAAGAAAGCTCTTTCTTATTGACTTCCATCACAGCAGTCAAAATTCTTCTCTCAAGATCTTAAAGAATAGCAAGCAGAATATGTAACTACTGATAGTCATGTGTTTCTATAAAAATCAGGGATTTTCTTCCATTTGTTCAGAAACTTTCTAACAGAGATATTTAACCAAGTCATGAGTTGAAATCTGGTTGCTCAGTAAAGACCCCCTCAACCCTTCCCTCGAAAAAAAAAGGAGAAAAATAGAATTGCTGAAGCTAAGATTAAAAAAATATACTTAAATTAAAGATAGCAAGTGATATTTTAGCTGGTTAGTAATTGACATAAGGCATGTACATCTCCTAATGCATTGTTTTATGGGGAAAGGATCTACAGAATCACAGTCAAGCAATAAAGTTTTCAGGACTTACTAATGAGCTGTTCATAGCTAGGGTTGAAAAGAAACTACTGTATTTGTATATGTCTTGAATTAACATTTATTAGTAAACCACTGAACAATATTTTTCTGTATCTCTTCACTCCCTAGATCAGCTTCTGGATGTATAAAGACTTCAGAGTGCTCCTAGAACAGTGCATTTTTTTAAAATGAAGAAACTATTCTGGAGAAAAAAAGATCTTGTTAGCTATGAAAAAGTGATGTTAAAGAAGTACTACTG
>JAVSCE010004591.1:0-427006 GCA_032199065.1 Smutsia gigantea | reverse complement strand
AGATTTCTCCACTGTTAGGAAGACACTATGAATATCTTTGTTAGGGCTATGACTCAACCCTTTCTTTTCCAATGTGAAAAATGCATAAAGGAATTTCAGGCATAAATCCATGGGTAACTTTGGCCACTTCCTTTTATCATCTTCCCAGCTCATTAACGTCAATACAGCCCACTGCGGGCTTACTGGATTTACGCAAAACCTTGGCTAAAGGGCAATTTAGAGCAGTGAAAATATAAGAACCCACATTATCCAACCGGTTAGCAACCAGGAAACAAAAATCCTCCATGGAAATGTTAAATCAAGTTCATACTTACTAGATCCGCCAAGTTCACCACAGACTTCGCATACGTGTTGGTATGAACAACAGAGAGACGGTGCTTTTTAAACTGAAAGCAGAAGAAAACAAGCAAAGGTCTTTCAAAGTCATCCACAAACAGTCACCTTGGCAGAGAAAATGTGTGGTTTGAAAGATCTCTAAGGCTTTCTATAAAAAATGTAAGAGTTGAGAACTAGTCCTTTATATGCTGTGTAGTCCAAGGCAAGGCTCTTAAAAATCTGAAGCCTCAGGTAAGTCTCTATGAGATGAAGTAAAAAATACCCATTCCATCCGTTTCATAAGTTTATTTTTATCACAGGATTGTCACTGAAAATGATAAAACATATGAAAGCTGTCTATGAATTGCAAGATACACAAACATAAGTAGGGTGATAGCCAAAAAAAGTGAATGTGAACACTGCTGAAAGTGTAAAAAGTTCAATAAGACTTAGTAAAGAGAAGAAAGCTCTAAGACAAGGGTCACAAAGAGGTGGCCTAAAAGGTAGATGTGGATCACATATACATTTGTTTGGCCTCAACAGTGTTTTAAAAATCAGGAAATAACAGCACAGAGAATATAGTCAATCACTCTGTAACATCTTCCTATGTTGACAGATAGTGACTGCACTAGTGAAGGGGAGGATTTAATAATGTGGTAACTGGTGAACCAAGTGGTGATGTGTACTTGAAGCCAATATAAGATTGTGTATCAGTTACACTTCAATAAATAAAAAAACATCAGAAAATACCCTGTAAAACCTGATTTCTAGCTTCACTTAAACTGAGCCTCTCCGAAGATGGCGGTGTGAGAAGTGAGACAGAGAACTCCTCCCAAAACAACAGATAGTGCGAAAATATAGTTAATACAAGTAACCCTAAAACAGCAACAGGAAAGAAGGTGACACCAGACTGCACACAGACCTCATGAACAGAGCAGACCTCACGAAACAGGGTAATGTACCAAAGCCTTGATCCAGTGGGACCCAAGCCCTTCCCCCACCTCAGCTCACCTGCAGGAGGAAGAGAAATGGAGCAGGGAGGGGCTGGAAGCCTGGGACTGCTGAACACCTAGCCCTGGAGATCTGCTTTGTGAGCAGAAACCTATATTGTGTGGTGCTCTAGAGGATGGGGAGCTGGGACAGGCAAAGTGCTTGAGAAACAGATTCCAGATGTTTGTGGAGGACAGGATCCACACCCGTCTGCTCTGGGACAAGGGAAAGGCAGGCCGTCTGACAGGCTTCCTAGCAACGAGAGGGCTCCTGAAGGGGCGGGGTTTGCATGGAGCTTGCTGTGCGGGAGAAGGGATAGGGGGACAAGGTTGTCTGGATGCGCTCTGCCCAGTAGACTGGGAACTTTGAGGAGCTTAAAGAGCTCCATCCCCCTGGCTGGCTACTCAGCTCCGAGGCCCCCCACTGTGATAGGCAGCCTGCCGAGCCTTCCTCCTGGCCTGATGGCACTGGCTCACAAATCAGCAGTCACTGCACAGGGGTCAGGCCACTCAGAGGGAGGCCCAGCCTACAACAGCTAGAGACGCAAAGCACAGAGGCTTACACCTGTGTGCTCGGCCCACTAGCTCTGATACGGGAGACAGGCACGGCAGAAGGGAATCAGGAAACAGCTCTTTCCTTCCCTCAGGCACCAGCTCTGCTCCCGGATGACCCCAAACCTCACTCTAGGAGCTGAACAGCTCCAGAGACTAGAGCTTCTGGGCACTAGAGGGCACGACACAGAAATATGAAATGTCAAAAGAACAGGGTCCAGACCAAAATTTCACAAACCTCAGAAAAAGGGCCAAATGAAACTGAACTCACCAATCTTCCTGAAAGAGAGTTCAAAATAAATATCATAAACATGCTTATGGAGGTATTCAAGAACTCAGGAACGAATTTAAGATGGAGATTCAATCATTAAGAAATTCCATATCTGAAATGAAACATACAATACAAAGTTTTAAAAGCAGATTAGATGTAGTAGAAGAGATGGAAAATGGAATAGAAATTAGAGAAGAGGAATACAAAGAACCTGAGGCACAGAGAGGAAAAAGAATCTCTAAGAATGAAAGAATATTGAGAGAACTGTGTGACCAATCCAAATGGAATAATATTCGTATAATAGGGATACCATAAGAAGAAGAGAGATGAACAGGGATAGAAAGTGTCATTGAGGAGGTAATTGCTGAAAATGTCCCCAATCTGGGCAAGGAGATAGTCTCTCAATCCATGCAGATGCACAGATTTCCCAAAACAAGGGACCCAAGAAGACAACATCAAGACATATAATAATTAAAATGGCAAAGATCAAGGATAAAGACAGACTTTTAAAAGCAGCTAGAGAGAGAAAAAAGATCACATACAAAGGAAAACCCATCAGGCTTTCATCAGATTTCTAAACAGAAACCTTATGGGACAGAAGGGAGTGGCATGATATATTTAATGCAATGAAGCAGAAGGGCCTTAAACCAAGAATACTCTACCTGGCAAGGTTATCATTTAAATTTGAAGGAGGGATTAAACCATTTTCAGATAAAAAAAAGCTGAGACAATTTACCTCCAACAAACCACTGCTACAGTGCATTTTGGAGGGACTCCTATGGATGGAAGTATTTCTAAGGCTACACAGATGTCACCCAAGGGATAGACAAACAGTACAGAATATGATTCACAACACACAAATAATGGAGGAGGAAGAAAAAGAAGGAAAAAAAATCTTCAGGTTGTTTTTGTAATAGCATAGAAAGTGAGTTAAATTAGACAGTAAGATAGTAAGGGAATAAGCCTTGAATGTTTGGTAACCACAAATCTAAAGCCTGCAATGGCAATAAGTACATACCTATCGATAATCACCCTAAATGTAAATAGTCTGAATGCACCAATCAAAAGACACAGAGTTATTGAATGGATAAAAAAACAAGACCCATCTATATGCTGCCTACAAGAGACTCACTTCAAACCCAAAGACATATACAGACTGAAAGTAAAGGGATGGAAAAAGATATTTCATGCAACTAATAGGGAGAAAAAAGAAGTTGTAGTACTTGTATCAGACAAAATAGACTTCAAAACAAAGAAAGTCACAGGAGACAAAGAAGGACACTACATAATGATAAAGGGGTCAGTCTAACAAGAGGATATAACTATTATAAATATCTATGCACCCAACACAGGATGTATCACCTACATGTGTGAAACAAATACTAACAAAATTAATGGGGGAAATAGAATGCAATGCATTCATTTTGGGAGACTTCAACACACCACTCACTCCAAAGGACAGATAAACCAGACAGAAAATAAAGAGACAGAGGCACTGAACAATGTATTAGAACAGATGGACCTAAAGGATATCTACAGAACACTCCATCCAAAAGCAACAGGATACACATTCTTCTCAAGTGCACATAGAACATTTTCAAGAATAGATCATATACTAAGCCACAAAAAGAGCCTCAGTAAATTCAAAAAGATTGAAATAGTACCAACCAGCTTTCTCAGATCGCAAAGGTATGAAACTAGAAATAAATTACTCACAGAAAATGAAAAAGCCCACAAACACATGAAGGCTTAATAACATGCTCCTAAATAATCAATGGATCAATGACCAAATAAAAACAGAGATCAAGCAATATATGGAGACAAATGACAACAATAATTCAACACTGCAAAATCTGTGGGATGCAGCAAAGGCCATGCTAAGAGGGAAATATATTGCAATACAGACATACCTCAGGAAAGAAGAACAATCCCAAATGAGCAGCCTAAACTCACAATTAATGAAACTAGAAAAGGAAGAACAAATGAAGCTCCAAGTCAGTAGAAGGAGGGACATAATAAGGATTAAAGCAGAAATAAATAAAATTGAGAAGAATAAAACAATAGAAAGAATAAATGAAAGCAGACGCTGGTTCTTTAAGAAAATAAACAAAACAGATAAACACTTAGCTGGACTTATCAAGAAAAAAAGAGAGTCTACACACATAAACAGAATCAGAAACGAGAAAGGAAACTAGGGACACCACAGAAATACAAAGAATTATGAGAGAATACTATGAAAAATTATATGCTAACAAACTGGATAACATAGAAGAAATAGACAACTTCCTAAAAAATACAACCTTCCAAGGCTCACCCAGGAAGAAACAGAAAATCTGAATAGACCAACTACCAGCAAAGAAATAGAATTGGTAATCAAAAAACTACCTAAGAACAAAACGCCTGAACCAGATGGTTTCACTGTTGAATTTTATCAAACATTTAGTGAAGACCTAATACCCATCCTCATTAGTTTTCCAAAAAGTAGAAGAGGAGGGAATACTCCCAAACTCATTCTATGAGGCCAACATCACTCTAATACCAAAACCACGCAAAGACACCACAAAAAAAGAAAGTTACACACCAATATACCTGATGAACATAGATGCAAAAATACTCAACAAAACATTAGCAAACAAATTCAAAAATACATTAAAAAGATCATCCATCATGATCAAGTGGGATTCATCCTAGAGATGCAAGGATGGTACAACATTTGAAAATCCATCAACATCATTCACTACATCAACAAAAAGGACAAAAACCATATGATCATCTCCATAGATGCTGAAAAAGCATTCAACAAAATTCAACATCCATTCACGATAAAAACTCTCAACAAAATAGGTATAGAGGGCAAGTACCTCAACATAATATAGGCCATATATGACAAACCCACAGCCAACATCATACTTAACAGCGAGAAGCTGAAAGCTTTTCCTTTAAGATCGGGAACAAGACAAGGATGCCCACTCTCCCCACTTCTATTCAACATAGATCTGGAGGCCCAAGCCACGGCAATCAGACAACACAAAGAAATAAATGGCATCCAGATTGGTAAGGAAGAATTCAAACTCTCCCTGTTTGCAGATGACATGATATTGTACATAAAAACCCTAAAGAATCCACTCCAAAACCACTACATCTAATATCTAAATTCAGTAAAGTTGCAGGATACAAAATTAACACACAGAAATCTGTTGCATTCCTATACACTAACGATGAACTAGCAGAAAGAGAAATCAGGAATACAATTCCATTCACAAGTGCATCAAAAAGAATAAAATACTGAGGAATAAACCTAACCAAGGAAGTGACAGAGTATACTCTGAAAACTACAAGACACTCATGAGAGAAATTAAAGAAGATACCAATAAATGGAAACACATCCCGTGCTCATGGATAGGAAGAATTAATATTGTCAAAATGGCCATCCTGCCTAAAGCAATCTACAGATTCAATGCAATCCCTATCAAAACACCAACAGCTTTCTTCAATGAACTGGAACAAATAATTCTAAAATTCATACGGAACCAAAAAAGACCCCGAATAGCCAAAGCAATCCTGAGAAGGAAGAATAAAACAGGGGGAATTATGATCCCTGACTTCAAGCTCTACTATAAAGCCACAGTAATCAAGATAATTTGGCACAAGAACGGACCCATAGACCAATGGAACAGACTAGAGAGCCCAGATATAAACCCAAACATATATGGTCAATTAATATATAATAAAGGAGCCATGGATATATAATGGGAAAATGACAGCCTCTTCAACAGCTGGTGTTGGAAAAACTGGACAGCTACATGTAAGAGAATGAAACTGGATTACTGTCTAACCCCATACACAAAAGTAAACTCAAAATGGATCAAAGACCTGAATGTAAGTCATGAAACCATAAAACTTAGATAAAGACATAGGCAGAAATCTCTTGGACATAAATATGAGCAAGTTCTTCATGAACATATCTCCCTGGCAAGGGAAACAAAAGCAAAAATGAACAAGTGGGATTATATCAAACTGAAAAGCTTCTGTACAGAAAAGGACACCATCAATAGGACAAAAAGACATCCTACAGTATGGGAGAATATATTCATAAATGACATATCCGATAAGGGGTTGATATCCAAATTATACAAAGAGCTCACGCACCTCAACAAACAAAAAGCAAATAAGCCAATTAAAAAATGGGCAGAGGAACTGAACAGACACTTCTCCAAAGAAGAAATTCAGATGGCCAACAAGCACATGAAAAGATGCTCCACACTGCTAATTATCAGAGAAATGCAAATTAAAAGCACAGTTAGGTATCACCTCACACCAGTTAGGATGGCCGCCATCCAAAAGACAAAGAACAACAAATGTTGGTGAGGATGTGGAGAAAGGCGAACCTTCCTACACTGCGGGTGGAAATGTAAATTAGTTCAGCCATTGTGGAAAGCAGTATGGAGGTTCCTCAAAAAACTCAAAATAGAATAAACCCAGGAATTCCACTCCTTGGAATTTACCCTAAGAATGCAGCAGCCCAGTTTGAAAAAGACATATGCACCCCTATGTTCATCACAGCAGTATTTACAATAGCCAAGAAATGGAAGCAGCCTAAGTGTCCTTCAGTAGATGAATGGATAAAGAAGATGTAGTACATATACACAATGGAATATTATTCAGTCATAAGAAGAAAACAAATCCTACCATTTGCCACAACATGGATGGAGCTAGAGGGTATTATGCTCAGTGAAATAAGCCAGGTGGAGAAAGACAAGTATCAAATGATTTCACTCATCTGTCGAGTATAAGAACAAAGAAAAAACTGAAGGAACAAAACAGCAGCAGACTCACAGAACCCAAGACTGGACTAACAGTTACCAAAGGGAAAGGGACTGCGGAGGATGGGTGGGAAGGGAGGGATAAGGGGTTAAAAGGGACATTAAGATTAGCACACATAATGTAGCCAGGGGTGGGGTGGGGATACAGGGAAGGCAGTATAACACAGAGATGACAAGTAGTGACTCTATAGCATCTTACTACACTGATGGACAGTGACTGTAATGGGGTATATGGTGGGGATTTGTTAATAGGGGGAGTCTAGAAACCATAATGTTGTTCATGTAATTGTACATTAATAATAGCAAAAAAAAAATAAAGACAAAGATGATTAAAACAAAATGAGCCTCCCTACATGATAATTGGCAAGTGCTGAGGCAGCTGCTCCCATTAGGCAGGCCATGTGCCTTCCCTTTCCACAGCCCACATCCCTCCCTATTGTTTTATACCTGGCTCATGTCATTTGTGTATCTGCTTTCATTTGTGTTGTGATATCCTAAAATATCCAAAATATATGTACTTTACACAACTTATTTTATAAAAATCTCAGGAAACAGTTAACACTCATTGTCTTCAAATAAGTAGAAAGACAAAACTTAGTCCTGGCCTGAACAAGGAAGAAACCCTCCATCTTTATTTTACTATTATTACTATTAGGCATAACAATAATAAAGAACATTGATATGTTTGTTTAGTAACATGCAAATAAATGACATATTTTATCTCTCATAAATCATCCAAAGTAAATTAAAATGCACTTGTCCCTGAAATTAAGTAAAATACAGTAATGTGCATTATTGAATCTGTTCAGTTTAAAACTAGTTACATAGAACAATTAGCTTTATAACTCACTACTGTGCTGTGAGTGTACCCATCCTGACTGCAACATGTCCATGAATTGAATATACCTACTTTGGGTCAAAATAATTGACTAAACAAGAAGGACGTTTGTCAGGTCCTAAAATCAGGTCCTGCTTTTCTTTCATTAGGATAAAGCTGTATATAATAAACCAAAGTATCACATTATTGGTCCTCGCTTATTTTTCCAACATAAAATATTAACAAGCAAATCCAAAAAGCTGACATTATGGGCTACACAAGTATTTCTGGAACTTCACAAAATACCATTAGTTAGTTCCACCCAAGAGTGTTTCCAACTTGCAGGTTGTTGCTGGGTAAGAAATATGTTTGGTTACACAAACGTCTTCTCCAGGTTACAACATTTTGGACTTCTTGTTTCTTCTAAACACATTTCTGCACACACCAGTTTTACCCTAGGCACAGACAGGTTCAAGCACAAAAAAAATTTAGCGAATCTTACCATAAGATGATCATTCACAATCATCAGTTCAATGTATTTGGTCTCCTCCTCTACATTACGAGGATGTCGACGAAGCTGCAAGATAGTAAAGGAAGACAGCACATAAATAAGTCCTCTGAACTTGTCTGTGAAAAACTAAAAAATACAGTATGCATTAGATCCTTAGACCTTTATCTTATAGCTGAAAATCCGTACCCTTTTCCAACCTCTCATTTCCCCCACCACTCATCCCAGCAACCACTTTCCCACTAGTTTCTAGGAGTTTGACTTGGTTTTTAGATTCCACTTATAAGTGGTGCCATGTAATTTTTATCTTTCTCTGCCTCACTTACTTCACTTAGTGTAATGCCCTACAGTTTCATCTATGTGTCACAAATGACACGATTTCCTTCTTTTTAAAGACTGAACAGTATTCCATTGTGTGTATCTTGATCCATTTATTCATTGGTGGACGCTTGAAGTAATAACATTGTATTGTATAATAGGTATTTGCTAAGACAGTAGAATTTATATTGTTCTCACTAAAAAAAAAACCAAATAGGTAATAAATATGTGAGGTGATGGATGTGTTAATGAACTCAATGGGGGGGATCCTTTCACAATATATATGTATATCAAATCTCATCCTGTTTTACACTTTAAATACTTTTACAATTTTGTCAATTATACTTCAATAAAGCTGAAAATTTTTTAATTATAAAAACTAAAAAAAAACCCAGCAGAAATAAACAAAACAAAATTTACTCTTTTATTCTTCTAGGCTTTTTTTTGTTCATTTTCATTAATTAATTTATTTTTTGAATAGGTAATAAATTTACATGGTTCCAAAATTGAAGAAAGGCTTAGGATCAAAGTGTTCTTCTCAACTCTGTCCCCCATTTACTTCGTTGTTACCCCTTCTCCCACATGGATACAACACAGTTACGGGTTTCTTCCAGAAATATTTACACATCTAAAATCAAATGTGAAATACACCTTATTTCGTACTTTCATTTGTCTCACTCTCTTTTACATCAGGCTATTTTCGTTTACCAGTCTATTTTGGAGATTGTAACATGGAAGCACATTCTTTCTGGTTTAATTCAAGCTCCTGAGAATTTCTGAGAAGACACAGGAAGTGGGCTATTGGCACTTCTATTCTAAAATCTCCAGATCTGAACTTGAGACATGCCCTTCCTCTCCAAATGATCCAAGAGCTCTGTCAGGATAGATATGAGAGCTCCCGAGCAGTCTTGGGTTACCTAGCTCAGCTCTATCTGCCTGTTCAACAATTCATTTTCTCCATCTTCAAAATTATGATCAATGAATGCTACTGGTAAGAGCCACGAAGGCAGCCATATGCCTTTGTATCTGCAGTTAGTCTATAACATAGCCTTGGATAAGGTCTGTCAGGTTAACTTTTCCCATTATGTCAGGCTTTGATATACATTATCTCAGGAAATCTTGTTCACTTTCCCAAAGGCTAGGGTATACAATCAAACCTAAATCAATATGGGAATGTTTGTCTTGAAAGCCTCTTTTCAAACAAACTAAAGAATTGCTGCCACATGGATTTTGTCTCTGTGCTATGTGCATTCCCAAACTTTAAAACTTTTTTTTTCACAAACCCCTTATAACAAGTTGATAGGGAATAAAAGACTCTAACTCTGGGTTTGGAAACCAAGAAGCAACATGAACTGCACATCATAACAGGAGTCTTTTTAAAAACAGATGTTTTAGGATGATAGTATCTGCTTCATGAACTGTGGAGGAGACCTGAGCCTTATCAGTTCATACAGCAGACGTTCTAACAATTCTCAACATTTTCTTAATGCCAGAGAGTTGCCCCACTGGCCACACAGTTTCATACACTTCACCTCCATGGTCCACAGCTTTCTCAGAAAAAGAAATCAAGGGTTTGTTTGCTTGCAAGTGACTAAATGTTGCAGACGTTTATGAAGAACATCAAGGAATGTGCCAAAAGAAAACTGTCTTATTCTCTCATCTCATAATTCATGAAAATACTATTTCAAATTAAATCCTGATGGCAGTTATTTTTATCTATTTAATTGAGCCTCAATATATATGTATGTTCACAAAATATATAGAGCTCATCGTAGTAATTCATGGAACACAAAGGCTTCTGAGTTTAGACTATACAGCACATGTGGTTTATAAACACTTCTCTGAGACCAGACCTCTGGGTAAGAATTCTAGCTCCACCACTGGGTAACCCATGTAGCCCTGGACAAGTTCTTTAATCTCTAATGCTTCAATTTCCTTATTAATACAATGGAAATAAAAATACCTTCCCCATAAGATTGTAATCAGGGTTAAATATGTTATTCTCAGAATAGGGCCAGGCACATGGTAAGTACTCAGTAACATACAGCAATTATTATTCACACTAGAAATCTGTCTGTAAACATATTTTATTTCATACTTATTAAGTATCTTTTTAAAAGAAATCACCTGATTCCTTCAACTGCTTAATCTTATTAGAGATCTACTTCTCTCATCCTGTGTTTTTTATGCCACACACACATACACACATTCACATAACAACCACCACAATGGTGATCGTATCTTAGTTCTTTGACCACAGTTCTTTTTTCTCTACAGCGTTTACCTGCTCTATGATTCTGGGCAAGTCATTTTCACAGCTCAGAGCCATCATTTTTTCTCCCCATGAAAGGGGAATAATAGGACCTACCTCATGGTGCTTAAAGCAATGTGCAAACCGTTATTACCAAATCCAAGATTCACTGAACATTCATTCATATAGCTGACATGCAGACTCCACAAAGGAGCTCAAATAGCATTTTGTGGCTTCAAAACCTGATGAGTTCACTTTGAAGAGGGTATCTTTAAGGGGATACAAGGATACGTACCATACAGAAGACTCCAGAATGTGGCAAGGAAAAAGTCCTTGGTAGAAAGAACCTGATATGCCACACAAGCAGCCCCATAATCCATCTATCTGATGAATAACCATATTATTACCACTTCCTTGAGTCCTTTCTGAGTCTATGAAATAATATGGTCCCATCTCTACTGCCCTTGCAGATCCGCCACCCTTACTGTTTAGCACACCTTGACTACGGGCTGAACTACTACTTACCCTCTTACAGAGACTTAAATGTAGATGCAGTAAAACATCATGACATATGCCTATGAAGACATACCTGCCGTTTACCCCTTTTTGGTCTTGGCTTCAAAATAAATTTTGGTGGAGTGATGTGTGCTTGCTGGAATTCTAAAAGGAAATAAAAATAAAATTAAGTTAGTGCATTTGCCAGATTTATTTCACATAGAGCAGTCTAAGTTTTACTAGTTATTGCCAGTATAAATTATATAATTATATCTTGATCATGAATTATTAAAACTTGTAATTATAATAATTGTTTTAAATTATATAACAATGTTTGTATGAATTTTATAATTTATAATATTGTAATGATAATACAGAACATCAAAGTAATTGTATTCATAGTGATACTAAATAAACTTATCATGAATGAATACAATTTAAAAAAAATCTCAAATATCACTCCTAACTTATCTCATGAAAAGTTTTCATATTTCCCTTACAAACACCATCACATTGTTTATTAAGAACTTTATAAATAGCCCAACTTGACCTTCACTTCCACTACTGACCTTCATTTAATGAGTGACACACCAAATGTTGGTGAAGATGTGGAGCAATTAGAACACTCAAATAATGCTGGTGAGAGTGTAAAATGATATAGCCAGTTTGGAAAAAGGTTCAGCAATTTCTCATACAACAGCAGTTCTCAAAGGGTGACTCTGAACTAATGGCATAGGCATTACCTGAGAACTTGCTGGGAATGCAAATTCTCATTACCCACCCAAAATGTACTGAATCAAAACTCTAGAAATTGGTATAGCCACTGTGGAAACAATATGGAAGTCCTCGAAACATTAAAAACTGAACCACCATATGATCCAGCAATCTCACTTCTGGGTACAGCCAAAGGAATTGAAATCAGGATCTTAAAGATGCCCCCATGCTCACTGCAGCATTAGTCACAATAGCCAGGATACAGAAGTGACCTAAATGTCCATTGATGGATGAATGGATTGAGAAACTGTGGCACATATATATAATGGGATATTATTCAACCTTAAAGAAAAGGAAATCCTGCCATTTGAGACAATATCGATGAACCTAGAGGCTACTTTATTACGTGAAATAAGCCAGAGACAGGAGGACAAGTACTGTATGATACCACTTATATGAGGAATCTAAAACAGCCAACTCATAGAAGCAGAAAGTGGAACGGTGGCTGCCAGGAGCTGGGGTAAGGGGAAAACGGGAAGGTATTAGTCAAAGGTTACAAAGTTTCAGTTGTATAAGGTGAATAAGTCCTATCGATCTACTGTACAGGATTGTGCCTATAGTTAATGTACTATATTATATACTTAAAATTTTGCTAATAGTGTAGATCTTAAGTGTTCTTATCACTTAGAATAATATTAATAAATAAAGAGGGCGGGAGGAAACTTTTAGAGTTGATGGTATACTTATGGCATAGATTACAGTGATGACTTCATGGATGTATATTTATCTCCCAACTCATCAAGCTGTATACACTGATTATGTACATCTTTCTGTATGTCAGTCATATCTCTCCAAAGAGTGGTTTAAAAAAAAACTCTAGAAATAAAGCCAGCAGTCCATGTTTAATAAGCCCTCCAGGTGATTCTGATGTGTGCTCAGTTTGAAAGCACTGTTACCCAGTTAATACAGACCTACCTTATGGACCAGTAATTTCATTCCTAGGTACTTGACAGAAGAAATGTAAATGTGCCCACAAAAAAGAATTGACAAGGATATTCATAGTTATTTTATTCATAATAGTCAAAAATTAGAAATGACAAACGTCATCAACACAATGGAGTAAGAAATTTCAGTGTTTTCATACAATAAAATATACTCATTGAGAGATAGCACCTCATACCAGTTAGGATGGCCAACATAGAAAAGACTAGGAACAACAAATGCTGGTGAGGATGCAGAAAAAGGGGAACCCTCCTACACTGCTGATGGGAAGGTATGGCTAGTTCAGCCATTGTGGAAAGCAATATGGAGGCTCCTCAAAAAACTAAAAATAGAAATACCATTTGACCTGGGAATTCCACTCCTAGGAATTTGCCCAAAGATAAAAACTTCTCAGATTCAAAAAGACATATGCACCCCTATGTTTATCACAGCACTATTTACAACAGCCAAGAAATGGAAGCAACCTAAGTGTCCATCAGTAGATGAATGGATAAAAAAGATGTGGTATATATACACAATGGAATACTATTCAGTTATAAGAAGAAAACAAATCCTACCATTTGCAACAACATGGATGGAGCTAGAGGGTATTATGCTCAGTGAAATAAGCCAGGCAGAGAAAGACAAATACCAAATGATTTCCCTAATTTGTGGAGTATAACAATGAAGCAAAACTGAAGGAACAAAATAGCAGCAGATTCACAAAGTCCAAGAAGGGACTAGCGGTTACCAAAGGGGAGGGGTGGGAGAGAGCGGGTGGGGAGGGAGGGAGAAGGGGATTGTGGGGTATCATGATTGGTGTACATGGTGTGTGGGGGGTCACGGGGAAGACAGTGTAGCTCAGAGAAGACAAATAGGGACTCCATGGCATCTTACAACACTGATGGACAGTGACTGCAAGGGTGTACGGGGCGGACTCGATAATAAGGGTTAATGTAATAACCCTTTTTTTGTGAAACCTTCATAATATTGTATATTGATGATACCTTAATAAAAACAAAACAAAAAAATATATATATATATACTCATTGATTAAAAAGAATGAACTATGACCTCTGATAACATAAATCTCATAGGTATGTCCTAAGCAAAGGATCTGGACATAAAGCATGACTCACTTGTATGAAGACGTATAACAGGCTAAACTGATCTATGGCAATAAAATATAAAAATAAAAAATAATCAGAAAAGGGATTGCTGAAGAGGGAGGCATGATTGGGAAAGGGCACAAAGGAATTTACAGTAGCAGAAAAGCTCTGGGTCTCACCAGGGGAGTATGTATATGTCACAACTCATCCAACAGTACCCAAGATTTATGTCATTGTGGTAATCTTAAAAAAAAATGAGTGTTAAGGGCCCATACAAAATAAATAAGTCTTTATCAAAAATGTGTTCTTAGGAACACTAGTCCTGCGAGCTGTGTCATGTAAAAACAAGAGGTTCTACAGTCAAACAGGAGTGGGGAATACCTGACCAAAGTCCATCTCTGGGAAATACATAATCTCAGTAAGACAAAAGTGCTGGTGATCATAGCCTACGGAAACTCTATTAAATCTAAAATAAGTAAGCTTACTTTTGAGCTTATTTCACAAAAATTGCAGCTTTGACATCTATTCATTTCTTGTTTTCTTCTAACTAAGTCTAAGCATCTTGGAAGACAGATAATTGACTGAATGGAAGACTGAAAATTGACAGTGCCAACTTCTGATGAGAAAAGAAAACCAAAAACTAATTGAGACAGACCTGAATTTTCAGAGTATGTTCAAAGTCATTTTTAATAGCAGCAAAATGGCCAAGTCACCTTCACAAAGTTTCTGTAGAAAAAGAAACTCTGAACAAAGTTTTTAAAAAAATGGTGAGATTGTATCATAGCAAGCCTATAATAAAGTCCTGAGGGATGATCTTTATTTATAACTTTAAATATTAATTAGTGTCTACTGCTTCCAGTAATACCTATTAAGATTGTATTTCTATTCTTAAGCAGCTAGTCATGATTTATTTTCTTCCCATAATAGGGATTTTAAAAAGTTTCAAAAGGTAACTGAAGGAACAGTCAAGTGTCTGAAAAATACAGGCATCTCTATGCTTATTTGCCCATTTTTCAAAATAGTGAATTCTATAAAATAGGATCTTCTATCTCTTTGGCAGCCAGAGAGAAGGGGTGAATTTTGTTTCTCTTTAGAGGAACTGCAGGAAGTCAAGGAATTACAAACCCATTTCAGAGAGGAAGGGGCATTAGAAAACACTTATGTCATTTTCTGATGAAGAAATAATGTGACCTTCTAGGCGATTTTCCTAAGCAGGAGGTTAAGATTTGTTCTCAGTCTTATCATTTTTCCTTTTCCCCTTCTGTCCCTCAGTGTATATTCTTGTAGTGCCACAATCCAAACCCCAATAAGTCCCTTGCGAGCTGGAAAAGAGAAACAAGCTGAACCTCTATTTCTTCACTTATAAAATCTTCTGTCTTCAGAAAGAGACAACCAATGGTTCCAATAAAACCAAAGGCAAACAGACTGTGCTCCACTAACACGGCCATGCGCACCCTCTGCCCTCTGTGTGCTGACGACTGGCTGCGGTGCTCAAATCAACATCTACAAATAAATGGACCTGTAAACAAGCGTACATGAGAGAGACAGACTAATCTCACAAATAGCACATAATAATAAAAATGCCAATAGAGAATCATTCTTAAAATGCAGGGGCAAAAGAGATGAGGAAAACACCGAATGGGAAAACGATTAAGAGTTCATCGCTATGTGTACAAAAACAGTATTTCACCAAGAGTGAACTCATACATATTTTGTCTATGCAAACTGATTTTTGCTCTAACATTATTTTTCCTTTGAGAAATATCTTACTTTAAGTCTAATAATTTTTTAAAGTTTTCCTTCAAAGTGCTCAAGCTATCTTTCCAAACTCACCCGCTATACCCTGAGGTCACTCTGCATTTTATTCTCCCTCTTGATGTTGCTTGACTTGCTCTCTAAAATTGTTATGAGCAGTCCTGGGCTAATGATATTCTACATATAGATTGGCTCTAAAGGATTAAAATGAATTATTAAAGTGGTCTTTTTTTAATCACAATATGAATATCATACCAGATGGAAGATCATCCAAGGGAAATTCAAACAGTCTGGATTTGTAAACTGAATGAAAACGGAAATCCTCCTGAAATAACACAACAGAGATTAAGCATATGCAACCGATTATCTCCAGCCTCAGGCAATCGTAGCTGAAGAAGCTGAGACCCTTAGAAGAACTGTAGCTTGCCTACAAAATTCTCCTTGGTTTGGAAAGGCGATGAGCCATTACACAACGCTCTCACTCCTGGATTCTCCCAGCACCAGAGCGATATCCTATTAGAAGCAAAATGTCTTTGTAGACAGAGAAGCCAAAGCTAGCAGTAATGGAAAAAAAATGAGTGGACCTATTTTCCCAAGGAGAAGTAAGACATCTCAGAAAATGGGTTAATGTTTTTTATGACTGTTCCTTTCCATGGATCCCTTCCCCCCTTTCCAAGCCAGACAGTGTTGCTAGACAAAGACGGTAGAGCTAACAATCATCCTGGCACTGGGGAGCAGGGTGACTGATACAAGCAGATGCCCAGCAGACCTTGATCCAAAATTCAAGTATCATATGAAGTTCTGAGAAAAGCCACCAGATATAAAGCCACCTTTCATCTAAATAAAATTAATAAACATTCAAATAATTTCTTTTGGCTGCATTCAACTACAAAAAAAAAGAGTATCATAAACTATCAAGTTTCATGACATTACCTTTTAAAAAATATCACCTGGTCAAGCAAATTGATACAACAGATGGCAATAAGAACCCAGAAAATAATATATAATGCAAATAGTTTCCCAAACCAGACTGTTGCTGGGTGGTAAAGCAATTCAAAATAGTGAATTCTATAAAATAGGATCTGGAATTTTTTCTAGATTGACTTGCCTCTCTTCAGTGTTTAAACAATGTTGCGTGACATAAGGAAGAGTATTTGTGTGTACAGAGCTAGAATAAAAGTGTCTCCATGATCTGTAACACTAACTAAATGCTGTTCTAATTTGTGGAAAATCAGTGTTTCAACTGAAGTGAAGGAGAGAATTAAGACAATGTAGATTTTTCTCAACTTCATCAGCACAAGGCCTTAAAGACAACAGGCAAGAGAAAACTTTGTAATCAACAGAGAGAAAAATCTACCACCTCGAAAATAAATCTGTAGATTTGATCTGTTACAGACTGAATGTTGGTGTACCCCCAAATATTCTTATGTATAAGCCCTAACCCCCCTTGTGGCTGACTATATTTACAGATAGGGCATGTGAGGAGGTGATAAAGGTTAAAAGAGGTCTTAAGGGTGAGGCCCTAACTAAAGGCAGCCATCTGCACGCCAAGAAGAGAGGGTTCAGCAGACACCAACCTAGCTGGCACCTTGGACATCCAGTCACCAGAACTGTGGGAAAATAAACTGTTGTTTTAAGACATCTAGTATTTTGCAGCTAATGATTCTGTAACATCTTACTATATTGACAGTGACTGCACTAGAGGGGGTGAGGATTTAATAATATGGGTACCTGTGTTGTATATCTGAAACCAATGTAAGATTGTATATCAATGATACTTTAATTAAGAAAAAAGACATCTAGTTTTTTGTTATGGCAGCCTGTGCAGACTAAAACAGATCACAGCACATTATGATGGAGATAGAAATGGAGGCTTCCAAACACCTCAGTAGGAAAATGTTTACAACATAAAGGAGGAAGAAGAGATAGACTTAAAAAAAAACCCACTTGTGGTCTTGACTTATTCAATATCTAATGTAAAAAAATATTTTAAAGTATTCAGTATTTAACTTAAATATATATATATATATATATATATATATATATATATATATTTACTATCCTGGCCATTAAAACATTAAAATAAAAGAAAAAAGAGGATGAAAGTGAAAGGGGAGAAAAGCTCCCAGCATCAGTTTTTACATTCGCCACAACAGAGAGAAGGAGCACTTACCTGGGAGGTGTCATTTTCTTCTGGCTCAATGAGATATGTATGGTTCCCATCGTAGAACATCCCACTACCAAAGACAAGGAAAGTTAGGCACGGCCATTGACTCTGGCCTCAGAACAAGATGGATTACAGCAAGCTGCTGCCAGAGGACCAATTTACTGCTCAGTGCCCATTTCCCAGTCCCACCCATCACCTCCAAATCTCCCTCACACACACACACACGTGCACACACCACACACACACACCACATACACACACACCACATACACACACACACCACACATGCACACCATATACACACACTACACACACACACGCACACACACTACACACACACGCACACACACACACACACACACCCCACACACTGCTTGTAGGGTCCGATCAAGCCTCCACAGAGAAGACAGCATTTAAGCAAAGACCTGAGAGCAGGGAAGAGGAGTCACAGGGACACCTGCGTACAGAGCATTTCAGACTCACGCTGTACAGTAAGAGAATCTTGGTGTGTTCCAGGAACACCAAGGATTCAGTGTGGCTGGAGTCAAGTGGGTGAGGGGAAGTGACATAAAATGAGACCAGAGGAATAGTGGGGCCATACTAGGCAGACCCTTCTAAATAAGCCTTGGCTTTTATTCTGAGACAGATGAGGAGCCACTGCAGGATTCCAAGCGAGGGGAAACAATCTCCTTTAAAATTTAAATAATAGCTCCAACTGCTGTGTTACAATAGATTTGTCAATGGATTTGAAATGGAATGTGCAAGAAAAAGTGATATCAGTGAGGACTCCACGGTTTGACCCTAGCCAATGGAAAGATGGAGTTGCCATTTAATAAGATGAAAAAAGCTGTTGGAAGAGCAGAATAGGGCAGGCACAAGGAACAGGATGCAGCGAGCAGGGTGTAAAGCTGGCCCTCTTAGGCTGGAGATGACTATCAGCCAACTGAGAAATCCTCTGGCGGGCATTTTAAGCTACAGATGGCCTCAACTCCCACTCAGAGATCCTGACAGCCACTGCTTTTAGGAGAACATGGTCCTTCTCCTGAGATCAAGCCTCTTCTGATGCTGGAGGAACGTGTCTTATTCAGGCGTGTGATGGGGGCAAAGCTGTGATCTGCAGTGACTTTCCATGTTAGGTGGAAATGCGTGCATGACACCCAAGCTGTGAAACATAGAGCAGTGTTTGTCTTTCACTGGTGGCTTAGTGAAATTGGTTGGTTTCCCTGAGCTATTACCATAATGGCCTCCAGCTCTGCCTCTATCCAAATTCTTTCATGCCTATTGTAACATCTTCCACATGTCCTCAACTGTATATACCCTCAGAACTGCTATCCTCACATCTGTAAGGCTTTCAACCAAAAGTACATCTTCTGAATTTGGAATTTAAAGCTAAACAGATGTAGGTTGTAAGATATTACTGACAACACATTCCTAAGGAATCAGTGAGGGGAGGCTTTTCAAAATAGTAGAGCAATTACTGCAGTGAGCATTCTCTGCCCCTGCGGTAAAGTGGCCAGACCCATCCAGAAAACTGTACAGACCATCACCCTTTGCCAAAATTCATATGACTATGTCCATTAGGTAGGAAGCAGATTATTTTGTTCAAATAGTATAGAGTTAGTAGTGTCCAATGCAAAAATCAGTTATTTTTATTGGGTTCAAGCATCATGATACACATGATGCAAAGAAAGCGGATTCTGTCAACCATCCATAACTAGAAGTTTCTGGTTCCCTATATGACAATCTGCCATTATTGATTCTTTAACAACTAAAAAGGAACATGTGTTTTATTTGCTTTGTTTGAGGATTGACAACTTTTTGTTGTATTTATATAAATTTCAATAAGTATACCGAGTCCATACACTGTATATACTTGAGAAAAACCTGCAGGCAGTACTTAGTCATTATAGGCCAACTGAACTAAAATTTGAAAAAAGCTGGATCAAAACAAAATTTTGAAAGGAAAACAGCCATTCTTACAAATTGCCACAAGAGGGCCATAAACTTACACTCAATTCGATCCTTTGAGTTTCCATAGTTACAAGATTTTGTCTCAACACCAAACATACCAGGACCAAAATATTGCCCATGAGTCCTTTGAATTTGGGGAAAAAAAAAAGTGCTCTTGCAGGTTTTTATGGAAAAGACATTTAAATCTGATTGTTTCCCCTTCTATGTTCTTCAACTGATTTCAGCAAATCAAGAAAAATGAAAAATCTCAGTATGCACTTGGTAATTTATAAAAGATGAGTCATGGGTAAAAATACATATCTCATATCTACATCGCTGCAGTTGAGACAACAGAAATTATTTAATATTTAGTAATACTGCCCAAAAGATTTCTGTCAGCAATTTTTGTTCAGAAGGCAAAAAATCAAAATGAGAATTAATAATTTGTAAATAACAAGAGTATATTTATCCAACATGCTCATAAACGTCTAGGAACATCCAGACATGCTTATACACAATCCTCACAGTGTTCCTAGATAATGGTGGGTTTTCTGTTTGTTTCTTTTTAATTTTAAATGAACAGGTTTCTAAAGGTAGAAGTAAATTTTACGTAGTTAAAATAACTGAAACAGGCTCTGAGTTCCACTTTTGATACAATCATTAAAATCTCTTTAAAGTCAACTTTTCCATCCTCCTTCAAATGACTATGTAGGATTAGTATCAAGCTATTAGTCTTAGGCTTTCGGGTCTATCAGAGTCCTTAGAAAGCAGTAATACCTTTTTTCTGCTTCTCACAGTATTGTGTCCATTAGGAAAACTGGGAGGCCAACCGGAATAAGTACTGGGCAAGATGCTTACAGTGTGACATGGGATTGAGATTTTAAGAGGACCAGAGAGGGGAAAAGCCTCTTATTTTTCTATCATTCTCCTACAATCTCCATTTGCTGTCACAAATGTCAACAGGCTCAGTTCCTGACAGCTGTGCTCATCTTGACATCAGCTCTAACAACTGTACTGCTGAAAGAAACTTCAATGTTTCTTTTCCCAAAAAGGAAAACTAAGGCTCTCAGTTATCAGGCACTGATTCCTGTTTGTAAACACGTCTCTTTATTCAAAGAATTTACTTAAAAATAAGTAAAACAGTCTTTTAGAACAAATAAGCAAATGGAAGTCTTCCACGCTCTCAGGTACATGGCCCCTTTCTCTGACTATTTAACTAATGCTCACAACTCTCCATTCTGCCTCTCACATACCTACTGCCAGAGGCTGACCAGAGGCGCCACTTAGGCAGAATGGCTAGATTTCCCAGGCTTCCCCATTCGAGCTCTTCCCTAGCTCTCTTTAAGATCCATCAATCTAACCTCCCTCCTTGGAAGATTCTATCACAGACGGTTCCAGGGTGCACTCCACCTTCTTCAGGTGACATTTCTCTGGACCCTCAAGCACCATCTTATTCTTCAGGGCCCACTCTTGTCTCGCATTTTTCTCAGTTGTTTTCTCTCTCAAAGAAAACAAATATTCTTATACACATTCCACAGTAGGTAAACTGTGCTAGATTTAGCTTCTCCACCGGACTGTGAACTCATGTTCTAATCGCCTTCATTTTTCAAGTGGCTGGTTGAAGCACACACCCAACGACTGCCAGTTAGATGAAAAAGCCGTATCTCTGATGTGGTAACAGACAGGAAATATTTTAAAGTTTACAAACAAAAATTTAACCAAGTGCTCGCTTGGTCCGTGCCTGAAAATGCAAAGCAAACAAGAAGGAGCTGAGACGAGTGAGCCTGAGCGGAATGCCGTGGAATGTCACGGAAGTTTTGTAAGGGGTTACAGTGCGGACACGAGACAGCCACCTGCGATCGCCATCATCGACAGTCCAGAGGAAGTAGATGTACTCCCATGTTAGACATTAGCAAACATTTTTTGAGATGAAGGTTATGAGAAAGGAAGCAAGGCCCTGAGGAAGGATGAACTCTATTCCTTGGAGATTTCTGACAACAAACGGCCCTCCCACAAGTTTGCTGGGGGTTAGGTAGGACTCTGGCTGGAAAAAAGAGGCTGAACACATGAGCTCTTGAGGTCACTTGCAGCATTCTGTCTTTGTGCAAGGAATCAAGGGTTTCCGGCTACTGACATGTCTATGATTCCATGAGAATATAGCAACTGACATCAAGGAGGAGCAGGGGCAGAACTGGTACCAAGGGGCTAGACAGTCACAGACACAGAGATCAAAGTTATGCAAACTGCTCTTGTCTCAATGTGGATGAAATGAGAAAAATGCTTCAAATGTCACTACAGGGTATCAGATGATAATTCCAAAGCCCCTGGTTTCTGCCACTCTGATTTTAAAATCTGCTTGGTTTGTAAACCACAACAAAGATCAGATCCATCACTGATTTAAAATTATTTCTTGACATTAAATAGGGATTTCAATATGGTGCATTACAAATAAAGAAAATAATGGAAGGAATGGGTGGCACAAAAAAAATTTTGGACACTTACTGAAGTCCGTGGCATGTTGATATTGCAACAAATGAGACAGGGTTTCCCCGGATATGACCCTGGTAGTAACAGTGTTCGCCTCCCTGCAAGCAGAAACAGAGAACATAAAGCTTTGCCATCAGAAGAACTATTAGCTGCATCATTTTACACATGTCTGCCCACACTGTACCTCCATTTATGTAAAGCTCTGTACCATATTTCATTATTCGGATTAAAATTATCAAACCAGTTCTAAAGGAATTATTCATAAACACTCCCATGTAGCTGACTCCAAATCAAAAGACAGGGAAATAAAAGTTGACTTAGCTTTCCTTTTACATGGGTGATAATAGAAGGAACAAAGAAACAGATACTGAAATACACCTGTGGCCCTTGCACCAGGATGAGTTTAGTCATCTATTTCCCCGGAGTCATGGGAAATTCAACCTCAAGCAGCTGTAAGATGATACTCTTCTGCATAAAGCTAAGGAAAAATGAGTGTAAATCATTTGAGAGTCACTAAATTAGACTGATGAAGGAAAACACCTATTTTTACAGTGTTTGTATCAAAACTTGACACGTTTATACTAGTTCTTTTCTCCAATCAGGAACGGCTTTACTGGTAAGCGGTAGGGTCTAAAATTGAGAAGTTTCTTTTAGTGGACAGTTACATTAACTAAAGTTCACTGACAGACTCAGTGTTTTGGATTAAATTGTTCCTGGAAAGGTAACAGGGTGAATCCTCTGCCACCTCAGGATGGTGTCGCAGTCTTTAAATACTTGCCACTCGGTATGGTCTAGAAACCTGCAGCACTGGCGTTACCAGAAGCTTGTCAGAAATGCAGACTCTCAGGCCCCAGCCCAATTTACTGTATCAAAACGTGCATTTTAACAAGCTCCCTAGGTGATTCAAATGCACATTAAAGTTTGAGAAGCATTGCTTTAAATGACTTTTTCCATTCCTCCACTAAGCTCTTATTTCTTCAGAAGCTAAAAGCTTCTAATTAAACTCTTTCATAACCTATTAAGATATGAAAGAGTGAAACCGAAGCAACTGTTAGACTGGGTGGTTCACAGGGGCAAATGTGACCTACTTCAGTCTGTCTTAAGGACTAACCCTACTCAAAATATGCAGTGCCTCACACGTAGAGGAGAGAAAACAGGAGACAATGTACCAGTGTAACAAGCTGAAGACGTTTTCTTCACTGAAATTCCGGGGAAGGCAGCCTCGCCTGAGCTGTGCTCCTCATGAGGTAATCCCACAGGACAGGGTGCACCGCAGCTTCGGTGAGGGCTGGAGAGCAGGTAGGACGGAACACGGTGCAATCCCTGCCCAGGTAGGATGGTACATGGTGCAAACCCTGCCCCTGTGACATCTCCAATTCCCAAGGGACTCAGTGAGCATCATGAACTAGGACTGTGGTTGGATTTGATGGAGGGCAAGGTAGGGTGGGACTTCACATGTGGGTCTCACAGGGAATGTAACCTAGGTTACAGAGTTACGAGCAAAAACAGCCGAGCATTAACTTCCTGGGTAGAGGTGGTTTAGCAGATGTTAAAACATGGGCTATCAGCTCCTTCACTCACTAGCTGTGTAATCTCCAGCAAGTTACAGAATCTGCCTGGATCACCTATCAAATGAAAATAATAATCTCATGGGGTTGTTCAGACGATTAAAGAATTTATAACAGAAAGTGTTTAGAATAGTGCTTGGCACTTGGTATACACTCAGTAAATGTTTGCTACTATTATAATTTCTGGGTGTCAATGATTGTCCTATTCAGTTTACATAAACAATCACCTTAAATTCTCACATCAATCCTATAAAGAAATATTATTAGCTCTATACTACATAGGAGGTCACCATCTCTGAGCACCAAGGTTGACCACCTGGGAAGCTGCCAAATACGGATGCAAACTTTCTGTGAACATAGGAATGAAAGGCCTGTGTCATTTTCCCTAAGCAACTCTGGAGCTGGGTGTCATGCAGTGCAAATCTAAGCTTCCTCCAGGCTGATTTTTTGTCGTTTATTTGCTTTTAATTTATTTTTTGAGTAGGGCCAGAGTAAATTTAACAGAATTTAAAATATCCTCTGTTGGGCTGTTGGACTGGTGACCTGTCCATAAGATTAGGTGGTAAATGCATCAGAGGTCATTATGTTTCAAATGAGCTTGTTTTCCTGGACATATCTGATTGGACCAGAAATCAACAACTAGCTTTCTATTGGCTAGACACAAAGGCCAACTTTAAATGAGGTGACCTGGATAGAGAGAGAATTCTGTCTAAAAGTGTTTCCCTCTACCAGGAAGTGACTAAATAACCCAATCAGATCTCTCTCTGAGGTCTAAGACTCAAAGTGAATAGTAGATAAAAAGATAGTAGAAATAAAGAAGATAATCACAAAAATTATGGTATCAGATCAGGGAATAATGGAAGTCGATAAGTCACTGTATGTGGGGCAAATGTGTCAGAAAGTCATATAAGAAATGTTTTAAAAACTACTAAAAGTTTTCTTTAAAATACCAACTCGGGAAACATGTTATATTATATCATAAAAAGGACAAAAAAATCATGTTTTAAAACAATCCCCCAATATATTGGGGCTAAATAGATGATTAAATAACAGAAAACAATCTTTTACTAATTTCTGATTCTGAAAAATAGGAGTCATTCCAAAAAAAGCATATGATCAGGACCCATCTGCACAAAAGCCTAACACTGCAAATGAAGAGCTCAATGCGGTTGGATCATTATCAAATGTTTCTATGACACTTCAAGAGAAGCATAAACACAGGGTGGGGGGCAGCAGTCTCCTGAATTGGGCTATTATAATTCAAATCATGGAGGTCTCAACTGATGGTATATGTAATTCTTCTAAATAATGGCAGAAATTAATTTTTGTGTTGTTTTTTTTCAGGGATTATTCAGGATAAACCAGTAATTATTTAAACTAAGTATTAATTAATGAAGGTTATTTTTGTTTCCTTTGACATATCTGGAAATTTTCTTAGTCCAGGATAGAGGTCTTAATGTTAAATGGCTTCTTCAAGTTATATAATTCTACTATAAAATTAATAAAATTTAATAATTTGTTTTTTAATATTTTAATCCATTTTGTAAAAGTAATAAATGATTATAGAAAAGATATTCTAAGAATCCAGGAGGTACACAGTGAAAAGCAAAAATATCCCCGTCACGCACATTGTTTGAGCTGCTGTTGCCTTCTAAGTGGTAAGCATTTTTGATGGATTTTGTGCACCATGTCAGGAATAGTCCATGCATATTTAAGGAAATGTATATACACATAATACACAGATATCCTTTTAAGTGTACAAATGGCTTTACACTATGTGCAATGTTCTGCCACTTGATTTTTTTCCTTACAGTAACTTGACACCTTTCTGTATCAATACCTCATTCTTTCAAGGATGGTATAATATTCCATTAGAGGGGTGAATCATAATTCATTTAAACAGTCCTATACTAATGGACATTTAGATTATCTCCATTTTTTGGCTGTCATAAAGAGTATTACAATAAACATACGTGCACATATTTTTGTATATTTGTCAGTATATATATATATATATGGGATAGATCAGTAGATGTGGACCTGGTAGGTCAAAGAATATGTGCCTTTAAAATTTTAATAGATATATTTTAAAGGACAAACATAATTGCATTTCTTTGCACTTACAACTGCTTTAAAAGATGCATTGCATTTGGAAATAATAAACTGCATTTTATTTAAAATTGTGTATTTCAATAAAGACCACTACTTAAGCCAATTTTCCCAAGTCTTAAGGAACAATTATAAAGGTTCTCCCTATCTTCATATGGCTTTTTTGAGGCACCAGATACCTTATGGAAGTAGGTATTATACATAATAATCTAAGACAGATGTAGGAAAAGAGAAAAGCCAGCCACACAACCTATTACAGCTTGACTCTTTATCCTGTCATAGCTTTACTCCTTACTGTCTCTTTTGTCCCAGAAATAAACCCACTGTCCTTGAAACTTTCTTCATATTCCTTGATTTAATAACACAGTCATAACAGTACAGATGTTTATTTTTTAGCTGGGTAGATATTATAGCTAAAATAATTATCCACCTCTATAAAAATGAACTACATGTTAGTTCATATGTCTATTTGCTTATCTTCCCAGAGGACAAAAAACTTAATTGCAATTTTTTTACTCCAGGGAAGTCAAAATAATCATTTGCTTGCAAAATCCAAAGAGAAACCACATTTTTATTAAACAGCCAGAAAGACCTCAAAAGACAAAACAGAATTTATTATAAACGTGATAAAATGATAGCAAAAGGAAGTAACACAGACTGGGTTATAAAACAGCAAAACTCCAAGAATGGGAATCAGTAAAGGGATCATAGCGGCAGACCATGGTCATGTGCCCTCCATCCAGACCTGCAAAGGAAACTCCAACTTCCCAGCTCCAAGATAGCCAGGGCCACCTCCTCCAAAGAGCCTCTTCAGATTCCCTTCGCCTCACAAATTTTTTGTCATTAACCCCTTCTCTGAATTTTATTTTTAATCTACACTACGTCTCTTTACACCTACATCCCTGTTTCTGTCTTTTGTCCCCCACTGTGGTTTCCTCCCAGCAAAGTATGTGTGCCTCATGCATGTATGCGTCTCCAGGTGTTCTGTTAGAGAGAAAACCTCCCTAAATATCAGTTTCTTCATCAATAAGATGGGATAATATTTACCCAGCCTCTTCACAGGCATATAATGGGGAATTCCACGAGATAACAAAGTCCACTGTAAACTGCTATATGAACAGGTGAGAGGTGCAGTCAGGGAAATATTTACTCGATGAGGGATTTTGTCATATCCCCTCAGCTAGGGTTCTCATAATTTATTCGTTAAGACTAACCATTCAGGGCACTGATGAAGGATGCAGAGTGCTGTGTCTCTTGCCCAGATAGCTTGTTTAGGCAGCTCTGAGGTGAGACCAAGAATCTGCATTTTAATAAACAGTCCATGTTTTTCTCATGCCAGGAATACACTACAGCAGTGGTTCTCAACTTTGCCTGTCAGAATCACTGGGGAGCTTTTCAAATTCCAATGTCCAGGCCAAACTCCAAATGAATTAATCTCTGGCGATGGAATGCAGGCGTCAGCACCTCCTGAAGTGCTCCAGATGACCCAAGAAGCTGCAGAGGTTGAGCCCCAGGGCACTAGGTGAACGTTACACAACAGCAGTGTTTCCCCAAACCGCCTATCAGAATTGTCCTGGTGGGCTTTGTAAACCCCCTGACTCCCAGACCTTCCCTCAGACCTACTGAATCCAAGTCTCCAAGGAGGCAGAGTCCCAGGTTTAAGAGAGTTGCAAAAGATTCCCCAAATGATACTGATTATTGCATTTGAAATTATTAACCTGAAATTATTCAAACTAATTATCAAACCATCCCCATATAGTGGACACCAGAAAGGTGGAGATCTTCCAGAGAATTAAGTATCTACCATATGCTGGGCATTCTTCTTGGTGATCTTGATAATTTATGTGATATTTCATTATGACTGATGAGGTAAATATAAATTTCCCCATTTTATAAGTGAGGAAATATAGATTGAGAGACAGCCTTCATAACCCTTCACCCTCAGGGGCAAGCCTCTTTACACAGGTGGTTGGTTCTTAAAAGTGTGGTTTCCAGCCCAACAGCATCTGCTTGTCAGAAATTCAAATTCCCAAGCCTCACCCCAGACTTACTCAATCAGGTCTGGGGATGTGGCTCAGCTACCTGCGTTTGAGCCAACTCTCCGGGTGACCTCAGTGCACTGTAAAGTTTGAGAGCAACTGCTTTGCACTACACATGCCTCTGCTTCCTAAAGCCCCTTACTGCTAAGCTCCGGAAAGCCTACAGGAGGTCCTACACTAGTTTCTGAGCAGATTCGTACAAGGCAGAAAAGATGTACACAGCCGTAGCTCTCCTCCACAGCTTTTCTTGTTCCCCAAAAGCCAGCTGACTTTATCAGAAACAAAATGGAAGGTAAAAGGTGAGATTCAATATGTGAGAATGCCGTGTACAAAAAGCCAGGGGGAGGAGAGCTACTTTTTGTAGTTGCTGGTAATAGGATACCATACAGGAGGCTTTGGCCTAGATTAAAGGGACTAAGTGATCAACCATGCTGGTTAACCTAGGGCCAAGGGGTTTCCCAGGATGCTACATCCATGAAAGTCACAGGTGAATCTGGATGATAGTCACCAAAAAGGGACAGGGCCTGCACAGACACTTCCAGACCACACAACCAAGCCTTGTAACCCTTATGTTCCTGCTCTGCCCCTTGAGTCAGAGCCCTCTGCTCCTCCATGGGCACCACTGCCAGGACTGACCTTTTTTTTGCTCTTGTGGACTGGGGCTCATGCCCATCATCCTCCACAAAGGAGACGCTTGCTAACTCTAGCACAGTTGTTGTCAACCCCAGACACATTTAGTTCACGGGGAAGCTTTGTAAAAAATACCAAGCCTTATTCCACACCAATTATATCAGAACCTCTGGGGGTGGGACCTGGGCATTTTAAAAAATCTGCCCAGATGATTCCAACATGCTGCCATGGCTGTGAAGCTACACTCTAGCCAATACCCCTTGGCAGGAACGGAAGTCCTGCCCTGGAACTCTAGAGCATACTAGATTCCTCCCAGGCATGTGCCCTGCCCAGACCTGCATTTGTAGCTGTACAGCTGGAGTCTGTACTACCAGGCGCTTGCCTACAATAACCTCTTTCCAATTTCCTCTGGAATGACACGAGGGACCTGCCCTCTTTCTACCCTTGCCCCTCCTTTCAATAGTGAGGAATGGGATTTTCAAGCATTAATAAGTCAGGAATATTCTGAGTCTCCCTAGGGCCATCTGCATGAAGGAAATTCCTAGAAAAGCCAGATGTTAGGCTGGAGAGGAGCCACCAACCCACCCTGATTAAAATTCATAATTTGGGAATATAGAGAATCACCCTGGACTCATCGAAGGGACACAGGCTAAACATTTGTTCAGGTTCAAAGTGTAAGAGTATCTGATTCCTCTCCAGAAAGTAGAGAGGAAAACAATCTTATCTCATTTTACAGTAAATTAACCAAAGAAAACTGTCATTATGTGGTGGTTCCCAAATGCCAATAACCCATGGATCTATACTAATGCATACTAACATCTCTACCAGTGCATGCCAAAATGAGAACCATAAGCACAATATAATCAATTTTTCATAAAGCTAAAAGTACTTAATTTTTATTTAACTGTCTTTGATTAACTTTCTTCTCTTTGATTATTAAAATTATCCATTTTTAATTTCTCAATAAACTTTTTATTTTGGAACAATTTTAGATTCACAGAAAAGTTGCAAAGATGGTACAGAGGATGTTAGTATACTATCACTCAGCTTCTCCCACTGTTTACATCTTATATTATGAGGGTACATCTGTCAAAACAGAAATTGATATTGGTGTGTAACTTTACTAGGCTCTGAACACTTACCTTTCACCAGTGTTTCCATTAATTTCCTGATTCTGTTCCAGGATCCATTCCAGGGCACTATATTACATGAGTTGTCCTATTCAGTGTTTTTGATTTGGTGGCAAGAGTAAATAGAATTTAGGCATTTTGAAGAAACTGTTTCCATATATGGCAAGATAAAAAGATTGGCAACTCTATATTGATCGCTAAAATTTGTTTTGTTATTATCCTGGGCTATGAAATACAATCCTGGATCAAGAGTATAAATGAATACTTCCTAGACTTTTAACATAGTACTATAGGGTTTCAAAAGATTTTTTAAAAATACCCTTACATAATCAGGCTTAATTTAAACGACTGATTAAAATGTCATTTTTTAATAAAACCCATGGAAATAAATTCTGTAAGATTACTCAATAACACTGTACTATAATAAAAATCTAGTACTCCTCATTGTCTGAAATTCTCCTGGACTGTCCTTGCAAGGATGTTTATGTTGTGGACAGCTGGACAGCCTCGGAAGACAGAGCAAAAGGCAAGCACATTTACGCCCTGTTACAAAGGACTGAGGACTCCTAACATCAGGGTTTTTTCTCTAGTAACACAATACACTATGTATGCGGGTATCACCTAGTCCTTTCCTCTGCCACCCTCTGGGAATCGAGGCTCAAGATAATATATAATAAAATGTTGAAAAAGACATCCTACAGTATGAGAGAATATATTCATAAATGATGTATCCAATAAGGGGTTGACATCCAAAATATATAAAGAACTCACGCACCTCAACAAACAAAAAGCAAATAATCTAATTAAGAAATGGGCAGAGGATATGAATAGACACTTCTCCAAAGAAGAAATTCAGATGGCCAACAGGCACATGAAAAGATGCTCCACATCGCTAATCATCAGAGAAATGCAGATTAAAACCACATGAGATATCACCTCACACCAGTGAGGATGGCCAACATCCAAAACACAAACAACAACAAATGTTGGCGAGGATGTGGAGAAAGGGAACCCTCCTACACTGCTGGTGGGAACGTAAGCTAGTTCAACCATTGTGGAAAGCAGTATGGAGGTTCCTCAAAAAACTAAAAATACAAATACCATTTGACCCAGGAATTCCACTCCTAGGAATTTACCCTAAGAAGGCAGCAGCCCAGTTTGAAAGACAGGTGCACCCCTATGTTTATCACAGCACTATTTACAATAGCTAAGAAATGAAAGCAACCTAAGTGTCCATCAGTAGATGAATGGATAAAGAAGATGTGGTACATATACACAATGGAATATTATTCAGCCATAAGAAGAAAACAAATCCTACCACTTGCAACAACATGGATGGAGCTAGAGGGTATTATGCTCAGTGAAATAAGCCAAGCCGAAAAAGACAAGTATCAAATGATTTCACTCATACGTGGAGTATAAGAACAAAGAAAAAATACTGAAGGAACAAAACAGCAGCAGACTCACAGAACCCAAGAACGGACTAATAGTTACCAAAGGGAAAGGGACTGGGAAGATGGGTGGGAAGGAAGGGATAAGAGGGAAAAAGGGGCATTACGATTAGCAGATGTAATGTTGGGGGGGCACGGGGAGGGCTGTACAACTCAGAGAAGACAAGTAGTGATTCTATAGCATCTCACTACGCTGATGGACAGTGACTGTAATGGGGTTGGTGGGGGGAGACCCGATGAAGGGGGTAGCTTAATAACCATAATATTGCCCATGTAATTGTAGATTAATGATACCAAAATAAATTAAAAATAAATAAATAAGTAAAAGAAAATGTTGATATTCTGGCTACAGTAATAAAGTCCTTTGTTTCTGATCCAAGAGTCACCTGTCTTCTGTCAGCACACATGAAATTACAGGAGCCTAATACATTAACTTGTTAACTTGCAAACAGGATAAAGTCTCAGACCTTTGCAGTTCTTGAAACTTGAATTTCCATCTTCCCCTGAAAATTAGATTCGCTAACAGTGAACCTCCCTTTCCAGATTTCCATCCTCCTGTTGAACAAGGATCAGCTGAACTTGAAAAAGGCACACACTGCCCACTTTATCGCATCTAGCATGTCTGTCATTTATCCTACTGGTTGACACCTTTTGACATTTGTGTTTGTCACCACATTCCAGGGTACAACTGCTCTACAGCATCCACTTAAGAGCTCACTCTAACATCTAAAGCCAAATGTCAGTCAAAATCTGGGCACTATTTTAATATTCATTGATAAGCACTAGGATCTTGTAACATAGTCATCAAAAAAAACAATTTTCAAAACTAACAGGAGACAAATCTAGCTGGCAGAAAGAATAATTTCACTTATAAGATACATGGCTGCTGTTGAAGAAAAACAAATAAATAATATTTTTGTAGCAAAAGTTTCCATAAGAAAGGAAAAGAGAGAGAACTATAAAGTTACTGGATATAAATAAAAGTGAAAAGGAAAGAGTCTTATTGGAAGATGGTGATCACCACAGAAATTTTGAGCCCTCAACTTAAAAAAAAAAAGGTCACCAGAGAACCAGTGAACTTAAAAATCTATTTTTATTAATGGTGCAGGAGTTTTTACTTATATTGATTTCCCTGGGTTATATCAGCTGTGGAAAACAAAGTATGGAAATTATAGTAGGCTCCGAGAAGTTACAGCTTAAATGAACAAGTGTTAAAGTCTTTTGAGATGCAATATATATATATTTTAATGTTCAATTTACAACTTTATTAAAAATATTTTTATTGAATTATCACTGATACACAATCTTATATTGGTTTCAAATGTACAACACAGTGGTTTAACAGTTACCCATATTATTAAATCTTCACCCCCTCTAGTGTGGCTACTATCTATCAATGCAGAAAGATGTTACAGAATCATCGACTATTCTCTCTATGTTGTACTACCATCCCCACAATATACCAACTTATATTGTGATTGCAAACTATTGTGCCTCTTTATTCCCCTCACCCTCCGCCCCCCACCTGTCCCAATCCCTGCCTCTTAGTAACCACTAGTCACTTCTCAGTGTCTGTGAGTCTACTGCTATTTTGTTCCTTCTGTTTTGCTTTGTTTTTATTTTCCACAAATAAATAATATCATATGGTACTTGTCTTTCTCTGCCTGGCTTATCTCACTAAGCATAATACCCTCTAGATCCATCCATGTTGTTGCAAATGGCAGGATCTCTTTTCTTTTTATGGCTGTATAATATCCTATTGTGTATATGTACCACATCTTCTTTATCCATTCATCTATTGATGCACACTTAGGCTGCTTCCACATCTTGGCTATTGTAAGTAATGCAGCAATAAACATACAAGGGAGATGCAGTGCATTTCTAGAAGGTAAAGATTTACTCCTGCTCCTCTTAATGTGGGTGGGCCCAGGCACCTCCAGCACACATTCTAATTGTTTTTACATTAGTTATAATCAAAATGCCTTCAGTATTAGTTTCCTAAGACTGTCATAACAAATTACCAAAAACTGGCAGCTTAAAATAACAGAAATTTATGCTCACGCAGTGCTGGAGGCTAGAAGTATGAAATAAAGGGGTTGGCACAGTCATGTTCCCTCTGAAGGCTGTAGGGAAGAATCCTTCCTTGCCTCTTGTTAACTCCCACTGGTTGCCAACGACCCTCAGTGTTCCTTGTCTTGTAGACCCATCCTCCAATCTCTCTGCCTCTGTATTCACATGACAGTCTCCTTGTGGGTCTGTCTCTCTGTCTAAGCTTTCATCTTACAAGGACACTAGTCACTGGATTAGGGCCCTCTTTTTCACTTGATTACATGTGGAAAGACCCATTTACAAAAAAGGTCCCTCCCATTCACAAGTACCAGAGACATGAATTTTGAGGGGATACGATTTTAACACAGTACAATTTCTCATCTCTCTGAATGTGACTGAGTTAATTTTTATATTCATAATCCAGGGATTTTACTTCTCAGAAGCTTGGTTTAGTGGAATAAACTGGAGGTGTCCACCACAGCATCAATCATCTAATAAGATTAACCCACATCTTAATTACTCTAGCCAGCCATTCTAGTTTCCCATAGCTTCATTTAAAAATACTCATCATTATTTCTATACAAACCATATGGTGAATCTGACCTTCAATTCTATTATTAAGTCAAACAGAACTCCCCAAGTTGCTTATTTTTAACCAGAGAATAGGCAACGGAAATTATTTTGCATCTGTCAGGTGATCATTAGAGACCCACTAATGTAACAATGTCGTATCAGACTACTAAAAAATTTTAGGTTCCTGCAAAATGCTTCTCAGCAACAAATTACTGTAATGTAGAGAGGACACTTACTGGGTTCTCTAAGATGTAATTTGAAATTGGGAGAATGGAAAAATCAATGTGGACCACATACAGTGACTATATAATTACAAACTCATGAAATTATAACTTTCCAGGAAATTACTACATCACTGTACCTTTTACAAATAATAGAAGTTTAAATGTATTGTTCTATATGAGTTTTTTAGCATAAGAGATTCATATTACCTAAAACCTTATTCTGTAGTTGATATTTGCCTATTAACAGGAAGAAATAAAACTGACTTAGAAGACAGTTAAATGAAAGGAAAGCATATTTGGCATCCCTAAAATAATGCAAGAAAAAGATTTCCATCTAAAAAGGAGATTTTTGTTGTTTTCTTTCCCTCTTTTTTTTGTTTTAATGTAACTACATGAGGGTCTGAGGTTAAGAACAAGAACACGGTTTTTTCCCACTTTTACCATGAACTCCTCTTCCTTTAATTTCACTACCATTTCATCATCCTCCCATCCACTCTTCTTTTTGAAGGAAGAATGAACAGGGAAAACTCAGAGCTGCCAAGGGAAGATTGCACTGCAGCATCTCTGCCCTCTTGAACCTTGAACCTTACTGTGCTCAGTATTTACAATAGCCAAGATATGGAAGCAACCTAAGTGTCCATCAGTAGAGGAATGGATAAAAAAGATATGGTACATATACACAATGGAATACTATTTAGCCATAAGAAGAAAACAAATCCTACCATTTGCAAAACACAGATGGAGCTAGAGGGTATTATGCTCAGTGAAATAAGCCAGGCAGAGAAAGACAAGTACCAAATGATTTCACTCATCTGTGGAGTATAAGAACAAAGCAAAAATGAAGGTACAAAACATCAGCAGACTCACAGACTCCAAGAAGGGGCTAGGGGCAAAGGGGAGGGGTTGGGGAGGGCGGGTGCAGAGGGAGGGAGAAGGGGATTGAGGGGTATTATGATTAGTACACATGGTGTGTGGGGATCACGGGGAAGACAGTGTAGCACAGAGAAGACAAGTAGTGACTCTGTGGCATCTTACTATGCTGATGGACAGTGATTACAATGGGGTGGTGGGGCAACTTGATAATATGGGTAAATGTAGTAACCACAATGTTGCTCGTGTGAAACCTTCATAAGATTGTATATCAATGATACCTTAATAAAAACAAAACAAAAAAACACATTGTGTTCAAGAACTCAACACTAGCACTAGGTTGGCATTTTTACCCCTCCCTGGATGATTTGGAATTAAGAATAATTTAAAGGTGCAAATAAAGGACTGGCTTACTGAGAGGAACTTTTCAAGCAATGACCTTCAGGGAGGCAAACAAGTGTTCAAGGTTGTATCTGATAAAGAGTGATGAAATAGTGTTTTTTTAGCAACTGTTCCTAGGGCACAGGCCGGTGACATGCAGTTTTCTGTTATTACTTATTTTCCTGTAAAATGAAGGAAGGAGTTGAATTAGATGGACTCTATAAAGTCCTTTCTGGTTCTGTGATTTGCAATCTATTTTTAAAAAAATCAAAGGCTACCGATATTTTATTTCTTTCAAAATACCAGGCCAAAAAATCAGTATCTTGTACACTGCACTTATTATAAAGCAATTAAATTTAAGACCAATAACAAAAGATGCTCGTGTGTTTGGAAATTTTTAAATGTATAATATAAATTTTTAACCAATTTAAAAGTTGTTTCTAAATATCAAAGTAACTTATGAGTCCCTGAAAGTCCTGGTATAAATTAAAGAATATGCATGTCTGTCTTTCCTCATTTGACATATAAGGAAAATGAAGCACAGAAAGAGTAAATACACCGTCCAAAGCCATGTGAATATTAATTGGCAGAGTCAGGATTTGGATTTAGGTCTGCCTACCCCTAATAATATTCTTGGTCTTTAAATTTTACTGCCTCCAAACTACAGATCTGTCCTGGACTTAGACACAAAAGAAGTAACAAGTTCCATCTTTTAACACTATTCAAGAAAAACAATTTTTTTAACTTTTGCTCTAATCAGAAAGGTAGCATGAACCTGAAGAGAACAGCATTTGCTCTGTCCAAAAATCTAACTGCTATGTGGATTAGCCCATTTGGAACTATCAAAGCCACCACTCTGCCTTTCAGAAAATGAGAAGTACGCTTCCAAATTTTTTAAAAATACTGAGAGAAGAAAAAAACAAAGGCAGAACATAAATCAATGTTGTTAAGTCCAAAGACATCATCAGGCTGTTTCCTTAAGGCTGCATCTGATTTCTCTGAGTTGAGGCTCAGGTCAAATATCAGACTCCTACTTTCATCCCACTGCCCCTGGTACCTCTTGCTCTAGCCACCCTCTGGTTTCTTGAAGATCCTGCATCAAGGACTCTGGCCTTTTACTTATGCTAATTTCCCTGCCTAAAAAGCTGTTCCCCTCCCAAGTCCCCTGCCTGTTACTCATCCTTCAAACTTCAGAATTAGTACCATTTCCTTAAGAAGGTCTTCCCTCACAACCAGCCCAGGTCAGATTCCCCATCAAGTGCTTTCAAGGCAACGTGGAGTGGACTTCTCTCATGGCACTCTCATCACCGTCATTTAAAAATGCCTTTTCAGAATTATTTTCATTCTGCCTATCACCCCTACTAAGCTACAAGCTTTCTGAGGGTGAGATTTGTATCATACAGTGTTCACAACTATATCCTTCAGCCAATGGTAAGCCCTCAGCACATATCTATCCAATGAGTCAGAGTTGAAACACGAGTATTTGAGAATTTGGACTTTCTTCTACTCTGCCATAAATCTCTAATATCAGCTTTTGTAGTCACTTACACTCTATATGCCTAAGTTTATAGGGGTTTCCTATAGGGATAATCAAGTCCACTTAATATCTACCTCCTTTTCTATCTCCAGATGCAATGAAATGCCTGCTATGATAAAACTCAAATGAAGCCTTAATCAATCTCCCCAAAATGGCTGTAAACATCAAAACTAGGTATTTATAGGTATTCATTCTCTGGTCTTTATTATCTGTTCTTATTTTTATAGTGGCCACTTACACACCAAAAAATAAGAATTTTTTGTCATTAAGAAAATAATACCTGTTTAGTACAACAAAGGAATAATTTGTGTGGTTTTATTTTGCTTCAAATCAATCAAAAACTTGTCAAAAACAACACTTCCACAACTTCCTGTTCAATCATAATTACTCTAATAGTTCGCTCCAATTTCAAAAAATTTTACAGATTTGTATAAGCCTACATATATGATGAAAAGATTAGTTCTATAATTAGAATAAAATAGGAATGATACTCTATTACAAAATAATTAATTGGTTCCACACAGGAATACCATTAGTTACACTACTTTGAATTTTTTTATTTATGGCTGAATAGATCTTCTTAAGTTTATACATCTTGAATATTAACAGATAAAGTAATTCTTTGGATACTTAATAGGAAAAAAACCTTACACTAGAAAGAAAGTAAAGATGACTTTCTATTCAAATAGGTTACAGAGCTTAGAAACAAGTCATGCTGACACCAGCTGTCACTTTTCGTTTTTCCTTACTGCCAGCACCAAGATACATGACCTGTATAAACTGGTAATGGGCCAATATATTTTCCCCAGGCTACAGAATGAATACTACTTGCAATCTTAACAATGCCATTAAGACAGCTGATACATGATGATGGACCCAAAGCAACTCTGCTTCAGTCCCAAGGGACAGCAAAATTTACTTAATCCCCAAAGAATCCTATAATGCAAAGAAAACTAAATCATGAAACCTGAGACCTTCCTGAAATCACACTGATCACAAGATGGCAGAGGAGCATATGTCTGCCTAAGCCTGCCAGGGGGAAAATGCACACTCTGTCCAGCTCATCAACAAGATACAGGAGACGTACCTGGAATAAGTGTTACATGTGAGAAAAGAAAAAACGTTTTATCAGTTTCTTTGATTTGTATTGTTCTTTCATTGCTTCTGGGGTGTGTGGGTGTGTGTGTGTGTGTGTGTGTGTGTGTGTGTGTGTGTGTTGGGGGAAGGCAAGGAGTACTTTGAATCACCTTGGCAAAATTACAACTAAATATGTTCTCGTCTTTTGGCAGGATTATATGTTTTAGCTTAGTTAATCTTGTCCATAAAATTTCACATTACACATAGGCATAAGATGGGCATAAGAACTGAGCCATGTGTTTGCTATCTGCAAGACAGCAACATATTTCAAATAATTGTAGTCTAGAAGCCATGGCAATCCCCTGGACTGAACATTATTCAGTTCTATGGAGAACAAAGGACTAAAAATAAACCCCAAGAGAAAATAGTTGAAAAAACAAGACTACTTAAGAAGACATTTGGTTTTCTTTAGAATAATGGCAATTCTATATTTAGAATAATCGAGACTCATCTGAACCAAACAATTACATCTCCATTTTATGGCCTACTAAAACAGCTGCTAAAGGAGATGTAATTGCACGTGGTAAATTGAAGTGCTGTGATTTAAATACTGGCATTCAGATTCCTCTGCTATTCTGGTTATTCCATGGAGAGGGTAGACTACAGAGGATGACAGCAAAAATTCTGGCACTAGACTTCCTGGCTTCAAATTCTTGAGCCAGTTAGTTAAACTTGCTGTGCCTCAGTTTCCTCATATGCAAAATGAAGATAACAATGGTACTATGGGGAACTAAATGACTCAGCATATGTGGCACACTTTATTAGACTAGTGCCTGACACAGAGTAAATACCATGCAAGCATTTGCTATTTCTCTAGCTTCTTCTAGTACTTCTACTGTTATTATTCCTAAGTCCAGTTACCAGCACTGATCCCATTAGGATAACCATATGATTCAGAGAGGCATAAATTATATAAGGCAAGAAATCCCTAATGGTAAAATGAATTCCTGTAGGGGCATAATAATTACTTATTTGCAAAAATACAAATTTTTGAGAGTGATATAAAACAGAACAATGATACAAAGAGTCATTTTATTATTTAATCCCATTAAGGTGAATGTTTCTTTCACTGGAGAGATGCCACCAATAACCTTAATGAAGCCAAATGAATTTGGCTTTGTAAGGAGAAGAGCTTAACTCTTCCAAGAGACTAACATTAAACCACCAGTAGCAGTTATTTGCCCATAAGATGAGACTTTGTCCTGGAGCCTGAGTTAATAGATAGCAAATGAAAGCCTAGTCTTTCTATAGGACGGCAACATAGGGCAAGTATCAATGAAACCAGCCCATGAGGACTCCCATATACCAACCACCAAATATGTGTGTTTCTTCCAGCTATATTTATGTTCAGGATTTAAAATACTCATGTGGAGTTATCATGGTCTTTGTGTAAATAACAGAGAAAATTAATAAGTCTTCCTTCAGATACAATCCACTATTTAAAAATGAAAGTTTTTAAAATGGGCAACAGCTCAAACCCACAGGACCCAAAGGAAAAGGTTTCCCATGTACACCTATTTGCAAATACAGAATCATCTTTAAATAAGAAGATCCTGGAACTGAGTCTCCCCACCATCCCTGGAATTCAATGAAATAATTTTTTATTAAAGCACTGGAAGTAGGAAAGTATACCCTACTTGTACTTTTTTTTCTTAAAGCCCAGGTCTTATTCTTATAGGATATTTATGTCACAAGGTTTTTAAAAAATCATTTATGTCAGCAAGTGGGGGCTAATGAAGCCATTAAATATAATAAAATTTAAAACTAGTTTACCTACAGTTAGTAACTAAATATTCATGCCTAAGGAAAATATATTGATCAATACCTTTTTAAACAATCATTCTAGAGTTGGGATTAAAGACAGCGGCGTGAGAGGTGAGACAGAGGCTTCCTCCTAAAACCGCATATAATATGAAAATATAACGAATACAACTACTCTTGAAAAAGCAACAGGAAAGAGGACTGCAACAAACTGCATACACCTGGAGACAAGAGCCGACCTCAAGGAAAAGGGTAATGTACTAACTGTGGTCCTGCGGGATCTAAGCCCTTCTCCCACCCCAGCTCACCAGCAGGAGGAACAGGAATGGGGCAGGGAGGGAGTGGGGATCTGGGACTGCTGAATACCTAACTATGGAGATCTGCTCTGGGAGCACAAAACTACATTTCATGGTGCTTGCATGATACTCTCTTAATTAGGGGGTGGGAAAGCAAAGACAGGCAGAATTCCTGGAGAGACTAAGATTCCAGCTGCTTGTGGAAAGCAGGGATCCATATCCAGATGCTCTGGGACAAAAGAAAGGCGGGCAGTCTGAGAGACTTCCTAACAAAGAAGCCCTTAGCAAGAGGGCTGCTAAAGAGGCAAGGATTGCACAGAGCTTACTGCTCAGGAGAAAGGACAGGTAGACAAAATTCTCCGGGTGCACTCTGCCCAGCAGATTGGGAGCTTTCATGATCTTCAGGTGCTCTACCTCCCTGCCTGTCTACACAGCTCCAAGAACCCCTTCTGTGCCAGGCAGACTACTGCACCTTTCTCCCGGTCAGCCCCACTGGGCTTGCAAAAAGGAAACCCTACCCTGGCATTAGGCCAGCCAGACGGAAGATCTGTCTACAGCAACTAAAAACGCAAAGCACAGAGGCTTATACCTGTGTGCTTGGCCCACGGGTTTAGGCAGTGGAGACAGGCATAGCAGCCAGGAACAAGGAAACAGCTCTTTCCTCCCCCAAGGCACCAATACCACTCTCCTACAATCCCTGACATTGCTTCAGGGGCTGAGGATCTCCAGAGAGTAGAGCTTCTGGGCACTAGAGGGCACCATACACAAATATGAAACGCCAAAGGAACCTGGTCCAGACTAAAATTATGAATACAACTCATGAGAAAGATTTAAATGATATGGACCTCATGACTCTCCCTGACAGGGAGTTCAAAACAAAAATCATTATCATGCTCATGGAGGTATGGAAAGATATTCAAGAACTCAGGAATGAATTAAGTCAGAGATCCAATCACTGAAGAGCACAATGGACGGTATTAAAAGCAGATTGGATATGGTGGAGGAGACAATAAATGAAATAGAAACTAGAGAAGAGCAATACAAAGAAGCTGAGGCACAGAGAGAAAATGGGATCTCTAAGAATGAAAGAATATTGAGAGAACTATGTGACCAATCCAAAAGGAACAATATTCGCATTATAGGGGTACCAGAAGAAGAAGAGAGAGAAAAAGGGATAGAAAGTGTCTTTGAGGAGGTGATTGCTGAAAACTTCCCCAGTCTGGGGAAGGAGATAAGTCTCTCAGGCCATGGAGGGGCTCAGATCTCCCAACACAAGGGACACAAGGAAGACAACATCAAGACATTCAGTAATTAAAATGGCAAAGATCAAGGATAAGGACAGACTACTAAAAGCAGCCAGAGAGAGAAATAAGATCACATACAAAGGAAAACCCATCAGGCTATCATCAGACTTCTCAGCAGAAACCTTACAGGCCAGAAGGGAGTGGCATGGTGTATTTAATGCAATGAAGCAGAAGGGCCTTGAACCAAGATTACTTTATCTGGCTACATTATCATTTAAATTTAAAGGAGGGATTAAACAATTCCCAGATAAGCAAAAACTGAGATAATTTACCTCCCACAAACCATCTCTACAGTGTATTTTGGAGGGAGTGCTATAGATGGAAGTGTTCCTATGGTTTAATAGTTGTCCCCAGAGGTAATAAAACCACAGTAAAGAAAATAGAACAGCTAATTACAAAGAAAATGCAAAATTGAATTAACTATCCCCAAAGTCAGTCAAGGGATAGACAAACATACAGAATATGATACCTAATATATAAAGAATGGAGGAGGAAGAAAAAGGAGAAGGGGAAAAAAACAAACAAAAAAGAACCTTTAGATTGTGTTTGTAATAGCATATTAAGTGAGTTGTTAGACTCTTAGATAGTAAGGAAGTTCACCTTGAAACTTTGGTAACCACGAATCTGAAGCCTGCAATGCCAATAAATACATAACTATCCATAATTACTCTAAAGGTAAATGGACTGAATGCACTAGTCAAAAGACACAGAGTCACTTAATGGATAAGAAAATAAGACCCATCTATATGCTGCCTTCAAGAGACTCACGTTAAACCCAAAGACATACACAGACTAAAAGTGAAGGGATGGAGAAAAATATTTCATGAAACTAATAGAGAGAAAAAAGCAGGAGTTGCAGTACTTATATCAGACAGATAGACTTCAAAACAAAGAAAATCACAAGAGACAAAGAAGGACATTACATAATGATAAAAGGGTCAATCCAACAAGGAGATATAACCATTATAAATATCTATGCACCCAACACAGAAGCTCCTACATATGTGAAACAAATACTAACAGAATTAAAGGGGGAAATAGAATGCAATGCATTCATTCTAGGAGACTTCTACACTCTACTCACTCTGAAGGACAGATCAACCAGACAGAAAATAAGTAAGGAGACAGAGGCACTGAACTACACATTAGAACAGATGGACCTAACAGACACCTACAGAACTCTACACCCAAAAGCAGCAGAATACACATTCTTCTCAAGCGCACATGGAACATTTTCAAGAATAGATCATACACTAGGCCACAAAAAGAGCCTCGGTAAATTCAAAAAGATTGAAATTGTACCAACCAGCTTATCAGACAACAAAGGAATGAAACTAGAAATGAATTACACAAAGAAAATGAAAAAGCCCACAAACACATGGAGGCTTAATAACATGCTCCTAAATAATCAATGGATCAATGACCAAATAAAAACAGAGATTAAGCAATATATGGAGACAAATGACAACAATAATTCAACACCACAAAATCTGTGGGATGCAATGAAGGCTGTGCTAAGAGGAAAGTATATTGTAATACAGGCCTACCTCAGGAAAGAAGAACATTCCCATATGAGCAGTCTAAACTCACAATTAACAAAACTAGAAAAAGAAGAACAAATGAGACCCAAAGTCAGTAGAAGGAGGGACATAATAAACATTAGAGCAGAAATAAATAAAATCGAGAAGAATAAAACAATAGAAAAGGATCAATGAAAGCAAGCGCTGGTTCTTCGAGAAAATAAACAAAATAGATAAACCCCTGGCCAGACTTACACGAAAAAAAGAGAGTCTACTCACATAAACAGAATCAGAAATGAGAAAGGAAAAATCACTACGAACAGCACAGAAATACAAAGAACTACTAGAGAATACTATGAAAAATTATATGGTAACAAACTGGATAACCTAGAAGAAATGGACAACTTTCTAGAAAAATACAACCTTCCAAGGCTGACCCAGGAAGAAACAGAAAATCTCAACATACCGATTAACAGCAATGAAATTGAACTGGTAATCAAAAACCTACCTAAGAACAAAATCTCTGGACCAGATGGTTTTACTGCTGAATTTTATCAAACATTTAGTGAAGACCTAATACCCATCCTCCTTAAAGTTTTCCAAGGAGTAGAAGAAGTGGGAATACTTCCAAACTCATTCTATGAGGCCAGCATCACTCTAATACTAAAACCGGGCAAAGACACCACAAAAAAAGAAAACTGCAGACCAATATCCCTGATGAACATAGACACAAAAATACTCAACAAAATGTTAGCAAACCGAATGAAAAAGTACATCAAAAGGATCATCCACCATGATCAAGCAGGATTTATTCCAGGGATGCAAGGATGGGTCAACACTCGAAAATCCATCAACATCATCCACCACATCAACAAAAAGGACAAAAACCACATGATCATCTCCATAGATGCTGAAAAAGCATTTGACAAAATTCAACATCCATTCATGATAAAAACTCTCAACAAAATGGGTATAGAGGGCAAGTACCTCAACATAATAAAGGCTATATATGACAAACCCACAGCCAACATTATACTTAACAGTGAGAAACTGAAAGCTTTTCCTTTAATATCGGGAACAAGACAAGGATGCCCACTCTCCCCATTTCTATTCAACATAGTACTGGAGGTCTTAGCCACGACAATGAGACAACACAAAGAAATAAAAGGCATCCAGATTGGCAGGGAAGAAGTTAAACTGTCCCTGTTTGCAGATGACATGATATTGTACATAAAAAACCCTAAAGAATCTACTCCAAAACTACTAGATCTAATATTTGAATTCAGCAAAGTTGCGGGATACAAAATTAATGTGCAGAAATCTATGGCATTCCTATACACTAACAATGACCTAGCAGAGAGAGAAATCAGGAAAACAATTCCATTGACAATTGTATCAAAAAAGAATAAAATACCTAAGAGTAAACCTAACCAAGGAAGTGAAAGATCTATACTCTGAAAACTACAAGACACTCATGAGAGAAATTAAAGAAGATACCAATAAATGGAAACACATCCCATGCTCATGGATAGAAGAATTAATATTGTCAAAATGGTCATCCTGCCTAAAGCAATCTACAGATTCAATGCAATTTCTATCAAAATACCAACAGCATTTTTCAACGAACTAGAGAAAATCATTCTAAAATTCACATGGAACCACAAAAGACCCTGAGTAGCCAAAGCAATCCTGAGAAGGAAGAATAAAGCTGGGGAGATTATGCTCCTCAACGTCAAGCTTTACTACAAGCCACAGTACTCAAAACAATTTGATACTGGCACAAGAACAGACCCATTGACCAATGGAACAGACTAGAGAGCCCTGATATAAACCCAACCATATATGGTCAATTAATATATGATAAAGGAACCATGGACATACAATGGGGAAATGACAGCTTCTTCAACAGCTGGTGTTGGCAAAACTGGACAGCTACATGCAAGAGAATGAAACTGGATTATTGTTTAACCCCATACACAAAAGTAAACTCGAAATCGATCAAGGACCTGAATGTAAGTCATGAAACCATTAAACTCTTAGAAGTCAACATAGGCAAAAATCTCTTGAATATAAGCATGAATGACTTCTTCCTGAACACATCTCCTTGAGCAAGGGAAACAAAAGCAAAAACGAACTCATGGGACTAAATCAAACTAAAAAGTTTCTGTACAGCAAAGCACACCATCAACAGAACAAAAAGACATCCTACAGTATGGGAGAATATATTTGTAAATGACATATCTGACAAGGGGTTAACATCCAAAATATATAAAAAACTTACACGCCTCTACACCCAAAAAGCAAATAACCCAATTAAAAAATGGGCAGAGGATATGAAGAGACAGTTCTCCAAAGAAGAAATTCAGATGGCCAACAGACACATGAAAAGATGCTCCACATCACTAATCATTAGGGAAATGCAAATTAAAACCACAGTGAGATATCACCTCACACCAGTAAGGATGGCCACCATCCAAAAGACTAAGAACAACAAGTGCTGGCGAGGATGCGGAGAAAGGGGAGCCCTCCTACACTGCTGGTGGGAATGTAAACTAGCTCAACCATTGTGGAAAGCAATATGGAGGTTCCTCAAAAAACTAAAAATACAAATACCATTTGACCCGGGAATCCCACTCCTTGGAATTTACCCAAAGAATACAACTTCTCAGATTCAAAAAGACATATGCACCCCTATGTTTATTGCAGCACTATTTACAATAGCCAAGATATGGAAGCAACCTAAGTGTCCATCAGTAGATGAATGGATAAAGGTGTGGTACATATACACAATGGAATACTATTCAGCCATAAGAAGAAAACAAATCCAGCCATTTGCAACAACATGGATGGAGCTGGAGGATATTATGCTCAGTGAAATAAGCCAGGCAGAAAAAGACAAGTGCCAAATGATTTCCCTCATTTGTGGAGTATAACAACGAAGCAAAACTGAAAGAACAAAACAGTGGTGGACTCAGAGACTCCAAGAAGGAACTAGTGGTTACCAAAGGCGAGGGGTGTGGGAGGTTTGGTGGGGAGGCTGGGAGAAGCGGATTTTGGGGTATTATGTTTAGTACACATGGTGTGGGGAATCACGGGGAAAACAGTGTAGCACAGAGAGGGCAAACAGTGAATCTGTGTCATCTTACTACACTGATGGACAGTGACTGAAATGCGGTATGAGTGAGGACTTGATAACATGGTTAAATGTAATAATCACATTGTTTTTTCATGTGAAACCTTCATAAGAGTGTATATCGATAATACCTTAATAAAAAAAAGAAAAGAGAAAAAAAATCATTCTAGTTCATTACTAGTTAGACTGATGTTAAGGCCTGGCTAAACTGTTTCAGAGCATGGGCTTGAGAAGAAATGTCTCGAAGTCATCTAATTTTAAAATCTGTGTATTTGTGGCTAACTTGTTTGTATTGGTGTAAAATTACCATGTCTGCAGCTATGACATCTGAAATTTTCCTCACGGGCAGAGAAAACCTGTGCAAGGTACCTTCATGCCCACAGCTCAGCTGTAACACCTGTGTGGGAAGCCTTCCTGCACAGAGGGTCCACTCTCAGAGGTTAGGCTCAGTGGGGAGAGCTCGTAACCCCAATCTCCCAGCATGTGTGGCAAGAACATAGATACCCACTCTGACGTATGGATAGTTACATCTGCCAAACATTACTATCATTGCTTCATTAACTGTCTGTGATACGTCTAATCATCTCTATTTACACGCACTCAATTAAACAACCTGGGCTCCCTAATGAACAAAATGGAGACCAAAAACACTGCAGTTAATGGTATATGAACTGTATCTCAATAAAGCTGTTTGTTAAAAAATCCCAGTCACCATGGCAGCAGGAGCCCCTCTGAAGAACTAAGGATCTCTGACTGACAGTATGCTCGCCAGGAGGCCTTACAATGCATATCACTGAGTGTCTCTACTGGGTTAAAGCCTCCGCATCTCCACAGAGCGAGCCAAGGAAAATGCCTGACATTTGGACTTGAAATTAAAGGTAACAAAACTAAAAGCTTAGGTGACAACTTCTATACATAGATCCATTAAAAAAAAAAACCCCTTCTAAAAGCATCTTCCCAGGCTTAATTACTGTCTAAGTGACTATTATTCCCTTATCCCAGAGGCTCTGGAAAAGCTGCTGCAGAGAGTATTCAAGATAGAAAATGTGTTTCTCAGATCAAAGGAAAGTTGTAAATATAAAAGGCCCTTATGGAAGAGAAATGCTATTGTTGAGTAGTTCCCCTAGAAAAGATAAACGAGATTTTAAAAAGCCTTTGTATAGATTAGTTGGCAAGAGTGGCTTGCCTTTCATCTCAAAGACAGCCTCAAAGAGATAACCTAAAGGCTGTTTGAAAAAAACACAAGTTTCCACTTAAGAAGATTCATCACTGACGCAATGGTATGGATGATCCTGTACTAATGCATGCAGCAAATTTTACTGCACACCAAAGCCTGGTATTTCTTTTCTTCTTAATCACTTACTCTTCTTGCTTCTATAGAAAGAATCAAGATTCTCGATGGTGAAGCAGTTTTGAGAATCAATAAGGAAACCTGATATCCAGGACAAGCAAAATCAGATTAACCCCTTTCATCATCTTTTCTGCTGCAATAAATATATATAATGACACTGCAGCAGTTGAATAGTTATTTTTGGACTCCCATGGACAAAAAAGAAACAGTTCAAACATTTCTGTATTATTCGATCCCATACAATGAATTCAAAAAAATCTATGTCTCATAACAGGATAAGTGAGGTCTTTTTATTTTAAAAAACAGTAGAAGGTGCAGAATGCAGTCACTAGGCTATAACCTATATTTAAATAAACGAAATTCTGTCACAAGTGACAAACTGAGAACACTTTTTACTTAAGAAAGGAGTCCACTCTATTTTACAGCACTATATAATTACCTGTGGGGGGTTTTATTGCAAAGAAAACATCTTTAAGAATTCCTTAAGAAACATTTGATTTAACATATTGTACACCTTTTAAAATATTCAAGTATTGAGAGTTATGTTCCTCATGGAGAAATCTAGATAACAAGACACAAAAAAGCTTGAATACCATTCAAGACAAGTCATTTTCCATGGATGCTGTTCAGGTTTATAGGAACTACAAAGTCAGCATGAGCCAGAAAGGTATCTGTTGTCCTGACAATCACCATATTTAAAATTTTCTAAGTGATTTCTTACAGCCTTTATCCAGTATTATTTTTTTTCCTGTCCTTGATATATTTATTGTGGACAATAAAGGGATGAAGTCAGGAGAAGAAAAAAAGGTATCTCTATTTTAGGAAGGAAAAATGAGCAGGAACTCTGACTAGAAAAACGAGTATAAAAGGAATCTAGAGACACTTCTAATAGCACAGGCACCTGCTGGGAGATGGTACTGTGCTAAGCTAGTGACCTTTCACGGAGCTTCAACCCCAGGGAGGGAAAATGGATGGGAACAGCAAGAGAAAAACTATTTTGTAAAAAAACCTCAGATTTTCTCCTTGCTTCTATATAAATTTTCCCGATATTCTGTTCCCAGAAATGATAGTGGACATTTAGATTTGCCTAAAAAATATTTAATGAAAATTGCACCATCATTCCATCAGAGTAAAAGGTTCCCTAGAGTCACAACAATCTCTCCTACCCTTATAAGTAGACATTTTGTACTATGACACCTGCTCCCAGCACAAGCACTCTCCCCAATTCCATTACCCATTTCCACACTTCAACCTTGACCCACACGCCTTTGCTTTCTTATCCATCTTCTTACTGCCACTATGGATGTAATTAAGACTTTGAGGCAATGATCTCTGAGTGCACTCAATTCAATTAAATGATGGGTAGTAACCAGTTGATTGCCAGTTGAAAGTCAGTACTGTATAATGGATGTCTGCCCATGCTTATCCTTACAGATTAGCATCCTGATCTAAGGACAAGCTGGGGGTGCTCACAGACAACAGTTTCAAAATAATATGAGCTCATTAGCAGCTCTTATTTTTGATTATTATCATAAGACATCAAAAAATACTATTAGAGCTAATGAATGATATTGATAACTGGTCATGATCTTGCATTAGTAATAAATATAATAAATCATATCTCTATTAAGATGTCTATTTTTTCTTTTCCACCCCACGGCAATCTGCCCCATGCCCATCTGTACATATTACTGGCATATATAAAGAATTTACCATTCCTTTCCTCATGTTCTAAAACTCCTACTATGGCTATTTTCCTGAGATGTGAAAAATAAAACAGGCTTTGTCCTGGGTGTGTCTTCACTGGTTTGCCCAAGACAACTGATGTCACTAAAAAAACTACCCAAATGCGTAACCAAACTTGAAAGAAACATGTAATGGGTCTTTAAGGAGACCATCATTTCAGTTTAAGGATTAGGTTATAGAGAAGTAATTATTAGGGTGGGGGGATGGGAGATGTAGATGAAGGGGGAGGAAAAAATAGAATGTTTGATATCTTGATCTGGGTGATGGTTACATGAGTGTATGCACATGTCAAAATTCATCAAACCATACACTAAGATTTGTATATTTTATTGTATGTACCTTAATTAAGGAAAAAAGAAGTAATGATTAGATATATATAAATTGGATTATATATATACTAAATAAAATACATTTTGATTTTTATGGCTATCCTGTTTTACATAATATGGAATATATGGTAGATAATATAAGTGTCAGCTCAGGAGTTAGATAACATAGATTCAAACTGCAATTCTACCACTCCTTCCTGTGTTCCTTCAGCAAGGGAGGTGGTAACCTTACAATACCCTGGTTTCCTGTCATAATAGTTGTGAGATAATAGTTATTTTTATAATCACAGGTTGTTTTAAGGATTGATGCATATAAATTCATATGCTTAACACATCATGAGCAATAAATATGATTACCATTGTCAGTACTATACTACTGATTAACTGGAACCTCCGTAACTGGAAATTTCAATTAACCAGAATACGGGCACATTCAAGACAGAAAAAGCTAGCTAATAATAAAACAGCCAGCTACATGATTTAGACTCTTTTGGCAGCTACTCATCAATTCCAGTTTGCTGTCTTAAGAATGTAGAACTATAGTTCTCCACAATCAAAATAAAAAGATTTTGTTCTCAAGGTATTCTGATTAGTCGAGGTTTTATGTTTAAATTCTTTTAAAAGTTCATATCAAACACATAAAAGTTGATCCTAAACTAAGAGGCAAATTTAGAATTTAATTTTTAAATGAACTGGAAATAAATGTAAGTCAAAGATGAGATTAATACATCTTGTTAAAGAAGCAAAAACAAAGTATCATTTTTTTTCTGCTTAAAGCCTTTATCTTTGTAACCTTTGAAGAAAAGATTGTAATAGAACTCCAAAATCAGGATTATGAACCTAGTGATCTGGATAAAACTGTCTTTGATGTGACAAAGAATGTCCTTGCAGATAAAAGAAATCACTATCTTAAGGAAAGATCACTAAATTGTATATTCATTTTACTCTAAATATAAAATTGCAGTCAACAGCCAACTCCAGACTGAGAAACAGCACAGGATAAACAATCTGGTTTCTTCAAAAAATAAATTGCAAGGGAGAATAAAAAGAGAACCACTGCATTAAAAGGGACTTCTTAAAACTTTTTTTTTTAATTCTAAAAAGGCAAAAGTAAGCTACAGGGATACTTGGGTGATAAAACACTAAACAAAAGTAAGGGAATGACAACCATAAAAGTGAGGATAGCATTTACAAGTCCTCCAGGGTGCAGGTGGGGGCGCTGGGTTTGGAAAACAGCACACGGAAGGAAGCACTGGCCAAGCTCAATGTCTTGAGCTGGATAGCGGTTAGAGGGTAATCATATTTAATAATTTCTGTGTCAGTATTATATTGTACAATATAAAAGGTTTTAAAAATAAAATGGCAATCTAAAGATTCACCAAAATAGCTATCATGTATTTTTTTCATGCAAATGTATTCCTTTTCCCACATTCACACCCTTAAATAAATGCATTACACCTTAATTTTCACAAATAAAGGTTCCATGACACCTGAGCACAATCATTTACTAGATTGGTTTCTAGCTATTGTTTAAATCTGGCATGATGATTTTAATTTTAATTTTGCATCATCAAAAAAATTTCTTTTCTATATATAGAGTTTTGCTTTGATTTCATATATCTTTCATATACTTCAGTCCCAAGAAAAAAGCCAATCAAAAACAACAACAACAACAAAAACTCATAAGGCTCTTAGCGAAGATGTTATGGACAATTAACTGTATTCCCCAAAATTCAAATGTTGAAGTCCTAACCCCCAGTACCTCAGATTGTGATTTGATTTGCAGATTTAGTTTTAAAGAGGTAATTAATTTAAATGAGGTCATTAGGGTAGGCTCTAATCCAACATGATTGGTACCCTAAAAAGAAAATCTAGGGTACAGAGACACAGGGAAAGCTGGGTGATGACACAGGGAGAATATGGGCATCCACAAGGAGAGAGGCCTCAGAAGAAATCAGCCCTGTTGGCACCTTGATCTTGAACTTTCAGCCTTCAGAATTGTGAGACAATGAATTTCTGTTGTTGTTTAAGCCACCCTGTCTGTGGCACTTGAATGGCAGCCCCAGCAAACTAGTACCAGAGGTAAGAGGAAAGTAAAAAACATGTAATACTTTTTGAAAAGGTAGTAGAAAGAAGCAAAAGAAAAACATGAAATGCGGCAGTTTTACGATTGTGTATGACACATAATGCATAGTGAAAAGAAAAGCTTAAGAAAATTTAAAGTCATTAGTAAAGAAAAGAAAACTAACAGATTCCATGTAAAAAGATACACTGCAAAGGGCTCAGCACAGAGGACAAGACCCTAGGGGACCAGCAGGGAAAGAACTGGCTACTGCGTTTGAAGTGATGGGGCAGGATTAAGTTTTCAGTGTGGTTCCTGGACAAAACCCAGAGGAGAATTTTGAGTTAGACGTTAAAATGGACTAGAAACAAATGGAGGTGAAGGGTAAGATCAAAGTGGCTTTCTTAAAAAGGGAGAAACATCTCTGGCACAAGGGTTTTGCATGAAAGTTGGATTCATTATTTCCCTGGTTTGATAGGCTTGGTGGGTAGGCAAACCATCAAGGAAGAAAATGCAATTCTGAGACTGGAACATCAGCAAAAATTCTGCAGTACAGTCAGTGCTCTAGAGGATGTTACGTATCTCCACAAACTCTGATGACCTCAGAGTGGAGTATGCTTTGTTGATTAAGTACAAGTTTCCTGAGCAGCGGTATCACTGTGGAAACAACAGAGAGCTATTTGCTGGATCTGCCCTCCATGCTTGTATTTGCATTTCATCACTCCACTGACAGACATAAATGGAAATAGTGAACTGCTTGTTTCCTTTCCTTTTTAACTTAAAAAAGGAATAAGATACACTTTGCATCCAGAAAAGCATCATATAAAATACAGGAGTGAAGCCAAATAAACATGGAAGAGAAAAAAAAAGCCTGGAGAATCTGAATCTACATAATTTTTTTTTCCAGCTGCTATATATTTTTGAAATTTTCTGTTTTTAGTTTTTCTTTTTTTAGTTAATATATAATTGAAAAACCTCATTCTCTGCATGTTGTCACTTGAATAGGACAATGTGATGTATTTTGGTTATTGCTAATAGTTTAACTTGAATAAAAAGCTTTATGACAATAATATACTTAAAAATTGAAAGGCAGTGAACATAGGGTTGAAGAGAAAATAACTTGGAAAAATGTTTGGAATATGATACAAGGTTTACTTCTAAAAAGCAAGATTCAATACTGCAGATATGCCTGAAACAAACTGTAAAAAAATAAAAACTTAAATATGCGCACAGAATAAAACAACACTAAAAGGAAATACAACAAAATGAAAACAAAGTTCACCTCAGTGATGAATTTAAGGGTGATTTTTCCTTTTTTGTTATACTTTTCTCTACTTACAAGTTTTCAAAAATGAGAATATCAAATTTGTAATCAGAAAAAGAAAGTAAATATATTATAAATGGCATTTTAATTCTGATAAGGCAAAATAGATAGTCTGAACACTGTTCAGGAAAAAATAAACACTTAACTAAAACTCACTATACAAAACATTGGATCTAAAGAAACCTTTGGGCAGGGTTTGGTCTCATATGCCATCACATTACATCAGCAGCCTGGAAAAACACACATTCTTATGCTTATAAATGGAGGAGGCTTTTATATGTGTGTAGTCTTTTCAGAGTTTACTTGACAAGAAATAGGATTCTGAGTTTCCTATCTCCAGGGATTTAAAACTCTTTGGGACTTCCCTGTAGACCTAATAAGTTTATAATTGCCAGAAAGTCTTTCCCAACTGAATGCAAAGCCAGGTACCTCCCCTGGACCCAAGATCCCACCTCTTGCTTCTCAGAGCTAACCTTATAGGCAAATTTCAGAAATCATTTTTCTGTGACTCATTCTTAAAAAGAACTTTGGAAGCTATATTAATCCCACAAAACATAACTCCAACAATTTCTAGAAAACAGTAAGAATTCCTTTCTTGATAACTAAAGAGGTTTGTTCTCCCATGAAGTGATATACTTTCTTTATAAATTCTGAAATATAAGAACTCCAAAACTGTACATTAGAAGTATCACTGAAAATCAAAATCATCATCAATATATAAAAGATTCTCAAACAATTTCCACAGAGAGGACAATTTTACTTACTTTAACTTCCACTGTCTTCCCTCCTGGTTCAACGTGTCTCTCTATGTATTCAGAAGACAGCAAATCGCTGCAACAAACAGAAATGATGATGAGAGAGGGCCTTGGGAATGTAAATCACTTGAAAATCACTGTCCAGCTGACACACACCAGCTTTAGTAATTCTTCAACCCAGATATGAAAACAAAAATAAACTTTATAGGTCTCTCTCTCTCTCTGTTACATACATACAAACAGCCTACTACTTCTAAAAAGATACAAGGCTACACTAAGTCACCCATTGCCCTACATCCAGCAGAGCCGATTCCCCTCATCGAGGTCAACAGTTGTAGGAAAGTACCACAAGCACACCATGATTTTTAAGACATCGTAAGTCTTCCCTTTGTTATTTAACTTTTTATCAAATACTTTTGATTTATTATCATACCTTCCTATTTGTAATGTATGTATGATGTTTTAATCTAACAAAACACTAGTTTCCATCACAAAAAGAATTTTAAAGGGGCAAAGGTAGAAAAAATGAAAACATATACCTCCAGCATTTTAAAACAATCTCTTTTGAAATCTCTCTTAAACGACAACGTTTTTGTATACTTCTAAAATATTTCCATCATCTTAAATATGCTTCTCTTTAATTCCTTATATGTGAAAAATGTCCCCGTCAATGGAGATGCCTAAAGACACAACTCCTATAAAATGTTTTAAAGTCTTCAAATTTTTAAAGCACTAAAATGTAAATGAAATAAATATTAATAAATAAAAATAATACATAAAGCTATACCATTTCTAAATATATTACTCTATTCACAGACATCCAGCCAACTAAAACACCTTTTTTCACAGTTTCACGGTACTTTGAAGGTACCAGAATTGTCCCATCATTTAAAAAAATGTGTATTTCTGAGCACACAGGCCTACCATGATAGGCACCATACCTACAGTTGCTTGAAGTGTAAACAGAATGATCAAACAAGCATTATATTAACAGAGGCACTAAAATCAGTTTCCTGTTGTATCTGATGCTTACATTATCATTTAGGAAACCTATAATTATGGTCTGAGTCCTTGTTTCATATGTCTTCAGAATGTATTTCCTATCGACTTTATAGGGAACCAGCTAGGGTGCTCTAAGCTGCAAGTTGCAGAAAACACAAGTAAAAGTGGCTTAAACCATCAGGACATGTATATCTTATTTCTTGTTAGAAATTCCAGGGCACATATAGTCTTCAATTTGTGAATCTTCAATTCCATTCGATGAATACATTTAAAGTTTATAAAATATAGGCAAACACTTCAAAGAGGTTTTAGGTACAGATAAGCAGCTAGTAAACACAACTTTGTTAGACCTGGGCGGAATGGATAGGATGTGTAAAATATAAGTAAGAAGATCATGTATGGATTACACATTGATAGTATGGATAACCAAAAGATACCTAATATTCATGAGGCACCCAAATAGTAAATGTTCATGATATACAAAGGACACTAAACGTCCAGGATATACATATACAAGCAGTTCACGTTTATGAGGTCTTAATTCAACTACCTACTGATGACACCCAAGGTTTCTCAACTTCCACACTACTCAACTTTTGGGCCAGATAATTCTTTGTCTTGGGGAATGTCTTACACATGGCAGTGTGTCCAGCAGCACATCTGGCCTACCCACTAGATACCAGTAGCATCTCTCTCACACACACACACCAGTCATGATGATCAAAAATGTGTCCAGACTTGCCAAATGTACACTGGGGGGTAAAAGCTCCCTGGTTAAGAACCACTGCTGACACCCATTCCTGCCCCATGTTTTTCTCTGCCCAAGAAGCACAAATAGAATTCATGGCTGTCACCAAGCTAACTGGTGAACTACTGCTCCTGACCAGGCATGGTTCCTTGTTCCTGTGTATCTCAGACACTGCAAGTGGGCGCAATTGCTCCCATCTACTGGGCTTGCTCAAACCTCAACTCTGGTCCTTGAAACCACATGAGCAGGAGGGACGGGAGCTGCAGCAGGCAGAGAAGCACTGTGCACGCCAGGATTAGCTGACACGGCCCTTCCCCTCCACTGGCATTCTATCCTAAGTGTGCTAACCCACCCATTTCTTTCCTCTTGCTTCTCACCATGTGCCCTAAAGTGACTTAGCAAACCATGGGATCTGAGGACTTTCATTTGGTCGGTGGGGGCTTGCTGTGCCCTTACTTCTGAGACAGCTTGCCTGGTAATATACTTGTAGGCTACCATTGCATCAGAGTAATTTCCCACCCGACACCAGGGAAGTCCTGGGTTGGTTTGTGTGGTGGCTCAGTACCATTAATGGCTTCAGGAATGTGTCACCTGTCTGCAGATGGCAGTATGGTGGGGGGGCCTGTTCTCTTAAACCAGTGCCTTTCATGACCCTAACATGGCTGCTGCAATTCTAAGCATCTCATGAAGATACAAATAACCTGAGGCATAAAAGCCTTGGATTTCTTTAAGAGTCAATAAACTCTTCACAAAAAGTCTCTAGCATTCATTTTCTCAAGTATGTTTTGCCAGAATTACATATTTGTCCGTGCCAAAACCAATCCCTTGACAAGGACATTTGTCTTTGCGCAATCCAGATTCTCCTTCTTCTGGTCTTCCCACTGACACTGTGACTACACACAGAAGGTTGAACAATACTACAGGGAAGGAGGGTGGTAGAGAGAAAAGTTGTTGTATAACCAACCGACAGTTATCACATATGTGTCAGTATTTTACAAATTTCCCAAGGCTTCCGGCAAAATAATGAAGCTGCCTGGCAAAGCTCTGCCTCAGGAAAAAACGTGTCATTGTTTCAGCATCCATGCCTCATCCTGTTATCCAAGGCCACGCCCTGAACAGGGGAGTGCCAGCCAGATGTTCAGAGAAAAAATTACCAGACAGGAGCAGTGTTGATTAGCAGAACCAGCCACGTTCCCTTTCTTGAGAATCTGAACTAGTAAATTTAGACAAAATCATTCAGCTGATGATGAAAAAAGAAGCAGAAAGTAAAAAATAAGCAGACACTTGAGAGACACTGAGGTGGGCTAGTGATGAATGCCTGCGTGAAAGCCCGAAATCCCCACTGCTTGCATCCCTGAACCCAGAAGAGCCCATACCTGATGCCGGACACCTGCCAATCCTGTCTCCATCACGGCCACGTGAGTAAATCCCCACCCTGCACGCAGAACAGTCCATCCCTGATGCCACACACCTGCCGATCCTGTCCCCATCACGGCCACGTGAGTAAATCCCCCCCATCGGAGCTGGCATGAGTGAGATCAAAGCAGCTACATTAAATACTGCATGGAAGAGGGTAGTTCTGCAGTAATAATAACAACAGCAAGGTTTTTAAAAACTTTTGAGTCTCCCAGATTTTCAAATTTCAGGGGAGTATTTTCCTTTGAATTATAAAATCTAGGAATTAAGAACATATGCGTCACCACACAAATGTAATTACAGGAAAGAAAATGGTCTGCTCGGGAATTATGCAGCTGTTTTCAATCAAGCCTCTACACCTACAAGTATATTGCTGGAAAGGACTCCACATCATTTAACCAAAAACAGCCCATGCAATTTGGTTTTGTTTGTTTGTGGTATTGTGGAAGACGGCTAACTTGTCATTTTAATGAAAAACCTTCGATTTAAAATGTCGCTTTTCCTCTCCTGAACCACAAAATCCTTATTGCCATCAACTTAGAACCTGAGTAAATTTTCTTGAAACCTCCTAAAATAGAGATTATCAAAATTACCTCAAGGTTTTTTCCTTAGATCTTCATCGTGTACTGTTAAGTAGGGATCTCCTTAACATCTGGGAAATTTTATTTTACTATGAATTGAGCAGATAAAATGTACACCATTTTAACTGCTTATTCAAAACTGATGTGTGAATTCTGAATTCTCTGAGAATTTTGAAAGATAAAAATGAATATCATTTTCGACCAAATTCTAAAGGCCACTCATTTTTAAATGGAAATAAGTTGATTTTAAAATTAGATACGTATTCTGAGCCATTTTTTTTCATCTGCAGGACATAATCAGCCTGGAATAAGCAAAACAAATACAATGTAAACATTTTCAGTCATAATAATGATTATCCTTTGTCTAGTGGGCAGCTATCATGAATCAGAGGCAGCTGGTAGAATACAAATGCTTTGGAGTTTAAAAACAATAACAAATATTTTGGTTTCCTATCCAAATTGCTGTTTACTAGCTCTGTGACCTTGGTCAAGTTATTTGTTATGAACATGAGGATTTTCCCATGTCTAAAATAGGGATGATAAAAGTTTCTTTATAAAATTGGTATTTTTAAACCAGAACCACATGAAAATGTCTATGAATCCTGATTTCAATCATCTCCACCCATATCCACCATCTACTATCCATCTTTCTCTTTAACTATTTGGGAGACTTTTAAACCACTGATTCCACCTACCACTTTTTCACTGTCCTTCACTCTGCCTTGTCCACCTACTCTAGTTGATATTCTGTGATCCATCATGATAACAACTCCCTTGCACACTGTAAACTTCCTGACCCCTCCCTCATGTTCCACTATGCCCATCTGGTCAAACCTCAACCATGGTAACATTTACCTCTTCTACTAATCAAAGTCTGACCCCAAGGAGCAGAACATCCTGAATGATCGTATGTTGAGTTTATGACCACATTATCAAGGGGTCCCCTGTAGCACACTCCCCATAAATTCACTACATTCTTTTTAGTCAATTTACTGTGAGAGGACACTTCCAAACTTTTCTGACTCAAATCTCCAAAGCATTCCCACTTCATCACTCCCTGCTATGATGTCACTTGTGTATTCACTGAGAAAATGGAAACAGAAAGACCTGCTTCATCTTTCCAACCTACAGTCAAAAGGAATCATACTGGCCCAACTTCTGTTAGGCCAAGTCACCAAACTGGGGCTTAATACCTAAGCTTAATTACAGTTTCAACCTCCCCCAGAAATACAGTCAGTCAGGAATTGTCTGGTCAACATCACGGATAAGATACTGTCACATGAGCCTTCTCCCTCTTCCCTAAAAGAAGAGGAGGTAATCTGAATTTTAAGAACCCCTGTTTTTCCCTCAAAGAGAAAGTGACCTTGCCTGAAACAATTTTTTCTTTTTCTTTTTTCAATCTTTTCCTTTTCTTTTGCTAATAACTTTCCCTTCACCAACTTCCACTTTGTATAGCTCCTAGGAGCATCTCTCTACTTGTTAGAGGGGATGCTGCCCGATTCATGAATCACTTAACAAAGCCAATTAGCTCTTCAAATTTACATGGATGAATGTTGTTTTTTAACACCACCAACACCACTGTTGCTAAACCAGACTCCATTTAGGATGTCCAATAGGCATCTCAAACTCAATATGGCTAATGCATAACCCAGCCAAATCCCAAAATTCAATTCTACATTCAGAATGTATCCTAGTAATAATTCTACAGTAAAGAAAACTGGGGACATCACTTGAACCAAGTGATCTTAGTCAACATCACCAGTAATGGAGGAAACCAAAATCACATGCTCCTAAGGGATACAGTGACAAAGAACCCAGTGTCTAGCAGGAACAGTACAGTGTAAGAAAGAAACAAATGAACAAAGAAAATAAAAAGAGCATTAGATTTTCAAAGAAACAGCCTCAAAGCAAATATCTATTTCAAGGTGCTTCCAGTAAAATGTGACCTCAAGTTCAAAATCAAATCAAGTGCACATGGATGTTAAGACCCTCAAGACTTAAGGTTAGTTTTGCTTAAACTGTATCATCTATGGAAAAGAGATTCTAAGATTCTTAAGGGCTTCCCTGATGGATCCTCAGCTATATCAAAGAGTTTGTAAGAATCTTAAAGGTGTGACTCATAGACATTCACATCTAAACAAAAAGACTTGTAAGAATCTGAAGGTCATTTGTCCCAGAATATCTTAATTCACAGTCCAAAGTAGATAGGGGCCTCTCTCAAAAAAGATCTGTGGTTATAGTTTTGCATAATGGAGTAAATCCCAATAAGATTCTCATGAAATCCATCAACGAACCACCACCAGTTTGAACCAAAATGGACAGTCAGTTCAAACCTTTTACAGTCTGCAAGTGGACCTAGAAAGATAGATTAAAGCCTGGGCCATTTCTTGTGGAAAAAAATGATAGTTCAAAGAGTGGAACCAAGAACCAAAGGTAGCCACTCTCAGGAAGCAGAACAGAGATTTAGTGAACATTCATTACATTTGCCCAAGACAAGGGGAACTGGTGACATAGGCCTGGCTGAATATCAGAATTTCAATGGGCCAGTGATAACTAGGTACTCCCTATTCTCCCTCCCCACTTTAAACAGGAGCATCTACTGCACTCATCCTGTCCTTACCTCCCCACTGCATCTTCAGTGTGTGTGAAACAGATAACTTGTCTCTTTAGTTCAAGGATCTGTACCTGAGTTACTTCATCTAAGAAGCGTTAATCACACTGGGGCCTGATTCAGATGATGAGAACCTGTACCCCCAGAGTTTGAACCTAATATTATAATGGAAAGGTGTTTTTCCAGGAGTCTGTGGAGGAATTTAGTGCATTTTGCATATATGAAAAATGTAAATAATTTGTGTCAAAGGATGGACTGTATTGATTAAGATAGCTACAAATGCTTTGCCACTCCTCCCATGGTGAAGTAGAAATCAATCAATACTCCTCTCCTCGAATCTGAGCCAGTCCTTTGGCCAATAAAATAGTACAGAAGTGACATTAGATATCACCTGATATCTGCAGCTTCCACTTTCATGCACATGGAACTTCCCATCTTTGAATCTTTCAATCAAGCCACCATTGTGTGAGAAAGCCCAGGCAACCATATAACACGACCAAAGTGGAGGAGAACCAAAGTCCTTAGCTGACAACCCCAGATGAATTCCCAGCCAATGCTGGTGCCAATTTCCAACCATGTGATTGAAGCCATTTGGATCCTCAGGATATAGTAGTGCCCCAGCTAACCCTTGTCAAAGAAAACTAACATAGCCATTGTGTTTAAGAAAGAGTTTATTCAGTGTTACTGAGGAACACTGGCCTGGAAGTCAGTCAGTCAGAATGTTCTGACAAGACTGCTCTAAAGCTCTTGGGGGACATCTTTAATTCCTTTTTACAGAAGTGGTCATGTGCAGGGAAGAGGTTATGTTAATCAACACATCAGGGCAGTGTCTTAAGAGCACAGACAATGAACATTCTGATGCTACCTATGTGCCAGAGGGTGAAAGGAATTAGGATTGTTAATCATTCTCCTAAAAGGATTCTACCAAGGACACAAGAATCAGACCAGTTTGTCTTCTTTTTGAGTATTCCAAGCTTGTTTTCTCTGATCATGGGTGAGGGGCTGTGACAGTCTTGTGACACAGGCAAGAAGGCTGTCAGGCCTCTTCACAGCACCGTCTGAGCTCACCTGGCTCACTCGGGGCTCTACATCTTGCACAGCTCTCTTTGCCTACGGGACACTGTGGGGACCCACACAACGTCATTTTATTTCACACACTACATGAAGCAGAAATGCCCAATCCACAGATTGCCCAAAATAACTATAAGGCAAAGGCTGATCATGCATTCTCATTCTAACATTCAATGATTGTTATATTGCACAAAATTTGCATCACATTTTCCTGACAGCAGTCTCAATGAGCACAATGTAACTTACTTTGGATAATATAAATATTAAAGAATCATCAAAACTTCAAACATGACTATAATCGACCCAGTTAAATAGTAAAAAGCCCTAATCACCGGTCACAATGGAAAATTAGAGATCTCATTAGCTATGAAAAGCTTTTCAGAAAAACAGAACTGGGAAAAATGACAGACTCAGTAAGAATGTAAATTTCATTATTGTGTGTAAAAGGAATAAGAATTATAAGCTTAGCTATTTAAAGAAAATACTCTTCCAATTCTCTTCATTCTATGCATCCTTACCCTCATTTCATCTTCTCTTTCTTATTTATATTTTATCTAGCTAAGTATTCACCTTCCAGATTCTTTAGGCACACTAATGGCTTTGCTGAGAATCCTCACTACAGAAATGGATGTATGGGAGAAGAATTTTAAGACGGCAGTGTAAGTAGGGTGGTGGAAATCTCCTCCCAAAACCACATATATTTTGAAAATACAGCAAAAACAACTATTCCTAAAAGAGTTACCAGAAGATACAGCACACGAGCTAGGCTACATCTACTAGAACCCAACATCTCATGGAAAAGGGTAAGATACAAAGCCGTGACCCAGCAGGAACCAAGCACTCCCCAAACCCCAGCTCAATGGCAGGAGGAAAAGAATCAGAGTGGGGAGGGAGTGGAAGGACAGGACTGCTAAATAACCAGCGCTAGTAATCTGCCCCAGGAGCACAGACACACATCGCATGGTGCTCTGGATATGAAAGGAGCTGAAAAGCAAAATCCGAGATTAAGACTATGAACAAGTTCCCACAGCCGGCTGCCCTGGGGCAAAAGAAAAGCAAGTGCTTTAAATCGTGCTGGCACACTCAGCCCAGCAGGCTGGGAACTTTAAGAAACTTCAGGCACCCTAACACGCTGGGTGGCAGTGCAGCTCCAAACCCCCTCACCACAATAAGCAGCCTGCCATTCCTTCCCCCCGCTGGCACTGAAATCAAACTGGCTGACCCGCCATTACTGCGGAAAAGCCAGGGAGCAGCCCCGCCTAAAGCAACCACACAGTTTAACACAGAGGCTTCTCCCTGCATGCGGCTAATGGGCTCAGACCCAGAGGCTGCTCCCTGTGCATGTTTGACTGGCACAGAAAGCAGAGACCGGCACACAGTATAGGAAACATGAAGGGCTCTGTTCTCACAGAACACATGCAGGTTGCCTGCAACTCCCGCCAATGCCCTACCATCACAAGGGCCGCCCTGCCCATGGCAGCTCAGGGGATTAACACAGAGGCTGCTCCCTGCACACAGTTGATCGGCACAGACAGCAGAGACAGGCATGGAGACCAGGATGAACAAAGGGGATTTGCTCTTGATGGAGAACATGCGCTGCTAGCCTGCGACCCCCGCAATTGCCCCAGGCCGTCTCAAAGGCCACCCCAGCCACGGCAGCTTAGGGGATTAACCCAATAGCTGCTCCCTGGGTGCGGTTAACTAGCAAAGACAGCGGAGACAGGCAAGGCGACCGGCAAGCAGGAATGGACTTTGTACTCCCAGCTGAAACAGGTGCCACTTGCAGAAAACCACTCCCATCGCCATGAAAAGGCAGAAGAACCTTGTTCAGTCCAAAAATCCCTCAAACGTGAGACAGACAGGGCTTGGTGAGACTGAAATCACCAATCTTCATGAAAAAGATTTCAAAATAAAAGTCATAAGCATGCTGATGGAGCTACAGAGAAATATTCAAGAGCTAAGGGATGAATTCAGGAAGGAGATAACAGAAATGAAACAAACAATGGAAGGACTTAAAAGCAGACTGGACAAGGTGGAAGAGTCTATTAATGGAATAGAAATCAGAGAACAGCAATACAAAGAAGCTAAGGCAGAGAGAGATAAAAGGATCTCTAGGAATAAAAGAATATTAAGAGAACTGTGTGACCAATCCAAACAGAACAATATTCGCATTATAGGGGTACCAGAATAAGACAGAGAAAAAGGGACAGAAGTGTCTTTGAAGAAATACTTGCTGAAAACTTGCTCAATACGGGAAGGAAATAGTCTCTCATACCACGGAAGCCCACAGATCTCCCAACACAAGGGTCCCAAGGAGGACACCAAGACATATAATAATTAAAATGGCAAAGATCAAAGACAAGGACAGAGTATTAAAATAAGTCAGAGAGAGAAGAAAGATCACCTACAAAGGAAAACCCATCAGGCTATCATCAGACTTCTCAGCAGAAACTTTACAGACCAGAAGGGAATGTCATGATATATTCAATGCAATGAAACAGAAGGGCCTCGAAACAATAATACTGTACCCAGCAAAATTAAATAATTCCCAGATAAGCAAAAGTTGATGGAATTTACCTCCCACACACCATCTCTACAGTATATTTTAAAGGGACTGCTCTGAATGGAAGTATGCCTATGGCTAAATAGCTGTCACGAGATCAAAAAAAAAAAACACAGCAAAGAAAGTACACCAACCAAATACTAAGTAAATGCAAAATAAAACCAGCTACCCACAAAACCAGTCAAGGGAAACACAGAGTACAGAACAAAACACCTAACATATAAAGAGTGGAGTAGGAAGAAAAAGAAGGGAGAGAAATAAAAAATCATCACACTGTATTTATAATAATGTAATAAGTGAGCTAAGTTAGATGGTTAGATAGCAAAGAAGCTGCCCTTGAACCTTTGGTAACCACGAATCCAAAACCTGCAATGACAGGCAATAAGTACATATCTATCGAAAATCACCTTAATTGTAAATGGACTGAATGAACCAATCAAAAGACACAGAGTAATAGAATGGATAAAAAAGCAAGACCCATCTATAGGCTGCCTACAAGAGACGCACTTCAAATCCAGAGACATACACAGACTAAAAGTGAAGGGATGGAAAAAGATATTTCATGCAAACAATAGGGAGAAAAAAGCAGGTGTGGCAGTACTTGTATCACAAAACAGACTTCAAAACAAAGAAAGTTACAAGAGACAAAGAAGAACATTACATAATGATAGAGGGGTCAGTCCAACAAGAATATATAACCATTATAAATATCTATGCACTAGTCAGAGGAGCACCGTCATATGTGAAACAAATACTAACAGAATTAAAGGAGGAAATAGAATGCAATGCATTCAATTTAGGAGACTTCAACACACTACTCACTCCAAAGGACAGATCAACCACACAGATAATAAGTAAGGACACAGAGGCACTGAACAACACACTAGAACAGATAGACCTAACAGACATCTATAGAGCTCTACACGCAAAAGCAACAGGATATACATTCTTCTCAAGTGCACATGGAACATTTTTCAGAATAGACCACATACTAGACCACAAAAAGAACTGCAGTAAATTCAAAAACACTGAAATTGTACCAACCAACTTCTCATATCACAAAGGTATAAAACTAGATATAAATTGTACAAAGAAAACAAAAAGGCTCACATACACATGGAGGCTTAACAACGTGCTCCTAAATAATTAAAGGATCAATGACCAAAAACAGAGATCAAGCAATATATGGAGACAAATGAAAACAACAGTACAATGCCCCAACTTGTGTGGGACACAGCGAAGGCAGTGCTAAGAGGAAAGTATATAGCAATCTGGCCTATTTAAAGAAGGAAGAACAATCCCAAATGAATAGTCCACATTTATAATTATTGAAACTGGAAAAAGAAGAACCAATTAGGCCCAAAGTCTACAGAAGTAGGGACATAATAAACATCAGAGAAGAAATAAATAAAATTGAGAAGAATAAAACAATAGAAAAAAATCAATGAAACCAAGAGCTGGTTCTTTGAAAAAAATAAACACAATAGATAAACCCCTAGCCAGACTTATTAAGAGAAAAAGGGAATCTACACACATAAACAAAAGCAGAAATGAGAAAGGAAAAATCACGATGGACCCCACAGAAATACAAAGAATTATTAGAGAATACTGTGAAAATCTATATGCTAACAAACTGGATAACCTAGAAAAATGGACAACTTTCTAAAATAATACAACCTTACAAGGCTGACCCATGAAGAAACACAAAACCTAAACAGACCAATTACCAGCAAAGAAATTGAATCGGTAATCAAAAAATTACCTAAGAACAAAACTCCCGGGACAGATGGATTCACCTCTGAATTTTACCATATAGAAAAGAAATAATACCCATTCTCCTTAAAGTTTCCAAAAAAAAGAGGAGGAGGGAATACTTCCAAACTCGTTCTATGAAGCCAGCATCACTCTAATACCAAAACCAGGCAAAGACCTTACCAAAAAAGAAAATGACAGACCAATATCCCTGATGAACTTAGATGAAAAAATACTCAACAAAATATTAGCAAACTGAATTCAAAAATACATAAAAAATCAAGTAGGATTTATCCCAGGGATACAACGATGGTACAACATTCAAAAATCCATCAACATCATCCACCACATCAACAAAGAGAAGGACAAAACCCACATGATCATCTCCACAGATGCTGAAAAAGCATTCAACAAAATTCAACATCCATTCATGATAAAAACTCCCAACAGAATGGGTATAGAGGGCAAGTACCTCAACATAATAAAGGCCATTACGACAAACACACAGCCAACATTATACTTAACAGCGAGAAGTTGAAAGCTTTTCCCCTAAGATCGGGAACAAGACAAGGATGCCCACTCTCCCCACTTTTATTCAACATAGTTCTAGAGGTCTTAGCAAAGGCAATCAGACAACATAAAGAAATAAAAGGCATTCAGATTGGTAAGGAAGAAGTCAAACTGTCACTGTTTGCAGATGACATGATATTGTACACAGACCCCCCTAAAGAATACACTCCCAAACTACTAGAACTAGTATCTGAATTCAGCAAAGTTCCAGGATACAAAATTAATACACAGAAAAGTGTTGCATTCTTATACAGTTAATGATGAACTAGCAGAAAGAGAAATCAGCAAAACAATTCTATTCACAATTGGATCAAAAAGAATAAAATACCTAGGAATAAAGCTAACCAAGGAAGTGAAAGACCTATACCCTGAAACTACAAGACACTCTTAAGAGAAATTAAAGAGGACACTAATAAATGGAAATTCATCCCATCCTCTGGCTAGGAAGAATTAATATTGTCAAAATGACCATCCTGCCTAAAGCAATCTACAGATTCAATGCTATCCCTTTCAAAATACCGACAGCATTCTTCAACGAACTGGAACAAATAGTTCTAAAATTCATATGGAACCACAAAAGACCCCAAATAGCCAAAGAAATCCTGAGAAGGAAGAGTAAAGCAGGGGGGATCTCACTTCCCAACTTGGAGCTCTACTACAAAGCCACAGTAATCAAGACAATTTGGCACTGGCACAAGAACAGACATATAGACCAGTAGAACAGAATAGAGAGTCCAGAGGTTAACCCAAGCATATATCATCAATTAATATACAATAAAGGAGCCATGGACATAAAATGAGGAAATGATAGCCTCTTCAACAGCTGGTGTTGGCAAAACTGGACAGCTAAATGTAACAGAATGAAACTGGATTATTTTCTAACCCCATACACAAAAGTAAACTCAAAATGGATCAAAGACCTGAATGTAAGTCATGAAACCATAAAACTCTTAGAAAAAACATAGGCAAAAATCTCTTGTACATAAACATGAACAACTTCTTCATGAACATATCTCCCCGGGCAAGGGAAACAAAAGCAAAAATGAACAAGTGGGACTATATCAAACTAAAAAGCTTCTGTACAACAAAGGACACCATTAATAGAACAAAAAGACATCCTACAGTATGGGAGAATATATTCATAAATGACATATCCGATAAGGGGTTGACATCCAAATTATATAAAGAGCTCACGCACCTCAACAAACAAAAAGCAAATAATCCAGTTAAAAAATGGGCAGAGGATCTGAACAGACACTTCTCCAAAGAAGAAATTCAGATGGCCAATAGGCAAATGAAAAGATGCTCCACATTGCAATCATCACAGAAATGCAAATTAAAACCACAATAAGATATCACCTCACACCAGTCAGGATGGCCACCATCCAAAAGACAAACAAAAACAAATGTTGGCGAGGATGTGGAGAAAGGAGAACCCTCCTACACTGCTGGTGGGAATGTAAGTTAGTTCAACCATTGTGGAAAGCAGTATGGAGGTTCCTCAAAAAACTCAAAATAGAAATACCATTTGACACAGGAATTCCACTCCTAAGAATTTACCCTAAGAATGCAGGAGCTCAGTTTGAAAAAGATATATGCACCCCTGTTTATCGCAGCACTATTTACAATAGCCAAGAAATGGAAGCAACCTAAGTGTCCATCAGTAGATGAATAGATAAAGAAGACGGGCACATATACACAATGGAATATTATTCAGCCATAAGAAGAAAACAAATCCTACCATTTGCAAAACATGGATGGAGCTAGAGGGCATTATGCTCAGTGAAATTAGCCAGGCAGAGAAAGGCAAGTATCAAATGATTTCACTCATCTGTGTAGTATAAGAACAAAGAAAAAACTGAAGGAACAAAACAGCAGCAGACTCACAGAACCCAAGAATGGACTAACAGTTACCAAAGGCAAAAGGAATGGGGAGGATTGGTGGGAAGGGAAGGCTAAGGGGAAAACGGGGCATTATGATTAGCACACATAATATAGGGGAGTGGGGCACGGGGAAGGCAGTATAGCACAGAGAAGACAAGTAGTGATTCTACAGCATCTTCCTATGCTGATAGACAGTGACTGTAATGGGGTATGCGGTGGGGACTTGATAATGGGGGGAATCTAGTAACCACAATGCTGCTCATGTAATTGTATATTAATGATACAGAAAAAAAAGAAAGGATGTATGTATGTCCTGGACTTTCATACTACTGAGAATTAATCATCCATTCTTCAGCTTTGTTTTCTGCAAAACTGTTGTGTATATGCTGAGTATGTAACAAATAGTATTTAAAATTCCTATGTTGTTTAAACTAAATTAAAGGAAAATTAAAGATAAACTTTTGGATTTTCATCTTATTACTTTCTTATTTGTATATATATAAAATTCCTTTCCTGCTTATGCACATATAAGCAACTTTCTGTATACTCTGTTGCCGAAAGGTGAGGCTTTGTTCTACTTAGAGTTATGTTCTTCTTAGAAAATGAAAAATTTCAGGGAGCTTTCAATGTGTATGTTAAGACTAGGGCACTTGGCATAAATTCAATTAGCTAGGAGTTGACATGGTCGTTAGCACGAATATTTGCTGTTATTTGTATAATCCTTATTTTTACTAAGGTAAAAGTTTCCAAGCCTGGCTTTGCAGCAGATTCATAGAACACTTTTTTTTAAAACAATGCCTGTGCACCCTCCCCCTCCACCAACTATGATATCAGAATTTGCTATGTTTATTCTCATATACAAAAAATGTTACCAGGACATGAAAGTATAATCAAATTATGTCTACAAATATTCTAGTAAAATACTAAAAATAGAATAGCATGTTGGCATATTCCGATCACTGTGACTCATTACCACATTGAAGACCACACACACCAGGAAATGCTTGGCAGCAAAGCAATTAAAAGGAGTCCCAGGTGGATCTTATGGCACATAATCAACACAGGGAGACACGCTGTTTTTTAAGAAGAAAATTGCCCAATCTAATTCAAAATCTCCTTAGGTTTTCTGGGAGCACCCTATCAATGGGATATTTTGGTGTTAAAGTTCCAGTTCTTAGATGTGGCTGAAATAGATTATTTATATTAATTTAGTAATTTATATCTATGTTAAATTTATATTAATTTGAGCTAGCCTCAAAATCTCTCTCCATTGCCACATGCATAATAAGCACCTTTACCTTCTTTGTCTCCTTCCTTTCCACATCCACATTCTGGGAGTAAGAAGACCATATCCCTCTGCCAGATTCCATCGTCAGAAATCAAGAAGAGCCCAGCGCTAAGAGTAAGGCTGCTCCCATCCCAACTACCTGCCCTCACAAGTTGAAGTCAAGCAGGAGTCCCAAATTCTGCCTGCTCCTGGCAAGAGAGAATCTACCATCAATACAGACAGCCTCATTATGGCAATATGCTTTAGAATCATCAAGATTAACCTAACCAGGCCCTTTCTCCTAGTTCATGTCAATCACTCCAAGAAACTCAAGCTCTCAAATCTTCCCTCATCTCCAGCTTTCTAATCTCCATGTGGTTCTATCCCTTTTTCCACCTCTTCCCATCCAGACAACCTGTGATGAGATGCCCTCTGGAACTACCACATGACCACTTGCAAAATCCTTTATCTCCAATATTGTCTTTGAATATTTCCTTTACCATCTTACTCTGAGAACCAGCCCTCCATGGCAGGAAATGCTTCTCTTGCACCCCCTCAAGTGGGGGCCGCACATCCTCACTAACGGGATCTGGTGAGGACTCGAGGAAGATATCCTTCTTGCTTGTCATTGACATCTCATGCCATTCTCCCCCATTCCACTAAAAATCATCCCACTTTGTATCCCATTCCATCAGACTACAACATCTATGATCCTTGTAGTGATTTACTGATTCTTGGTCACCTCCCCTCATTTTCTGAAGATTTTAGCTTCTAGTTGATGATCCCATTGTCCAACTAGACTCCTGTTATAATTACTGGTGATTCCAATATCCACTTAAGTGACCCTTCCAATTCTGGTTTCTCAGCTCCTTGACCTCATCTCCTCCAATGATTTTCACCTCCATTCTATCTCACCCACTTTTCACCTACATATTCTCAGTTGCAAGTCTCTCACTGACTACCTCAATCAGTTCTAGCTTTCTCCTTTAACATCCATTTCAATCCTTTGACCCCAATAAGACCCATAACTCACTGAACTTACTACCATTTCATTGTCCTCACCTCCCTATGCCCCACTACCTTCCTTGCTCAGCTTAAATTCAATCTTAATATTCACAGCCTTGCAAATCTCCTCACAAGTAATTCTCCCTTGGCTAAACCAATCTTGGTTAAAACTCTTAACTGGCTCCATTCCTGCTCAATGCAACTGAATGGAGCTGAGAATAGCATATCATTATGTTGACTGTGCTTACTTTACGCTGATAAACACTGGTGTCAAGGGGTCCCTTAAAGCTGCCTGGAAATTAAACTCCATTTTCCTAGGACATTTACTTTCCCAGTTGTGTCTCCACACCATTTCACACCTTTGCCCTCTCTCCTCAAACCTTCAAATCTACTCCTCATCTATTCTGAGAAGATGACTTTGCTGCCTATATCACCGAGGAAAAAAGCAATCAAAAGGTAAGTTGCACAGATTCCTACCACATCTTTGTGTCTACCAGCATGTGCACTCATATGCACAGCATTCCCTTCTGTTCTAGGGCTTAGCTGTCCATATAATTACCCAAAACCAATCTCCCCACTTGTGCACCATAATCCATCCCTTCTTGCATACTCAGGAATGTACCACCAGATATCGTTCCCTCTCCTGCATCATCAAATTATCCCTTTCTACTAGATCTTTCCCATCACTGTATAAAATTTGTTGTTTTTCCCATTTACAAAAACAAAACAATTCTCTTAAGATCATTTTCTTGTCCAACTACTGCTACATTTCCTCTGTCATATAAGCAAAATCACTCAAGAGAACTACCCATAGTCAACATCTTTTCTCTCCTCTTATCTCTTGAACTCATCTAATCTAGATTTCCACCACAACTTCACTAAAACTGCTTTATCAAAGTCACTGATTACCTACCTCCATGTTATTAAATCTAATGGTTAATTCCCAGTCCTCATCTTACTTGACCTCCAAGCAGCATTTGACACAGCTGACCATCCCCTCCTCTCAGAAATATTTCCTTAGATTTCCTACCAGGCCCCACACTGTCCTGGTTTTTCTCCTACTTCTCTTGCTGCTGCTTCTCAATCTCCTTTCCTAGTTCCTTCCCATCTTCGTAACCTCTAAACATTGTAGTGCCCTGCAGCTCAGTCTTTGATCTTCCTCTTTTCTTTTTTACACACTCCCTTGCTGATTTCACTGAATGCCTTCCCTTAAATAATAATTATATGATGATATCCCTCAGATTTATATCTCCAGTTTAGAACTGTCCTCTAAACTCCAGAATCATATACTCAACATCTCCTCCTGCTTATCAAAAAAGCATATCACACTTAATATTTGTTAAGCCAAAACAGTATTGCTGGCACTTCGGTCTTCTCCTGTACATTTACAGATGTAAAACAAAACAAAACTATGACTGTTGGGTTTCCCATTATAAAACAAAGTTTAAGAGTTTAATATCTTTTAAAGCTAATATAACCTATCTTCTCTTTCAGCCCTACACTGTACCTCAAATTTAAAATGCTGACATTGATTTATTTTAATTCATTCAAAAACACATTTACTGAGCCTCAACTACATATTGGCACAGGAAAGTGTTTTGGACAGAGATGGGACTAGCACAGTCTGGAGATGAGTCAAAAGAAAGTATGAATAAAAAACCAATGAGGAAAATTCTGGGTAGTGAACACAGTAACAAGTATGCAGGAGAAATCTGTTACATTTGCAGAGCAATTTCACACTGAAGGCACGAAAGAGGGCACCAAATTGGGTCTGGAAAGTTATGAAGCAAGGATGTTTCTAAGAGGAATCTGTGATAGAACTGAGTCTTAAAGGAAAAGAAAGATTGGAGGGAGGGAGGGGTCTGTGGTGGGGCAGGACACCATGGAGAGTATGATTTAGGGTCCTTCTCGAACCAGGGAGTAAAGCTGTGTGTGTTGATACTGGATGTTAATAAACGAGGCAAGGCACTCTGCCATGTTTCCAGTGGCACTGGAACTTGTGTACTCTCTTTGACCCAGCAATTTCATTTCTAGAATTTATCCTACAGATACAATCCCATGAGTTCAAAAACACATGTTTATATGATTCATCACAGCACCATCTGTAATTATAAAAAACTGGAAACAACCTAAATGGCCAACAGAGAACTATAAATTCTAGTAAATTATATATATATATAATTTAATATATAATTTTATATATTGGTCACAGGTTGTTGACCAGAGAGTAACTAAGACCCTGTGAAATTCAGACTTTTGTACTGACCTCTGCATTGCCATTTTTTTTCCTCTCACTGATCTTCTATTATATAACTACATTTAAGACTAAGCAGTATGAGTAGATACATATATTAGATATAATATATAATTTAATATGATAATATAATAGATCTGGTCTGGTAAGACCTTTTCACTGGTCAACAGGAAGTAAAATAAATATAGTAAATTATAGTACCTCCATCAAATGGCATACTATACAGCCCTTAAAAAGATGAGGCACCTCTATATATACTGAAACTGAAGTATCTCCAAGAAATTGCTAAGGGAAGAAAGAAAAGTCAGAAACTGTATTTAATATGCCAACATCTATGTAGAAAATATGCATTATATATATGTGTGTGTGTTTGCATGCTTGCATATGTGTGCGCACAGAGATGACCTCAGAAAGGACACAATAAATGCAGTAATGGATGCTGCAGAGATGGGAGGCCAGGTTGCTGGAGATATAAAGGAAACTTTCCTTAAATTCTGTATATGTGCCTATGTCATCTACTCAAAAATAAATATATTTTAATTCATAAAATACAGCAAAGTATAATATTAAAGTCCAGATGTGTTTTAAAAAATATTTTAAATATAATCCCGCATGTTCAAAAGAATATGTTTACATAATTTATCACAGTACCATTTGTAATAGTAAGAAACTAGAAACAATCTAAATGGTCATAGCAAAAACAAAGCTTTTCCATGAATGATGGCAGCTGAGAAGGAATCTGAGAAAAGAGAGGGTTCAGTGAGGAGAAAGACTACCCAAGTGAAGAGCAATAGAGTTCAAAAGCAAACAGGAGAAGGAAATGGGGAAGTTAACTTTTTTCCTCAGTTAATCCAAGGAAAAGAAATGCCATGTGAGTGTGTGAAGCAGAGTAAACAAAGAAACAATCACGGTCTCAAAAAACCTTGTAAAAATTATCACAAAGAGGATGAAAGCAGTACTGATATTTTACATATAAAAGTCTAAATTAAAGATTCTGAAATTATGCAGAATTTTATAATCTTACCAACTGGCAGCATTTAAAGATTTCTTTTTTTTTAAGTAGCAAAGGCCCAGGGTCTTTGTTTCCTTCATGGACACTTAACTAGGTTCTAATGTTCACAAAGTAAAGTGGGTAGTGAGGATATTTCAAATGATGGGCAGTCAGTGGCCCAGAATGACTGATGAGTGAAACAAACACACCAAAGTTGCACTAAATTACATTTAGAATATGCTCAATTAGAGAGCTTCAAGCAGTCTCATGTCTAGCAAGTTAAACTGAGCCCAATATTCTGAATTCAGGTACAGATTTAACAACCTCTTTTTGAAAGGCAAAGGTAAAACTAAAGAACTAAAAACTGATGATCTACACCAAAACAAAAAGAACATGGTAACAACTTCATCCCATGACTCCAATCCACTGGGCACAACAGGTCTGGTCTGGTAAGATCCTTTCGCTGGTCAACAGCAAATGATGTAAGAAGGGACTGGTCAAAGCCAATATTCAGTAAACCTTATTAAGACATAAAAACAGAAGAAATACAAATGGCCAACAGGCACATGGAAAGATACTGCATATCACTAATCATCAAGGAAATGCAAATTAAAAACACAATATGGTATCACCTCATACCAGTTAGGATTGCCAACATCCAAAAGACAATGTGGAGAAAGGGGAAATCTTCCTACACTATTGGTGGGAATGTAAATTGGTAAAACCACTGTGAAAAGCAACACGGAGTTTCCTCAAAAAACTAAAAATAGAAATACCATTTGACCCAGTAATTCCACTCCTAGGAATTTACCTGAAGAAAACAAAATCCCTGATTCAGAAAGATATATACACCCTTATGTTTATCACTGCACTATTTGCAATAGCCAAGACATGGAAACAACCTAAGTGTCCATCAATAAATGAATGGATAAAGAAAAGGTGGTACATATACACAATGGAATATTATCCAGCCATAAAAAGAAAAGAAATCCTACCATTTGCAACAACATGAATAGATCTAGAGGGTATTATGCTCAGTGAAATAAGCCAGGAAGAGAAAGATAAATAACAAATGATTTCACTCATTTGTGGAATATATAAATAAAGCAAAACAGAATGAACAAATAGCAGTAGACTCATAGACACTGAGAAGGGACTAGTGGTTATCAAGAGGCAGGGGTTGGGGCAGGTGGGGGGGGGAGGGTGAGAGGGATAAAGGGACACAATAATTCATAATCACAATATAAGTTCATCAGGGAGGTGGTAGTACAGCATGGAGAATATAGTCAATGATTCTGTAACATCTTACTATGTTGACAGACAGTAACCACACTAGAGGGGTGAGTATTTAACTGTGGGTAACTGTTGAACCACTGTGTTGTATATTTGAAACCAACATAAGCTTGTAAATCAATGATACTTAAATTTAAACAAAGAACAGAAGACAAACTATTGTAAATATATCCACATTTTTAACAGAAAAATCTGACAAGCTAAGGTTTTCTCTAGCTCTGTATCAAATCACTCAACAGTCTTCTTTATCTTTTTTACCCAATTCCTTTTTTTGTTATCTTATTGACATCTTTAAGACTAAATCTGGACATTTTCTCTTCTGTTTAGTTCTTTAAAATTAAAAAAATGTTTTAATTATAATGCCTAAGAAATAAAAAAATCATTTTGAAACAAGAGTTTTTAAATAGAAACTCAAAATTAAAACTATATTCTGTATCTGTTTTTTTCTGAGCTGGCCCTTTTTTATAATTTTTAATAAAGTAATATGTTAGTTACTATTTCATCTTCTGAGAGCACTTCATATTTCAAAGTTTCTTTTATGAAAAGCATTTTATATAAAATATCATTCATCAGTTTAAAATAACATGCTGACCAAAACTAAAAGTTATATACCATTCACCAGCTCTAACCTTAGCTTTCTCAATTCATGATCAATGTCATGACAGACTAATCCCATTCATCCCAAACTCCAGGTATCTAAATGGCACAGCATTGAAGACTGTACGTAGAGAAGTTCTCTTCCAGAGATAGGATGTCAGACTCTGGGTGAATTATTTACCCTCCATGGACTTCAATCTGAGGTAAAAAAATAATCTAACTCCCTATTTCATAAACAAGAAAACTGAGACTCAGAGAGGTTAAGGGATTTCCCCAAAACTTATAACATATTAGAAGTCATCAAAACTTCAGGTAGAGGCCTCCCCCAAAAACAATTAGCAGGCCTATTGGAAAAATAAAGCTGGAGCCCTACTTCACACTAATACCTATGTAAATTCTAAATGAGGTAAATAATCAATTATTAAAAATAAAATCATTAAAGTAGGAGAAATTGGGATGATTATTTCCTCAATGAAGAGGATCTTTCTAAAACCAAAACCAAAACTAAAAATAAAACATCTAATAGATTTGGTTATATAAAACTTTAAACAGTCCCTCTGACAAACTACATTAAACTCAGTTAATGGTAAATGACACACTGAGGGGTAAAAAATGAAGAATTATTTATAGAATATATAGGGTGGTCATAAATATGGAAACATAGATAATATTATTTGGTCATGAACTATAACATAATACCTATAAATCATTTATTATATATTCTCCTATGTTTCCAGACTTGGTGATGACCCTGTATAACAAACAAACAGCTAATATTTTTAATGTATAAAGGATACTTATAAATCAGGAAGAAAAAGGTGAACATCCAATAGAAAATGTATATGAAGGGGAATTCATAAAATGCCTATGTATGGGTAATAAATATTTCAAAAGATACATTCAGCCTTTTCAGGATCAGAGAATAAAGAAAAGAATAATTTTTAAATCTATTATAGGCAAGGATTTTAAAAGGTGAATAAAGGTATAGGAACACAAATCTTGAGCAAGTATATTGGTATAACCTTTATAGAAGGCAGTTTGATGATATGCACCATAAATAAAGGATGTATTCTCAGTCACCCGAATGCCCTAAGAAGAGGTCCAAAGAAAATAATTGGCCAAGAACACTAGTATATATAAACAAGATATTCATATTATAACAGGAAAATATTAGAAACAATCTAAACATCCACTAAGAGATTAATTAAGAAATTAAATAAATAACAGAACAACCATACACTGGCATACTGTGGCACATTAAAAATGATGATATGTATCTACTTATTAACATGGAAATATTTATAAGTTAGAGTTAGTAAAAAATAGCAGGCCACAAAACAGCACAAATACTATCTCTTTTATGTTACAGGGAAAACAATAATTTATTTTTGATAGTTGACAACAGTTCAGAAACAGGGCAGGACAGGACATGAGGAGAAAACCAGAGAGGAATTCCAGGAGGCAGAATGTTCAAGGAACTTCCCATTTTTTATGTTTATTAAAATATTTTTAAAAATATATCAAAACTGTATCTGTAACCCCACGTTCCTTGTAGCATCATTTATAATAGCTAAGACATAGAAACAACTAAGTGTCCATCAACAGATGAATAGATAAAGAAAACATGGTGTATGTATATAATGGAATATTATTTGTCTGTAAAAAAAGAAGGAAATCCTGCCATTTGTGGCAACATGAGTGGACCTTGAGGGCACTGTGCTAAGTGAAATTAGTTAGACAAAGACGAATACTACATGGTATCACTTTCAAACAGAATCTAAAAAAACCCCAACTTTTAAAATTCCCATGTTTATTCCCATTTTTATCTTTTCATATTTTAAAAAATGTATTCAAGTTTTTTCTTGAATGTATATGTAAGTACACATAATTTTATTTAAATGCACACATTTGATATATTTATTATATGATCCATTCACAAATACATAGTGATCCAAATACACAGGGCCCAACATATGTGTAATCTAAAATTTTATTTTAAATAAACCTTTGTAAAAGACCCTGCCAAAATAAATGACAAGAGAAATCTTATATGAATGTATTACAAACTCACATATTATAATAAAAGTGTTAACAATTAAAATATTTAGTAGATATTCAGTTTTCATTTGCAAGTATATTATAGTTAATGGTAAATAATTCCCCCTCCAAGAAAAAAAAATACAATTCAACAATATGCCTGCACGTTCAATTCTTAGGAAGATGTGAGAATTTATAGAGCACTTAATTCCATGGAACTTGGAGTCTTAGTATGGAAACAAAATACAGAGAACAGATCTCAATGCAATATATTATTAAGAACCCAGATAAATGGAACTGCCAGTAGGCACATAGAATCCATAAAAAGAAAAGATCTCTGTGTACTAGAGCAGTCAAGTCAGTATTCATAAAGGTGATAGAACTTCATTCTTAGAAGATGGATAGAATGTCAGTAGGTTTGAGAGGCAGAGAAGGCATTCCTCAAATGAAAGAAAAAACAAAAGCAGAGCTGTAGCAGGGATAAACCCAGAAGTAACTCCAGAGTGGTGAGAAGATAAGCCTGCTAGAGCTGAGGGTTCAAATTGGGGGAATATTACCAGTAGCTAGTATTTGTGAAGGGCTTACTGGGTGCCAGGCACTATGCTAGGGACTTTAAATGCATTAGTAGCTCACTGAAGTGTACAGCCTGTCCAAAAGGTAGGTAGAAATGTGATTCTGGCAGGTAGACCAGCAAGTCTACAGAGGTCAAGTGACGAGTCTAAAGTCACCCAACTGTCAAAGAAAAGGGCAAGCCCAAAGTCCCCCAGCTCGTGCATGATAGCAGCAGATTCTTTCCCAGGTAGATCTGATTTCCAGATAGTCCATGCTGTGAACAACCAAATCCCTCTATTAACAGAAAAGGATAAAAACAGACTGCTGAGGATTTTATCTTACAGTAACCAGATAGCCAATGAACATGAAAGGACTATTCAAAGATGAAAGTCCTATTAAAAGTAACTACTAACTACAGTAGGTAGAAGGGATTAGCAAAGGAGATTCGTGATAAAATGTCTGTCTCCCTTACATGAGTTTACAATGAATTTCTCCCACTCGGGGTAGATTAGTGGAAAATTCCACATATTTGTCCATCTGTGAATTAACATTATAAGAACATCTAACAGTAATGTGGTAGTTCATGCACATTCTAAAAAAGTCATTATCCTCATAATCAAGGATGATATATAAATGAATTATCCATAACCAAAAGGGAAGAATAACTTCTAAATTAATTTTAAATCACTTTCTTCAAATAACTGGTTTACCAATAGATTAACAGGCATGAAATTGCAGTGTAATATCTGAGAGTTGTAACAGGCAATGATATGACTACAAGGTTGATGAACATTTAAAATAATTACTTTTTAATAGATTGCATATTGTTTAGCTTCCCTATTTTAATTTCAAAAAGAAGTACATCTCTTTGGATTTAATACAAGCCATACTACAGCAATAAAAAGAATGGTATATTTGATTTATATAATGCACATACATAAAAACAGATGAAAAGAAGTATCTTTGATGCTAAGGATGAAATTATTCTCCTTAGGATCTCTTGTACTTTTAAATGGTATGCACACTGATGAAAAACTCTCCACAATTTCCATCTACATATTGACATGTGTTAACGTGCATGGATGTAGCTGAAATAATGTAAATGCTCTTAAGCATTTTTCCTATACTTTTATTCAATTTTTTGATGTATTCAAATAGGAAAGGAATGTAAATTTCTAAGTTTACATTTTTTATAATATGGAATGGTATAAATTTTACTCTGAAGCATAGAACATTCCTTATCCATATGTTCATAGATCTGTGCTAATGTACTCATTTAATAAAATAATGAATGGAACCACTCATTCGTTTCCAACAGTTACTTCCCTGATATCCATGTTTCAGATAAGAAATGACAATTATCACTTGAAATTGCAGATCTGAAATATGCAATTAGCATCAAACATTCAAGAAGAGAAAAAATAGGTAAACTACTTGAAAAGTGACCACTATGCAGGAAAGTGTGTTTCATCCACCTTCTGGCTACTAGTAACAACAATTTTTTTTCCTTCTACAGCTATAGTATATTCCTTTCTTTAGAAGGCTATTAGTCTCAAAAGATCAGGTACACCCAGGAAATAGGAAGAAACATCAATGAATGGGTGAGATTAATTAGGGCCTAAAATAAGTACATTTTTTAGTGACCATCAAGAACAAGATATTATCTTACGGATTCATATCTATCATCAAGTCTCCCTTAAATTAAATAAAATAGCCTAACAGAAACAAGTCAAGAAAGACTTAATCGGAAGACAAATACAAATACTGACTGAGGATTATAGAGAAAATGTAAATTTCTTACCAGGATACACACCTGGCCTTAATACTGCCTACTGTAGACCTTAAAGAGCCTGTTCGCATATCTATGGGATGTTTAATGGGGACAAAGCAGCTGGTCAGTCACAGGGAATACCAGCATAGGGGAAGGGTGGAAAAGAAACACCCATTCTCTCCTGCCCTCAGTTCCTGGTAGGTAATTGGTCTGGGATCTGCCAGTCACGATAGAGACCCGCCTACAGAGTTCCTCCCTGGTGCTAGGGCGCTAGGGTGGGGAAGCTGAGAGCAAAGGAGAGTGGGGGAGAGCACGAGGCGAAGAGAGCGGGAGTAGGAGGGTGGTGCAAGCAGAGAAGGGAAGCCAGGAGAAACTGAGGTCTACTGCCACGAGAATAAACGTGGTAGGAACTCCTTTTGATACCCCCGAATTGCCCTTGTCTTTATTTGGTCTCACTGAATTCATAGTGAACTTGCCCGGGGCAGGACACCGCTTCCTCCTGGAGCAACAGCTATGAATCTTTTTTTTTCCCCTAAGAGAAGAAAAATGCTAAGTCAGTCAAGAGAAATCAGGACTGAATGTGTATGTGGGTGGAGATAAGCATATTAATTTGCAATTTCACTTTAAATTCCTTCAGAGTCTACAGCAGAGTAATCTATGAATACTTATGCAAAAGACTATTCCACAAAACAGTCTTGATAGTATAAACAGCTCCAAATTAAACAAACAAAAGTTAACTCTTCAAGTGTCGGTATTTAATTTCATATCAGCTAAACACCATATCAACATAAGCCACTGATTTGAAAATGAAACCAAAGTTTGCTTCTTCCTTTTTATCTTAAAAATACTCTGGCTAATATGCCATATTTGTAAACATCACATAAATATTTGAATCCCAGTATCTGTAAAATAGAAGACGGAATATCTCTTTCTTATCTTTGGCTAAACAATTTATTGTTGAATAAACAGCCAAAAATTGGCAATACGCTCTTACGCAAAATCCATGAAAAACAGTGGCTCCTCTAAAAAGATACTTTCTTCTTAGATTGGAGAAATGGTTTAGAAAATAGAACAAAGAATTCAAAATAGGTATGACTCAAAGAAAAGCTCTACTACCAATTTCAGCAACACAAACAGAAAATAATAACAAATCTCTATATTTATGTAGAAACATTCTATTTCTATTTATAAATACACCTTAGGAAACAAGAACAGAAACACTATTCTCTTTATTCAAATGAGAAATCTACATTCTTATTTCTTAACAGATTTTTCCTAAGAAAAATAATATTTCAAATATAGTTTGGCTCACACACATACACATGAAAACTATTTAAAATAAGAGGGATACTGTTCCTCCACAGGTCAGAGGGTGAAATAGGATGAAAGCCATAATTTGATTATTCACCAGAAGCAGCTATCCTTATCTAGGTGGATAGATGAAGAGAGCCACCTCATATTACACCTTGTCTGAACTAGCTGGGAAAAAAACATTTATATTTGTCCAGAATTTTATAGCAAAGAAAAAGGGCAAAAAGTACTTACATGTAACTCTCTACAAAAACATAATCATTCCAAAACTAATCTTACATTTCACATTCAAATGGTTGAGTTGTGGGCAAGTTTACCAAGAAGCATCCAAGACAGATTTAAGATTCAATTTATATAGTGTAGATGATCGCATATTAAGACATTTTCTAGCTATGTTTTTAAATATAAATACCAAAATGCATACATAAATATAATTTTTCATAAACACATGCACACAAACTAATGAAATCTTTTTTTAAATCAGCTTTATTAAGATACATGTCTATTGAAATCTCGAACTGGCATTCTATTAGCACCACCTATACTAAAACTGTCTCAATGCCATCACCTAGAATAACAGACGGCAGCATTCGGTACCGTCCTTGCTTCCACCTGTCTGTGGTAAGCATACCTCTAAGATGGCCTCAAGGACTCCCACCCCAAGGCTACCCTGCATCATCTCTTTCCCTAGAGTGTGGGACTGTGAATATGAGAGGTTATAACTCCCATGGTTATGCTACATTATATGGAATGAGAGAATTTGCAAATGTAATTAAGGTCCCTTATTAGCTGACTTTGAATTAATGAAAGGGGAGATAAGGTGAGGGGGGCCAGATGACAGGTAAGCGGGTAATCAGGTCAGGGAGCAAGAGCAGAAGCTTTCCTCAAGGCCTGGAGAAAGCAACTCCATGTTAGGAACTGCCCATGGAGGGGACTATATAGCAAGCCCCTGAGGGTGACCTTTGGGAGTTGAGAGAGATCTCCACACAACAGCTAGCAAGAAGTCAGGGACTCCCGTCATACAATCCCAAGGAATTCTGAATTCTGCCAACAGCGTGAATGAGCTTGGAGGAGATCCCTGAACCTCGGATGCAGTTGGCACCCCAAGTCAGCACTTCTGTTCCACCCTAATCAGAGAACCCAGCAGTCTGAAAATGGTCTCTGGACCCACAAAAGCAATGAGATAATAAATTTGTGTTATTTTAAGCTCCTAAGTCTGAGGTAATTCGTTACATAGCAATAGAAAACTAACCCTTATCAAAATTCTAATTTTCTCTTTATCACATCATCTGTAGCTTATCTTATTACATACCTGCATCTTCCATGTTTTTCTTACATACGTTATCACAATAAGATATACAATAGCCTGGATGTCTGGGGGAATAGTTGAACCATTTATAGATATGTGAAAATCTTGAGAAAGACCTGTCCAAGGGAAAAGCTGATGAGTTTAGTGTTGGACATGTTGATCTTGCAATGATTACAGAAAACCTGGTCTATTGAAAGGAATGTGGTAAGAACTAGAGGTGTGGGGAGGAACCTCACAAAAGGTCAGGTTTAGGAAATAGCTACAGAAACAGAGTTGATGGTAAGTGGGAAAATAAAAAGAACTTTGACTCAGGTGTGGATATGCCCACATTTAGAGAAAGAACTGACATTAAAGAAGTTGGAGAAAATGAAAGATGAATTAGTACTAAGAAGAGTTTTGAGGATGAGAGAATCACCCTTTCCAAGTACTTACAGAGAAGCCAAGAACAAAAAAGGTCATAAAATTTGAAGACAAGAATGTTACTGTTAATATGAGTACAAGCAGATTCAGTAAAATAACACTAGAAGAAACCAGACAGTGAGAAAATTTTTAAAAGGTTATTTGTTCTTTTTTTATACAGGTAATGAATAGCAGATAGTAATTACTCTGCCCATTCTAAAAATGAAAATACACATACACATGACGAATGAAAAATATTTCAAGTATAATCCTATATCTATTCCAGTCCTTGAATTCTTCAGTATTTGGAAAGACATGGGAACAAAATCAGATTCAGATTACAGCTACCCTGTGGGAAATTATTTGTTGTCTAACTTAGAATTCTTTCTCATAAATTTGATTATGGCTCCCATCCCATGCAGATCCATAGTCTTGGGAAAAAATTTGGAACTGTCTACTTGGATTAAGAAATATAAGTACACAATTACTGGGTAGAATAACAAAGATGCATTTTTCCTGTCTATAGAGCTTGCTTGTAAATACAGAAGCTCTAGTTCAAGTTTTTATCCTGGGATTTTATAGTTTACACGTCAGTAAATATGTCTGCCAACATATTATGAACCTTATACTGTATGTTAGATTTTTTTGACATAATGAAGTAATTTCTTTCAATTTTTCATCCTAAATTAAAATAAGCCAATTGTCCATGGAACTTGTCCTATCATAGTCTGTATTTTCTCCCACAGAATGAGATAAAATGTACTTACCTTCCACGGGATGTGGATAATGCTAAAATTTATCCCTGCCAGGGACTGTAGGACACACAAAAAAATAAGAATGTGATTTCCTAAGACTTCAAATCAAGTGGCTCACAACTCCTGCATATTTTCATGTGAGCTATGTTCAATGTCCTTGGGGCAAAAAAAACTCCGAATATGGTACAATGTTTTCAATGAATCCATTATCTTTGGTTTTCCAAGTTGTCCAACAGGCACTGCAGACTTCTCTGAATACTGGCACAAAGTTTCCCACTGAAAGTCTTAGAGAGATGGTATGTACGATTGGACCCAATACAGAAAATTAAAGAGTTCTTGTTTTGTGAAAAATTACCAAGAAAGAACGGTGTGTGGAAGGTATTTAGGGGCAGGGTAGTCATCCACAATCTTCTCATAAAGGGAGAAGATGATGGGGATCTTTACATCATTCACCAAAAGAATCAAATCATCACACTTCACGGACCATGATGGGGTTTAAAGGTTAACACAGAGATACACTCATGAAACAAGCTCTTATCAATAGGCAATTATCAACAAGCAATCAAAAGAAAGATAAAAGGAATCAAGGAATTCCTCATGAAAATTAAGTAACAGGTAAACCTAACGGAAATTAGACAACAGGGTAAAAAGAAAGTCAACACACATCTCTGCATTCTTCCCTGTGCTTTTCATATGAGAATCTATGCTTTAGGTTTTCATTTTTTATATAGGTTTATATTTTTCACAAAATAAACAGAGTAAAAAAAGGTAATTTGGTACAACATTTGGATGAAGCCAATGAATAATAACTACATTCATATGACCTTCAATTTAAAAAAACTACTATAACATTGTAGCTACATGTTTCCAAATTTTAAATCTCAAATTCACTATAAAATTAGATTATAAAAAGTCATGCTAATCTTTGATCCACTAACCAATTACTTAGAGTTTTCTTGAAGAAATAATCCAAAGAGTATCCACTACACAAATATGTTCACAATAGAACCATTTATAAAGTTTCAAAACCAGAAATAACATAAATATCCAATAAAATATTAATTTTTTCACAAATCATGTAACATCACAAATTAGATTTTACTGTAGCCAAACTGGATGTGCAATACATGGAAATGTTTACTGCAAATGTTAAATGGAATAAGCAGAATATAAATTCTAGCTAAGTATGATAAAAATGGTACAAAATATTACATTCCTATTAGGAAAGAACAAAAAAGAAATAAAGAGGGGAAAAGCCAGTTGGATGATACAATTTTATAGAGGGATTTTCAAACATTGTCATTTGTTATTTTTGTCTTAAATTGTGAATCTTTCATAAATACTCCTTCAAAAATGGGTGATAATGTCAGGAGAAATTTTCATTTTATCCTAATTCACTTGTCACCACCTAGGGGGAAGGAGATATGACAGAGAATAATTATAAAATCAAAAGAAACTAAGGATGAGCCCAATTGAACCAAAGATTTTTACATAAAGGAAGGGAATAATACACACAGTATAGTCTATTTAAGGAATGGCTAAAGTCACAGTTAAGAAACTCATAGCTTTAGTCTGTGGTGGTTGTTTATATGGCTAATTGTGCTGTTAATACATTGCTAAAGTATCACAAGTACAATAAATTATTAAAAATGTGGTGATAAAATGAATTGCTATATTGCAACTGGGGTTATAAAAAATATTCTGTATTTTTATTCCTTTCAGTATCTCTACCCAGCCCTAATTAGAATGTTGCAACAAAAGGTATTATTAATTTGTCCCATTAAAATAATTGAGGACTGTTAGATACTAAGGGAATTACCCTTGAACCTTTGGTAACCACGAATCTAAAGCCTGCAAAGGCAATAAGTACATACCTATCGATAATCACCATAAATGTAAATGGACTGAATGCATCAATCAAAAGACATAGAATTACTGAATGGATAACAAAACAAGACCCATCTATATGCTGCCCACAAGAGACTCACTTCAAACCCAAACATACACAGACTGAAAGTAAAGGGATGGAAAAAGATATTTCATGCAACTAATAATGAAAAAAAAAAAGGAGTTGCAATACGTATATCAGACAAAATAGACTTCAAAACAAAGAAAGTCACAAGAGATAAAGAAGGACATTACATAATGACAAAAGGGTCAGTCCAACAAGAGCATATAACTATTTTAAATATCAATGCACCCAACACAGGATCACTTTTATATGTGAAACAAATACTAACAGAATTAAAGGGGGAAATAGAATGCAATGCATTCAATTTAGGAGACTTCAACACACCACACACTACAAAGGACAGATCAACCAGACACAAAATAAGTAAAGAGACAGAGGCACTAAACAAAATATTAAAACAGATGGACCTAACGGACATCTACAGAACACTTCATCCAAAAGCAACAGGATACACATTCTTCTCAAGTGCACATGGAACATTTTCAAGAATAGATCATATAGGCCGCAAAAAGAACCTCAGTAAATTCAAAAAGATTGAAATTGTACAAACCAGTTTTTCAGATCACAAAGCTATGAAACTAGAAATAAATTACTCACAGAATATGAAAAACCCACAAACACATGGAGGCTTAATAACATGCTCCTAAATAATCAATGGATCAATGACCAAATAAAAACAGAGATCAAGCAATATATGGAGACAAATGACAACAATAATTCAACACCACAAAATCTGTGGGATGCAGCAAAGGCTGTGATAAGAGGGAAATATATTGCAACACAGGCCTACCTCAGAAAAGAAGAAAAATCACAAATGAACAGTCTAAACTCACAATTAAAAAAACGAGAAAAGGAGGAACAAATGAAGCCCAAAGTCATCAGAAGGAGGGACAAAATACAGATTAAAGCAGAAATAAATAAAATTGAGAAGAATAAAACAAGAGAAAGAACCAATGAAAGCAGTGGCTGGTTCTTTGAGAAAATAAACAAAATAGATAAACCCCTAACCAGACTTATCAAGAAAAAAAGAGTCTACACACATAAACAGAATCAGAAATGAGAAAGGAAAAATCACTATGGACACCACAGAAATACAAAGAATTATGAGAGAATACAACAAAAAATGATATGCTAATAAACTGGATAACCTAGAAGAAATGGACAACTTTCTAGAAAAATACAACCTTCCAAGGCTGACCCAGGAAGAAACAGAAAATCTGAACAGACCAATTACCAGCAAAGAAGCTGAACTGGTAAGCAAAAAACTACGTAAAAACAAAACTCCAGAACCGGATGGTTTCACTGTTGAATATAATCAAACATATAGTGAAGACCTAATACGCATCCTCATTAAAGTTTTCCAAAAAGTAGAAGAGGAGGGAATACCCAAACTCATTTTACGAGGCCAACATCACTCTAATAACAAAACCAGGCAAACACACCACAAAAAAAGACCAATATCCCTGATAGACATAGATGCAAAAGTACTCAACAAAATATTACCAAACAGAATTCAAAATACATCAAAAAGATCATCAATCATGATCAAGTGGGATTCATCCCAGGGATGCAAAGATCATACAACATTCAAAAATCCATCAACATCATCCACCACATCAACAGAAAGACGGACCAAAATCACATGATCATTGCCACAGATGCTGAAAAGGCATTTGACACAATTCAATATCCATTCATGATAAAAACTGTCAACAAAATGGATATAGAGGGCAAGTACCTCAACATAATAAAGGCTATATATGACAAACGCAGAGCCAACATTATACTTAACAGCAAGAAGCTGAAAGCTTTTCCTTTAAGATTGGGAACAAGACAAAGATGCCCACTCTCGCCACTTTTATTCAACATAGATGTGGAGGTCCTAGCAATGGCAATCAGACAACACAAAGAAATAAAAGGCATCCAGACTGGCAAGGAAGAAGTTAAACTGTCCCTGTTTGCAGTTGACATGATATTGTACATAAAAAAACCCTAAAGAATTCACTCCAAAACTATTAGATCTAATATCTGAATTCAGCAAAGCTGCACGATACAAAATTAATACACAGAAATCTGTTTCATTCCTATACACTAACGATGACCTAGCAGAAAGAGTGATCAGGAAAACAATTCCATTCACAAGTGCATCAAAAAGAATAAAATACCTAGGAATAAACCTAACCAAGGAAGTGAAAGACCTATACCCTGAAAACTACAAGACACTTTTTTTTTGGTATCATTAATCTACAATTACATGTGCAACATTATGGTTACTAGACTCCCCACATCATCAAGTCCCCACCAGAAAAGCCATTACAGGAACTGTGCATCAGCATGGTGAGATGCTAGAGAAGCACTACATGTCTTCTCTGAGATGTACAGCCCTCCCTGTACCTCCCCCACATTATGTCTGCTAATCGTGATGCCCCTTTTTCCCCCTTGTCCCTCCCTTCTGACCCATTCTCCCCAGTCCTTTTCCCTTAGGGAACTGTTAGTCCGTTCTTGGGTTCTGTGCGTCTGCTGCTGTTTTGTTCCTTCAGTTTCTTTCTTTGCTCTTATACTCCACATATGACTGGAATCATTTGATACTTACCTTTCTCGGCCTGGCTAATTTCACTGAGCATAATGCCCTCTAGCTCCATCCATTTTGTTGCAAAGGCATTGATTTGTTTTCTTCTTATGGCTGAATAATATTCTATTGTGCATATGTACCACTTCTTCTTTACCAATTCACCTACTGATGGACACTTAGGTTGCTTCCATTTCTTGGCTATTGTAAATAGTGCTGCGATAAACATAGGGATGCATATGTCTTTTTCAAACTGGGCTGCTGCATTCTCAGGGTAAATTCCTAGGAGTGGAATTCCTGGGTCAATTATATTTCTATTTTGAGTTTTTTGAGGAACCTCCATACTTCTTTCCACAATGGTTGAACTAGTTTACATGCCCACCAGCAGTGTAGAAGGGTTATCTTTTCTCCACATCCTCACCAACATTTCTTGTTGTTTGTCTTTGGATGGCAGCCATCCTAACTGGTGTGAGGTGATATCTCATTTTGGTTTTAATTTGCATTTCTCCGATGATTAGCAATGTGCAGCATCTTTTCATGTGCCTGTTGGCCATCTGAATTTCTTCTTTGGAGAAGTGTCTTTTCAGAACCTCTGCCCATTTTTAATTGGATTATTTGCTTTTTTCTTTGTGGAGGTGTGGGAGCTCCTTATATATTTTGGATGTCAACCCCTTATCAGATATGTCATTTATGAATATATTCTCCCATACTGTAGGATGTCTTTTAGTTCTACGGATGGTCTCCTTTGCTGTACAGGAGCTGTTTAGTTTCATATAGCCCCAATTGTTCATTTTTGCTTTTGTTTCCCTTCCCGGGAGAGATATGTTCATGAAGAAGTTGCCCTTGTTTATGTCCAAGAGATTTTTGCCTGCATTTTCTTCTAAGAGTTTTATGGTTTCATGACTTACATTCAGGTCTTTGATCCATTTTGAGTTTACTTTTGTGTGTGAGGTTAGACAATGATCCAGTTTCATTCTCTTACATGTAGCTGTCCAGTTTTGCCAACACCAGCTGCTGAAGAGGCTGTCATTTCCCCATTGTATATCCATGGCTCTTTATCGTATATTAATTGACCACATATGCTTGGGTTTTTATGTGGGCTCTCTATTCCATTACCATGGTCTGTGGGTCTGTTCTTGTGCCAGTACCAAATTGTCTTGATTACTGTGGCATTGTAGTAGAGCTTGAAGTAGAGAAGTGAGATCCCTCCTGCTTTATTCTTCCTTCTAAGGATTGCTTTGGCTATTTTGGGTCTTTTGTGGTTCCATATGAATTTTAGAATGATTTGTTCCAGTTTGTTGAAGAATGCTTTTGGTATTTTTATAGGGATTGCATTGTATCTGTATATTGCTTTAGGTAGAATAGTCATTTTGACTATATTTATTCTTCCTAACCAAGAGCATGGGATGAATTTCCTTTTGTTAGTGTCCTCTTTAATTTCTCTGAGGAGTGTCTTGTAGTTTTTAGCGTATAAGTCTTTCACTTCCTTGGTTAGGTTTATTCCTAGGTATTTTATTCTTTTTGATGCATTTGTGAATGGAATTGTTTTCCTGATTTCTCTTTCTGTTAGCTCATCATTAGTGTACAGGAAAGCAACAGATTTCTGTGTATTAATATTGTATCCTGCAATTTTGCTGAATACAGATAGAGTTCTAGTAGTTTTGGAGTTGAGTCTTTAGGGTTTTTTATGCACAATATCATGTCATCTGCAAATAGTGACAGTTTGACTTCTTCTTTACCAATCTGGATGCCTTGTATTTCTTTGTTTTGTCTGATTGCAATGCCTAGGACCTCCCGTACTATGTTGAATAACAGTGGGTAGAGTGGGCATCCCTGCCTTGTTCCTGATGTTAGGTGAAAAGCTTTCAGCTCTCGCTGTTAAGTATGATGTTGGCTGTAGGTTTGTCATATACGGCCTTTATGATGTTTAGGTACTTGCCTTATATACACATTTTGTTAAGAATTTTTATCATGAATGGATGTTGAATTTTGTAAAATGCTTTTTCCACATTTATGGAGATGATCATGCAGATTTTGTTCTTCTTTTTGTTGATTTGGTGGATGATGCTGATGGATTTTCGAATGTTGTACCATCCTTGCATCCCTGAGATGAATCCCATTTGATCATGGTGTATGACCCTCGTGATGTATTTTGGAATTCGGTTACCTAATATTTTGTTGAGTATTTTTGCATCTATGTTTATCAGAGATATAGGTCTGGAATTTTCTTTTTTGGTGGGGTCTTGGCCTGGTTTTGGTATTGGAGTGATGCTGGCTTCATCGAATGAGTTTGGAAGTATTCCGTCCTCTTCTATTTTGGGGGGAAACTTTAAGGAGAATGGGTATTATGTCTTCTCTATATGTCTGATAAAATTCAGCAGTGAATCCATCTGGCCCAGGGGTTTTGTTCTTGTGTAGGTTTTTGAATACCAATTCAATTTCATTTATGGTAATTGGTCTGTTTAGATTTTCTGTTTCTTGCTTGGTCAGCATGGTAAGATTGTATTTTTCTAAGAAATTGTCCATTTCTTCTAGGTTTTCCAGTTTGTTAGCATATAGATTTTCAGAGTATTCTCTAATAATTCTTTGTATTTCTGTGGCGTCCATCATGATTTTTCCTTTCTCCTTTCTGATTCTGTTTATGTGTGTAGATTCTCTTTTTCTCTTAATAAGTATGGTTAGGGGTTTATCTATTTAGTTTATTTTTTCAAAGAAGGAGCTCTTCGTTACATTGATTTTTTTCAATTGGTTTATTCTTCTCAATTTTATTTATTTCTTCTCTGATCTTTATTATGTCCCCCCTTCTGTTGACTTTGCACTTCATTTGTTCTTCCTTTTCCAATTTCAATAATTATGACTTTAGACTGTTCATGTGGGATTGTTCTTCCGTCTTTAAATAAGCCTGGATTGCACTATACTTTCCTCTTACAACTGACTTTGCTGAGTCCCACAGAAGTTGGGGCTTTGTGCTGTTGTTGTCATTTGTCTCCATATATTGCTTGATCTCTGTTTTAATTTGGTCATGATCCATTGATTATTTAGGAGCATGTTGTTAAGCCTCCATGTATTTGTTAGCCTTTATGTTTTCTTTGTACAATTTATTTCTCGTTTTATACCTTTGTGATCTGAGAAGTTGGTTGGTAGAATTTCAATATTTTTGAAATTACTGAGGTTCTTTTTGTGGCCTAGTATGTGGTCTATTCTGGAAAATGTTCCATGTGCATTTGAGAAGAATGTGTATCCTGCTGCTTTTGGGTGTAGAGTTCTGTAGATGTCTGTTAGGTCCAGCTGTTCTAGTGTGTTGTTCAGTGCCTCTGTGTCCTTATGTATTTTCTGTCTGGTTGATCTGCCATTTGGAATGAGTGGTGTGTTGAAGTCTCCTAAAATGAATGCATTGCTTTCTATTTCCTCCTTTAATTTTGTTAGTATTTGTTTCACATATGTCAGTGCTCCTGTGTTGGGTGCATATATATTTATAATGGTTATATCCTCTTGATGGACTGACCCCTTTATCATTATTTAATGTCCTTCTTTATGTCTTGCTATTTTTTCATTTTGAAGTCTGTCTGATACAAGTACTGCAACACCTGCGTTTTTCTCCATGTTGTTTGCATGAAATATCTTTTTCCATCCCTTCACTTGTACTCTGTATATATCTTTGGGTTTGAGGTGAGTCTCTTGTAAGCAGTGTATAGATGGGTCTTCCTTTTTTATCCATTCTATTACTCTGTGTCTTTTGATTGGTGCATTCGGTCCATTTACATTTAGGGTGATTATTGATAGATATGTACTTATTGCCATTGTAGGCTTTGGATTCATGGTTACCAAAGCTTCAAGGGTTGCTTCTTTACTATCTAACAGTCTGACTTAACTCTGTTATTAAGCTATTATAAACACAGTCTTATGACTCTTTATTTCTCTCCCTTATTATTCTTCCTTCTCCATTCTTTATATGTTAGATGTTTTATTCTGTACTCTTTGTGTTTCCTTTAACTATTTTTGTGGATTGTTGATTTTATTTATTTTTTACCTTAGTTAGTATTTGGATGGTCTGCTTTCTTTGCTGTGATTTTATTTTCTCTGGTGACATATATTTAGCCTTAGGTATGCTTCCATCTAGCGCAGTCCTTTAAAAATATCCTGTAGAGGTGGTTTGTGGGAGGCAGATTCCCTCAACTTTTGCTTGTCTGGGAAGTCTTTAATCCCTCCCTCAAATTTAAATGATAATCATGCTGGATACAGTATTCTTGGTTCAAGGCCCTTCTTTTTCATTGCGTTAAATATATCATGCCATTCTCTTCACGCCTGTAAGGTTTCTGTTGAGAAGTCTGTTGATAGCCTGATGGGTTTTCCTTTGTAGGTGCCCTTTTTTCTCTCTCTGGCTGCCTTTAGTAAATACTCTGTCCTTGTTTTTGATCTTTGCCATTTTAATTATTATAGGTCTTGGTGTTGTCCTCCTTGGGTCCCTTCTATTGCGAGATCTGTGGGCTTCTATGTTCTGAGATACTATTTCCTTCCCCAGCTTGGGGAAGTTCTCAGCAATTATTTCATCAAAGACACTTTCTTTCCTGTTTTCTCTCTCTTTTTCTTCTGGTACCCCTATAATGTGAATATTGTTCCATTTAGATTGTTCATACAGTTCTCTTAATATTCTTTCATTCCTAGAGATCCTTTTATCTCTCTCTGCTGCACCTCCTCTGGACCTCTGTTCTCTGATTTCTATTCCATTAATAGTCTTTTGTACATCGTCCAGTCTACACTTAAGCCCATCTATCAATTGTTTCATTTCTGTTTTCTCTCTCCAGACTTCATCCCTTAGCTCTTGCATATTTCTCTGCAGGTCCATCAGCATGGTTATGACTTTTATTTTCAATTCTTTTTCAGGAAGATTGGTTATATCTATCTCCCCAGGCCCTTTCTCTGGAGTTGTCTGAGTGATTTTTTACTGGACCAGATTCTTCTGTCTTTTCATAGCAATAGAAGTGGTCGCAGGTACGTGGCATGTGTGCAGGTGGGGAAAAAAAGTCTCTACCTGCTTGTCGTTTGCCTTGCCCTTCTCTGCTGTCTATGCCAGTTACCCACACACTGCGAAGCAGTCTCTGGGATAATCCCCTGAGCTGCCATGGGGGGCCACCCTCAGGCTAGCCTAGACACGGTGGGGGGTTGCAGCCATGCCAGGTGCATTCTACCGCAAGGACGGTGCATCTTCGTGCGTTCCGGACCTTGCCCTGGCTTCTGAAGCCTGTGCCGTTTACCCGCACACCTGGGGGCAGTCTTGGGATAATCCCCTGGGCTTCCTTGGGCAGAGCCGCCCTCAGGCTAGCCTAGAGCACAGTGGAGGGTTGCAGCCATGCCGGGTGTGTTCTATTGCAAAGACCGCACCTCTTCGCGCCTTCCGGACATTCCCGTGTCTTCCGCAGCATGTGCCAGTTACCCACACACCGGCAGGCAGTCTCTGGGATAATCCCCTTATCTGCCGTGGGCAGGGCTGCCCTCAGGCTAGCCTAGAGCACTGTGGGTGGTTGCATCCATGCCAGGAGCATTCTACTGCAAGGACGGCACCTCTTCGTACCTACAGACCTTCCTCAGGCTTCCACAGCCTGTGCCGGTTACCCGCACACTGGCAGGCAGTCTCTGGGATAATCCCCTGAGCTGCCATGGGCGGGGCCACCCTCAGGCTAGCTTAGAGCACTGCAGGGGTTTGCAACCATGCCAGGTGCATTCTACTGCAAGGACGCCACCCCTTTTTGCCTTCTGGACCTTGCTCAGGCTTCCGCTGCCCATCCCAATTAGCTGCATGCTAAGAGGAGACTCTGTGGTTGCTGTGTGCAGGGCTGCTCCCCAGCTGCTCAGCAGCTGTGGCAGGTCAGCTGGTCCATTTGCAGCCCCGGCTTCGGGAAATGAATTGCAGGCTGCTTATCGCTGTGAGTGGCTTCAGGGCTGCTGTACCCAGCAGGAGGTTAGGGGACCCAAAGTTCTTCAAGATTCCCAGCCTGCTGGGCTGAATGTGCTGGGATGATCTTGTTCAGCTGTTGGGTCATTGTCCCTTTAAGACTTTTTAAGAAGCGCCCACTTTTCTTTTGTCCCAGGGGAGCTGGCTGTGTGGATCCACTCGCAGTCTCCGCCTCGGATCCATGCGATGTGTGTCTGTGCTCCCAGTGCAGATCACCAGGGCTGGTTATTTAGCACTCCTGTGCTTCCAATCCCTCCCCACTCTGATTCTTTTCCTCCAGCCAGTGAGCTGGGGTGGGGGGAGTGCTCAGGTCCGACCGGGTCACGGCTTTGTATCTTATCCCCTTGGTGAGATGCTGAGTTCTCACTGGTGTAGATGTAGCCTGGCTGTTGTACTGTATCTTCTGGTCTCTCTTTAAGGAATAGTTGTATAAAAATATATATGGTTTGGGGGGTAGATTTCCACCACCCTGCTCATGCTGCCATCTTGAGCACTCCCCTCTTCAACACACTCTTAAGAGAAATTAAAGAGGACAGTAATAAATAGAAATTCATCCCATGGTCTTGGATAGGAAGAATTAATATTGTCAAAACAGCCATCCTGCCTAAAGCAACCTACAGATTCACTGCAATCCCTATCAAAATACCAACAGCATTCTTCAATGAACTGGAGCAAATAGTTCTAAAATTCATGTGGAATGACAAAAGGCCCTGAATAGCCAAAGCTATCCTGAGAAGAAAGAATAAAGTAGTGGGAATTATGCTCTCTGACTTCAAGATCTACTACAAAGCCACAGTAATCAAGATAATTTGGTAGTGGCACAGGAAAAGACCCATAGACCAGTGGAACAGAATAGAGAGCCCAGATATAAACCCAAGCATATATGGTCAATTAATATACTATAAAGGAGCCATGGATATACAATGGGGAAATGACAGGCTCTTAACAGCGGGTGTTGTCAAAACTGGACAGCTACATGTAAGAGAATGAAAATGAATTACTGTCTAACCCCATACACAAAAGTAAACTCAAAATGGATCAAAGACCTGAATGTAAGTCATGAAACCATAAAACTCTTAGAAAAATATACAGGCAAAAATGTCTTGGACATAAACATGAACAACTTCTTCATGAACATATCTCCTTGGGGAAGAGAAACAAAAGCAAAAATGAACAAGTGGGACTATATCAAACTAAAAAGTGTCTGAACAGCAAAGGGTACCATCAATAGAACAAAAGGACATCCTACAGTATGGGAGAATACATTCATAAATGACATATCCTATAAGGGGTTGACATTCAAATTATATAAAGAGCTCACACACCTCAACAAACAAAAAACAAATAATCCAATTAAAAAATGGGCAAGGAGCTGAACGGACACTTCTCCAAAAATGAAATTCAGATGGCCAACAGGCACATGAATAGATGCTCCACATCACTAGTCATCAGAGAAATGCAAATTAAAACCACAAGAGATATCACCTCACACCAGTTAGGATGGCCAACATCCAGAAGACAAACAACAACAAATTTTGGTGAGGATGTGGGGAAAGGGGAACCCTCCTACACTGCTGGTGGGAATGTAAATTAGTTCAACCATTGTGGAAAGCAGTATGGAGGTTCCTCAAAAAACTCAAAATAGAAATACCATTTGACCCAGGAATTCCACTCCTAGGAATTTACCCTAAGAATGCAGCAGCCCAATTTGAAAAGGACAGATGCACCCCTATGTTTATTGCAGCACTATTTACAATAGCCAAGAAATGGAAGCAACCTAAGTGTCCATCAGTAGATGAATGGATAAAGAAGATGTGGTACATATACACAATGGAATATTATTCAGCCATAAGAAGAAAACAAATCCTACCATTTGCAACAACATGGATGGAGCTAGCGGGTATTATGCTCAGTGAAATAAGCCAGGCTGAGAAAGACAAGTATCAAATGATTTCACTCATCTGTGTAGTATAAGAACAAAGAAAAAACTGAAGGAACAAAACAGCAGCAGACTCACGAACCCAAGAATGGACTAACAGTTATCAAAGGGAAAGGGACTGGGGAAGATGGGTGGGAAAGGAAGGATAAGGGGGGAAATGGGCCATTACAATTAGCTCACATAATGTAGCAGGGGTGAGGGTGGGGTGGGGGGATACAGGGAAGGCAGTATAACACAGAGAAGACAAGTAATGATTCTATAACATCTTACTACACTGATGGACAGTGACTGCAATGGGGTATGTGGTGGGGACTTGATATTAGGGGGAGTCTAGTAACCGTAATGTTGCTTATGTAATTGTATATTAATAATAGCAAAATAAAATTAAAAAAGTAATTAAGGAAATGAAGACATTCACCCTAGAGGATTCATAAACTTGGGGAGGCACAATAAACCTTGCATCAGTTACAACTGTTGATTCTTTTCATACTTCAGTGAAGGTTTTCAGCAATTTCCAAAATAAAAAAGGATTATACGGAAAAATGAGCAGTGAAGACCTATTGTATTCAAACATTTATACAGCAATTATTTCCAAATCTGTCAGAAGCATAAAACACAATGTGCTCCTTATTTTTCATTTGCATTCTTACTCAATTTTACCAGCTAGTCAGTGCTTAAAAGCCTTCTGCAACAATAAATACTATTTGGTTACATTTAAGTATTATCTACTTGACGTTCTTCCATAGAAAGAGCAAGAACATGTGGAGATCAAACAGATACATATTTTTCCAGACTTCGTCTATGCTTTTATAGTTAAAATAGAGAAAGCAGCTTACTTCTTAGCATACAGCGCCCAGAGAATGGCATTCCAGGTACTAATTCGGCAGCAAGATTTACTAACTCATTGTGCTGGACATCTGTAGGCCAGCCCAGCAACCTTATCCCCTTCCTCTGGTAATAGCACCCCCTCCCATTCCTTTGGAAAATAATTCTGCCATTCAATGAATGGACTGCTAATCATCACTTAAGCTGCAGGCATTATCAGTTGATCTAACAATTGGATATGTAACCCAAGCAAGGTCAATCAAGCTCTTTCCTTTGGATATTTATATATTAAGTAAGGAAAGAGAAGTTTTCTTCTTACGTTGTTTACTGGCTGGAGTGTTATAAGTCTGGAACTTTCTGTAACTATAATGCATTTCTTAGCATAAAGAAAAACTATATTGAAAGAGAATGAGGCCAACACAGAAGAGCCAAGAAATAAAAAGGAGGAGACCTGATGTAACTGAGATCCTGGATGTAGCCATACCTGAGGTCAATCCCATTTCCACTGTTCTGGATATAATTAAAGTAAATAAAAATAAAGTCACTGTTTTAAGTTAATTAGGTTTTACACACTTGTAACTAGAGTCCTAAACAAAAGAAACATGAAATGAGTAAAAGTAGAGCATTAACTTATCTAGCCTAACAATGATTTACACAGTGCATCAAATTACGTTACTCTACTAACAGTTTTAGTGGTTTGTGTGTACCTTATGAAAGACAGAATTCCTTTAATGGCTGCTAGAAAATCATATCTTGAACTCACTCAGTGATTTCTAATATTAAATTAGAAGTTTTTTCTCAGAGAAATATTTGACCAGAGGACAGAGTTCATAAAGCGAGAATCCAAAATACAGCAAATCTTTGAAATCATTCACATAAAACAATAATTTTATGATAAAAATCTTAAATACGAGTTTACTTCGTTTAATTTATCAAGTCTACATATAAGTATAAAGAAAATCAGTGACAATTTTCACACAACAGAAGATACTATGAAATTTCTGGACAATTTTATATAGGAAAAAACAGTATGCAACTTTTTCACTGATCCAAATCCTCTTTGTTATCACTTAAGCAAAACATTTTTCTCTTGATTAAATCCAAATGAAATATTCTCACTGAACATAAATCACCTTATTAGCTGGCCATAGCAGAATTTCTTGACTAAGATCACACTATTTTTTATTTCAAGAATCATTTAGCATATATTAATCCATCACACTAGAGAATTTTAGTTTTCAAATTACTGAGAACATTTAAATTTCAAAGTTATGAAAAGTCTGGTATGATTCACTTTATCCAGGCTACTGGGCCCTAAGAATGCAGAGGTCACATAAAAAACATGTAATGACAGGAAGAAGAAATTCCAAATGAATCCAACTTCCTTTAAACCAATGTTTTTAATCTTTCATGACACAAAGACCATTATGAGAATTTAATGCAAGCCATGGCCTGCTCACCTGAAAAATACACTGGTTAAATATAGTTTCAGGGGTTCCAGAAATATACTGTGTCTATTTATCTGTGAACAAAGGGTTAGGAAATTGCACTTTAGATCCATTGAAAAATCTGTTTGAGAAAAAATGCTACAACCATTTGTCTCAAAAGAGTCAATGTATTTTTACATGTTTTCTTTTTGAGCCAGATCACTAATAGAAAACACAAGGCAATAATACAAAACTTACCTATTTTACATTTTAAGGCCAAAATGGACCATATGAAACACCCAGAATACAAGAACAGGATATGTGTCATTCTGTCTTCAATGACCCTCAGCAGACCTTTGGCACACTGCAGGGATTTGTCCCAGCAACAAGGTTTGCTTTAGGCAAATTTTAAAATCTGTAAAAATAACTCCCACCCCTCAGTTTACCTAAAGAGTAACACAGTCTAAGATCTGTGGAAGGCCCTGGTAAATAGTTGCTTTCGCAATGGGGAACTGGGTGCTGGGGCAGGAGAGTCTTTTCCCCATATTTCATATATGCTAGGTATCTTCCATTTGCCTCCTGAGATCCCCTTGTCACCCTTCTTGTGCCCCAGCAGGCTGACCCTATGTGGTTAGTTAGCATCAAGAGTTTCCTGTGCTCTGGCTGGGCTGAACAGTGGAAAGCAGGACAGAAGATCACTGAAAGGAAGAACACTGAGGACGGAGTAGTCCTTCTCTGGCTGGCTCACTCATGGTCTCCTCAGGTAGGCTGTCACTCCACAGAAGGTTACAGCTTCTCTCAAGGCTGACTACTCTACAGCAGGACTCGCTGTCTTGGTTCTAGTACCCGCCCCTCCCTCATCCCCAGCTGGGCTGGTACTAAAGCCAGGTTACTGCAATATACCTTGGAGCTCCTTTACTCCCTTGCTTGCAGGAATGGTTTCACTGTAAATAAACCCTCCCGGAATAGTCCTATTTTGAATGCTATCTGTACCCTGCTGGGCCCCTGACCAACTCACTCATTTTCAATTTTGAATTATATGCTGTGTGAATACAAAATAAATACATTTACAATTTTTAAAAATATATGTTATTGTAAATACAGCTAGAGGACTTGGTAATTACCTGGGCCTGTTGCATTAGGAGGTAGTGTAAAAAGTCGTTTTAAGGAGAACTCACTTGGTAAAACAAACCAGAGCAGTAGTGTTGCCTCTGTATTCTCAGTGACAGCCCAGAAGTACAAATCACAAGTCCATGCCCTGGCAGACAGAAGCCCTCCTTTAAGGGCGGAGAGGCATTGTGAGGGAGAGTGCCTGAGGAGTGCTGTTACTTGCAGCTATGACTCTGAGCCTCTTCCTTCTGGGCACATCATGGGCAGAGCCATTTAAAAACCCACTGTATCACCTTTAGCTAGCCAGTCTCAACTTCCAATTGAAGGAGACTATGGTTCTGGCCACAATGAGGCCCAGGAGAAAAGATACCAGCAAGCCTGTCATTTACATTGCTGTTTCCTTCACATTGGCAGTTAGAGTGAACACCACGGGTGATACTGCCTGCCTGCGCATTAGCACCACGCCAGCTCTCCTGAGACGGCAGCATCAAGTCACAGCTGTGACAGCAGAGCCTCTTCTAATTACTCTTCAGGGTTTCCAAGAAAAAATGTACCATCCGCATAAGAGATGGCTTTCACTATTCTTTGTAAACTCATTTAAAAGTTCAGAACATAGCATTTACTCCATTTTCATCAGTAGTACGGTAGATGACAGCACTAAAGTAATTTTGCATGGTTTAAGGATTAATATTTTCAAGTATAATATTTAAAAGTAAGTTTGCTCCCATTACAGACCAATATCCCTGATGAATATAGATGTAAAAATACTCAATGAAATATTAAACCAAATTCAAAAATACATCAAAAAGATCATCCATCATGATCAAGTGGGATTCATCCCAGAGATGCAAGGATGGTAAAACATTCAAAAATCCATCAACATCATCCACTACATCAACAAAAAGAAGGACAAAAACCACATGATCATCTCCATAGATGCTGAAAAGCATTCAACAAAATTCAACATTCACTCATGATAAAAACTCTCAACAAAATAGGTATAGAGGGCAAGTACCGCAATATAATAAAGGCCATATATGACAAACCCTTAGCCAACATTATACTTAACAGCGAGAAGCTGAAAGCTTTTCCTTTAAGATTGGAAACAAGACAAGGATGCCCACTCTCCCCACTTCTATTCAACATAGTACTGGAGGTCTTAGCCACGGCAATGAGACAACACAAAGAAATAAAAGGCATCCAGATTGGCAGGGAAGAAGTTAAACTGTCCCTGTATGCAGATGACATGATACTGTACATAAAAAACCCTAAAGAATCTACTCCAAAACTACTAGATCTAATATCTGAATTCAGCAAAGTTGCGGGATACAAAATTAATGCACAGAAATCTATGGCATTGCTATACACTAACAATGACCTAGCAGAGAGAGAAATCAGGAAAACAATTCCATTCACAATCGCATCCAAATGAATAAAATACCTAGGAATAAACCTAACCAAGGAAGTGAAAGACCTATACCCTGAAAACTACAAGATATTCTTAAGAGAAATTAAAGAGGACTCTAATAAATGGAAATTCATCCCATGCTCTTGGCTAGGAAGAATTAATATTGTCAAAATGGCCATCCTGAGTAAAGCAATCTACAGATTCAATGCAATCCCTATCATAATACCATCAGCATTCTTTAATGAACTGGAGCAAACAGTTCTAAAATTCATATGGAACCACAAAAGACCCTGAATAGCCAAAGCAATCCTAAGAAGGAAGAATAAAGCAGGGGGAATCACGCTCCCTGACTTCAAGCTCTACTACAAAGCTACAGTAATCAAGGCAATTTGGTACAGGCACAAGAAAAGACCCATAGACCAGTGGAAAATAATACAGAGCCCAGATATAAACCCAAGCGTATATGGTCAATTAATATACTACAAAGGAGCCATGGATATACAATGGGGAAATGACAGCCTCTTCAACAGCTGGTGTTGGCAAAACTGGACAGCTACATGTAAGACAATGAAACTGGATTACTGTCTAACCCCATACACAAAAGTAAACTCTAAATGGATCAAAGACCTGAATGTAAGTCATGAAACCATAAAACTCTTAGAAGAAAATATAGGCAAAAATCTCGTGGACATAAACATGAGCAACTTCTTCATGAACATACCTCCCCGGGCAAAGGAAATAAAAGCAAAAATGAACAAGTGGGACTATACCAAACTAAAAAGCTTCTGTACAGCAAAGGATACCATCAATAGAACAAAAAGACATCCTACAGTATGGGAGAATATATTTATAAATGACATATTCGATAAGGGGTTGACATCCAAATTATATAAAGAGCTCATGCACCTCAACAAACAAAAAACAAATAATCCAATTAAAAATGGGCAGAGGATCTGAACAGATACTTCTCCTAAGATTTCACTCATTTGTGGAGTATAAGAACAAAGAAAAAGCTGAAGGAACAAAACAGCAGCACTCATAGAACCCAAGAATGGACTAACAGTTACCAAAGCGAAAGGGACTGGGGAAGATGGGTGCAAAGGGAGGGATAAGGTGGGAAAAGGGCTATTACAATTAGCACACATAATGTAGCAGGGGTGGGCATGGGGTGGTGGGATACGGGGAAGGCAGTATAAGACAGAGAAGACAAGTAGTGATTCTATAATATCCTGCTACGCTGATGGACAGTGACTGCAATGGCGTATGTGGTGGGGACTTTATAATAGGGGGAGTCTAGTAACCATAATATTGCTCATGTAATTGTATATTAATAATAGGAAAAAAAAAAGTAAGTTTGCTCCCTTAAAAATTTCAAAATCAATATGCTAATACATATTGTCCCTCGCTCAGTATTAAGTTGCTTAGTTCTTTATCCCACCTGTGGGGTAAATTGCAGAATTTCCAGAATCTCCAGCCTGGCCTTAGTCCATTTACATATCAATAGGCATTTACTGCTGCAGCCTCCAGCAGCCTCTGGGGCAAGGGACAGAGAGATAAAGGCCAGAGGAGATGGATTGGCCAGGGCCTACCTAGCAAATTCAAGCAAGCTGTGAGCAATAAAAATTGTTTCTTCCAACCTACCTTTCCCTTGACTGATTTTAGTTTCACAGGTCTCATAGGGAAGTTTTGCCCGCGGTGAGGTACACCCTTCCCCCCCTGAGCAACACCACCATAAAAAATGGAATGCTATTGAAGTTAATCATTTTTTCTAGTTTAGTAATTTACACATTTTTTATAGAGTTCATAAAAGAAAACCATTAGGTATATCATGATATATAGTATACCGCAGTATATATTTGATATTATAACTAAGTTCAATGTTTTTTTATCAGAAAAGCTACAGAGCTCATAAGCTATCCACCAAAAGGAACATGAACTGATACTGCCTTTGTCCAAAGCTTTAAGTAAACATTATTATATCAAATAATTTCTTGCAAAGTAATTATGCAATTTTTTTCTAAGATTACCGTGCAAGAATCAGATATTTATTGCTAAAGATGCATTTACATAACATTTGACCTCCAGGGGTTTGCATGTACCAAGTTTGTGTGACTAAAACAGAAAAACAGGAAATAAATGTACCATTGGGAGTCTTAAAAAACGAGTTCAACTGGAAAATCTTTGGAAACAGTGCTTTCTTTCTTTGCAATGTGACTTACTGTCAATGCATATTGCAAGTAAGGAAAAAAGCAATGCTATGTCTACCCAAATCCCAGTCACTTAATTTATTCTATTAGACTTGGCTTCTCCTTTTTATTAATTCCCTTTGTGCCGTTTTTCTGCTCTAATTAGTGTGAATATGCTGATTTGGTAAACTCACCTACGGATGGAGAAAAAAATCTAGATAACATACTTATTTACAAAATAAGAGGTCCCTCACAGAGGAGTCTGTTAATGAAACTGCTCTGCAATGGTTTTTAGCAACATTGTAATGAAGAAAAACCATAGAAAAGAAACTGTGGTATCTAGAATAAAATGAAATAACAGGTAAAATGGTGATTTTTGGATGGTACATCTGGACCTTGTATTTTCAGAGAACAAATGAGAGGCAAAACCACTTCTTTCTTGGCCACCAGACATTGATATTGTTTTGATAATCTAAACATGAGTTAGCAGCACACAAACATGATACACTGTGTTATTTCTTTAGTCCTTTTCATTAACATGGGGTAGTAGTAAATACTGAACCTAGACAAAAGATCTTTATTAAAGTAAAGGGTCCAGTTTGGATACCTGAAACAAGACAGGACCTAACACCGCAATGAACTGTTAACCATCTCAGAGTCTTTGGGCATTTAGCAGTTTATAAGAATTCTTGATTACCAGGATACACGTGGAGGGGAAAAACGTGGGGAAAAGCAGAGCAATGTATTTTGCAGTTTTGTGTGTGAAAAATTTAGGAGAAACAAGAATATACAGACCTCAATGCATACATTACTTGTAAAAAGAAACAATGAAAGGAAAAGGAAAAAAAATCAAGAAATTAATAAAAAGTTACCTATGAGAGGGGAAGAGGTAGAAAATGAGCAAAGGGAACTGAGATGTAGTGAAACTTCTCTGAGGATTCACTTCATATATTTATATAGTTTTGAACACGCATATGCCTTACATATCTCAAAAACTAAATTGAATCAAAAGGAAAATATGCTGGCCCTATCCAAAAATGAACTGAAACAAATAGCCTACATATATACCAAACTGGTAATATAACTGAATGGAGAAAACAAAGTGAATTCAGAGCATAGTACTTTGACTGTACTTCCTTAATGGGAAATATTCTAAGACCCAAAGAAGATACAAAGTAATCTTAAACATCATTCAACAGTTTTATGACTAGCAGGAAGTTATTACATTATTGTTCTTAGGAACTGTGAATTTGGTATAAGAAAAAAATACATATATAATTTAATACACTTTATATGCCTATTGATATTTCTAATTTAAAAAGAACTCAATTTTTAAATCTGTCCACTAAAAGAGCCTAGAAGCAATAAACACATCTAGCACCAAATTTTATTCTCTACAGAAGTTCCCCACTGTTGTAGGAGGACTGAGCCTACTATTTTGCCTTGTTTGTATTAATATCATTTGTGAAAGTTATAATCATTGTTAGCTAGAACTCTTAACCACTTTCTATTCCCTGGCAAAAATCAATAAGCTTTAAGAAAGTGACTCTCAAGCTTTAATGTGCGTCAGCATCACTTTGAGGTTTTTTAAAATACAAATGCCTAGGCAGCACACCCCACCAAGTCAGACTTCTTAGATCTGGAATGGGACCCAGGATTCCTCATTTTAACAATCATCCCAGCTAATTCTGATGATCGTGATCAGAAAATATACTTTAAAAGTTTTAGGAAAAGTACATTAAACATTTTCTAGTTCCATCATTTTCTACATTTACTATATATCAGGAAGAAGTAAGAAAGAATTTAAAGTGGTTGCCTCACGGGAAAGGAAAGTGTACAACTATTAAATTCATTAAAAAATGTAAATACATAAACTTTGATCAAAAATAAAAACTCCAAGGGGAAATGCAATAAATATCTCTGCTCCGCTCCACAAATTTCACTAATGCAAAATGAAGCACAGATTTTTAGATTAGTAGTAAAAGAACAATACATGAGAATATTAAACTTCATCATTTGCTGAGACATGGTGTTTGAAGAAAAATCCAAGCTGCCTGGCTTCAGAAGTCAAGCTTTTAATATTTCCTGGGCTTTGCTTGGCTTTGGTAAGAAGATATTTTATATACTAAGATGAAATGTGATGGCTGGGGGTCTGGTTCCATTTCCTCCTCCAGTTTCATTATGCAGCTCTTTGATTTAATCCAACCATATTCCTTTTACCACTTAGTTTCTCTGAACCTCTTTCCTGAAACCAAATGCTTAGTTACACATGCCTGTGATGATTGGTTCCAAATGTACAATGAAGGCACCAGGGATGGTGGAGACAGTCTCGTTACATGGACAGAGCCAGAATCCACAGTTGTTTTACTGCTATGATATGAGGAAATTATTTAGGCATTTTGCTACTCTTTCCATCTCTTTAAAAATGGGAAGATTTATCTACTTCATAGATAATCGACGCTTATTCAGTACTTCCCAATATGTTAGTCTGCTCAGCCTGCTGTAACAAAATACCACAGGCTGGGTGGCTTAAACAACAGACATTTGTTTCTCAGTTTTGGAGGCTGAGAAGTCCAAGATCAAGATGCCCACACACTCAGTGTCTGCTGAGAGCAACTCCTCCTGGCTTGCAGACTGGAGGCCTCTTGCTTCTTCACATGGCAGAGAAAGAAAGCTCTGGTCTCTTTCTCTTCAAGGGCACTAATCCCATTATGGGTGTCCCACCCTCATGACCTCATCTAAACCTAATTACCTTCCAAAGACCCCCATCTCCTAATACCATCACATTGGGGGTTAAGACTTCAACATATGAATTTTGGGATGACACACACATTCAGTCCATTACACCAATCCACAGATAACACTTATTAGGGTTCAAATCAACTCAACCAACTGTAACCCAAAAAATCCTTCTGAGATTGTTTGTTTTTACTTTTTTCCTTCTTTTGCTTCTGAGATAGTTTTTAGAGTTCTTCTGATCTCCAAAAGAATGGTATACTCAAGAATCCACAATCCATTCTTTTCCTTTTCAATTAAATCCTTGGTATATTTAGAATGCAAAGAAAAAAGTGTCACAGTGTGTGTTGAACTATTAGCAAAGGTTTCTACCACATACCAAAGATCACTGTATAGACCAAAACATATACAGTCATGGCTCAATATCTGAATCGCTGAGGGAGCTCTAAAAACCTGCAGACTCCAGGGATTTTCCCACCAGGTCTATTGAATCAGAACCTCTGTGAATGGGACTTGCCTCGGCAATCATTTCTCCTGAAGTTCCCCAGGTAATTCTGCTCCAGCGTGTCTGAGAATCAGCATTTAGAAATCACTGGAATATCACATATCTCCCTAGAATGATGACTTGGGAAGTGTTGCCTCAGCAAACTTCCCACTGCCAGAAGGCTCTCGGGCAACTTCCTAATTTGATGTGGCAAATTCTTAGAGAGCCCAGGATTGCCAAAATGTGTACAACTTCTTGAAAATGCTCCTGCCAGGAAAACTTCCTCAGCTGACTCCCAGATTTAAGGAGTGGTACAACAGAATGCTCTTTGTGAAAAATATGTATGACACGGAGTTAGGAGAAAGGTATGCCTTCCTAGAATAGAAATAGCACCCAGGCCTATTTCATTCTCACTCCTATGCTAGCTAGAGAGACTCTGAGTTTACTCCTATCCTACTTAGGGTGATTTGTTTCTGCTTAACCAACTCATTTTCGAGAGAACTCATAAATATCAGTACTATAGTTATAACGGACGCAGTAGCTTAGAGCAGTGTTTCCCAACATGGGTACATATGCCACTGGTCAGATGCTGGATGATTTTAGGAACTTTTAAATTCTAATACATAGGGAATTATTTGAATATATTCATTGAAAAGTACAATTAGCATATCATGTCTATGATTTCAGACATTACTTCCTTGAAAGGAAGGTACATTAGGTATTTAAGAATGTTTAATCAACTGCAAGAAAATATAATAATGAAGAATAAAATAAGTGGTACCCAGATATGGCTAAAATTTATTATTTCCATGAATATTGATTGAGTACCTATAATTCCTGTGCTTTTGGTAAAGAATATAGACAAGTCTCTACCCTCCTTGGGCTTACATTCTAGCAAAGGCTAAACATGAATGTGGGAAACAGCATATACTACTTTCCACATGAATATGAATATATAGAGTCACAACACTGAAAATCATTCATCTCAAAATAGCATTCAGAAGGCTCACGAAAAATAGTCTGTTAAAATCATAGACTTCCACTTTCAGCTTCAACATGTAAAGAACTAGGAAGTAATCATTCTCATCTTTAAAACTGAAAAAAAAAAGCTGAATGAACAGAAATTCAATGGCTTTCCTTGGACCTATCAGAGAGCAGAGGTTCACAGGGCAAATTGTTACCCCCAAATCTACAGAAACAGGAGAATACAGAGACAGCAGAAATCGGTTCCTGAAGCAGAAGCCACTAGAGTAGGGACACTTGAATGGTAACTCTGATGAACTGCTGGAGGCTGTGTGTGGGTTAGCATGAGAGGGAGAGGCACTGGGGGTCACAGTCATAAGGGTGCTCCTACACTTTTGAGAATTTTACCTGAAGGAACCCACTGGGTTCTCATGGTGAAGAGATAGGAAAGAAGCCTCCCGCCTCTGTCAATTTGGAGCTGCCTCACCCCCTCTCCTCACAGGTTGCTAGCAGTGGGAGTGCTTTTCTGCAACTACCAAGAGCTTTTAAAGCACTCCTACACTAGAGCTTTCAAAGTGTTCCTACACTAGAACCAGTAAACCTACATTTAGGAATGCATCCTGAGGAAACATTTAGTGATGGCATAAAGATTACGTAGAATGATATTCATTAGAGTTTTAACAGTGAAAAAAATTAACTCAAATACTCAAAAATAGGGAAGTGATTAAATAATATTTTAAGTAATGTTAATTGATGGGGAGTTTTTATATGATATTATATGATGTATTATTATACAATATATGCCATATATATATATATACAGTAATGTTTATATTACTTCAAAGCCAAAAGCCAAAATGTATTTCTTGATCTAGAAACAAGTATCTTTTCATTCTAGGTGTTTCCCACAGGTAGTAGAAGCCAAGCCTGCTGAATCCCAGAACAGCTCTACCATTTGGGTGACAGAAAAGTTTTTTACATCCCTCAGCCTCAATTTTCTCTTCTCCAAAATGGGATGATAATTATACCTATTGCATTAAATTCATTGCATGGGTTATGTACATGTAGGCCCGACACATAATACAAATTCAATAAATACTGCTTATTGTTAATTCAACCATGTCTTTCTGGTTACTGGTGCTCAACTTCTTCCCTAAACTTTCCAAGGTTTATTCTGCTAAAATTATTTCACAAACACCTTTCTTTAAATAAAATGTAACTCCACAAAGAATCTTTTTCCCCATAAGAGCATTTATATTTCTTGGTTTAAGTATACAAACTATTTACATACAAAGAAAATATTCTATTTCAAGATCAAAATTTCTAAATTTTATATTCTGTGGTGACAACATGCTACACCCACCAAAATCTATATTATGTCTCCTCATTTGGATAGATGATATCATTTCTTTGTTTGAACGAGACAGTATCATTAAAACAATCTACCAATGAGACTGTTTCTCACAAAGGTATTATCCAATCAACTGCATACTTCCTCCAGAACAAGAGTATGTAATAAATGAAGAATCAAATTTAATTTATATATATCCATAAAGATTTTTTATTTCTTTATATCTATGGTCATAGACCACGGTATTACTATAGGATCTCAAATAATTAAGAAATAATTACAAATTCTATTAATGTAAACAAATTATAAGGCAGTCTAATTTTTTAAGTCGTATTTGATATAGAAGGAAGTGTTCACCATCCACCTTCCCTTTAAAGACATACATTATCCAACTATTAAATATTAATGTTCTCCACCAGGTTGACTTAAGAATAAAAATGCCAAGTCTTTAATTTCAATGTTCAATATCAGTTGTCTTACTTTATGAGTTTAAATCAGTAAGAGTTTAATTTAAATGCTTCCTTTTCACCATTTTAGTATATACATTAACAATGTTGCTTCTGAAAGTTTCTTGGCCCTCAGATCCTCTTGTTTTCCAAATGGCAGCTCCTGAGCTGCTGTATTCCAAATTATATGGAATATAATTTTTAGAATTAATTTAGTCCCATTTTCCCATATGTTAATGAAGGATTATGTGAATTAACTGTTAATACTCAATGATACACTTTAAGAGGCACACACTTAACAATCACAGAGAAAACACTTTCTGAGACTCAGTGCATTTTGTGCCTAGATTTATCTTCATAATGGGGATAAGTTACTGGTCTGCGTGAAGAATGTACAGGGTTTCATCAGGTGTATGACTGCCATGTTCACCTTCACACCAAGCCTTAGCTTCAGCTACTACAGTGGACAATTACAGTTTTGTCTGACCAAAATGACACCCTGCTTCCCTGGAGACCTGCTCTTCCCTCCCATTACATGCCAGTCACAATTGTTGGCCCAATGAGGAGGCATAAAAAAGTCACTAGTTTAAGTTCTTTTGCCTCTTGAGCCATAGCATCTGCAATCATTTTTTCAGAAAAAGGCCGTTCTCAGAAGTAGAGAGTGAAATTAACATAGAGAAATAGAGATGGGAAAAGAAAGAAATAGATTAACAGATTTGACACTGTTCAGATCACTAGATCCAGGTCACCCTTAGGCTAAGCTCCAACCTGCTTACCTTTCAGTTTATTACCTGAGCCAATATTTTTTTCTACCAAAGCGACCAATTAAACGTAGGTGTCTGTCACCTGCAACCAAAAGAGTCTTGAGTCAAATTCACAAATGTACAATTCAGACAGATCTCTGATAATTTCACATGGGACATGTTTCATTAGGTCAGTTTCTGGAACCCTCTAGCCAGAGGGTTTCATGGCCTGTTCCCCTAAGTGATTTGTTCCAAATGAAGCAAAGCCAAAGGTAGGTCTGCCCTGACCCTAAGAACCTGTTCCAGAGAGTTGCCTTCCAAACCCTACAAGAGAGCCTAGCAATCCATTCACATGCTCTTAAATTTTTTATATTTGCAAGAGATATTTAATCACAATAGGCTGGAAGAGCTGTAGGCATTTTTGGTATCTGTACAAGGTAGAAAGTAAAGCTGCAGAAATACTTATGTGGTTCCCAGCACTTTTGGGTGTAGTTAAGTTACTGCTAGTCTTAGTGGTGTAGGAATGGCATCCAGGAACACTCCCTACAGCCCACTGGGTTTTCTCAACCACCAACACAAGAAGTAAAGAGCCAAAGTCCTATCACCACAGAGATGTGCCCTATAATGCTACTGAAGGATGTGGGTAGTGGAGATGAAAGGTATGAAATAAAAGGTAATCTGTGGGAAATTTTTCCAGTCACCAGATGTCTAAAATTATAAGCAGAGGATTGATTTTATTACCACTGATGCCTAGTCAAAATTCAAAGGCTCTCCTGTCAGAAATATATTCAATATGAATGTTCTATACTTTTGTTTTTCTTTTTTAATGGGAATGACATATTTTATAAAGTTTGAATACACTATTTTAACTGCAATTTGAGAAGACATTTCAATAAAACTAGTGAAAAATTGTGATGCCTGATTTGGATATATAAAAAGGGTATCTTCTCTTGTCATTTCAAAATTTATTTTAAAATTTAAATATTTTAAAATCTAAAAGAAAATTCAGAAAAATATTAATGGAATCTGAAACAAAAGCGACAAAAAATAGTCACGTAACTGTTTAAAATTATTTTCACATAGAGAAGCAGATGTTATAAACTTTTTTCAGACTGTAGCAAAAGCAGCAATCCATCAAAAAAAAAATAATGAATAGGCTCTTGGGTTGTTTAAAAATCTAATTATGAAGAGGAGTTAATCATATGATCAAACTAGAAAAAGCCTTAAATTTCTTCCTGATTTGACATGAAATACTGACATCAATGGACATAATGCAAAACTCACAGCATGCCACTAAATGGGGAAAATGATGACAAAACATTTAACAGGATCATTAATTCAAAGTACTTCAGATTAGCCACTGTCCCCTCAAAACCTGAAATGCCATAAAATTTTGCAGATTATGAGAGAGATTTTTTCCCAAATTTGGCTTAAAATCCCCAAATTTATAAGACATTATTATTAACAAGATGAAAAGCTGAAAGAAATTTCTAAATCATCAATAACGGAAAATAAATTCAATCAACTGTGCTACTGGAAAGACAAAATTATCTCCATATTCTCCTTATTGAAATTATATTTCAAAATGATTATCATATAAAGAGAGGTAATGAGAAAGTATGTTAGTTATAACATGTAGATTAAATAAAGTATTCAAGTGTTGTGTCAGGCAATTAATTTTTTTGTTATTTTTCTGGATTTTGTGATATTATGTTTGTTACCTTTTTGAAATGTATAGTTTCTTTTCTTGTTCTATTTTCACATCTATACCTAACTTTGTGTTTACAATTCTGTATATTTTTCCTTAAAAGGGCCCTCAAAATTATACAGTTGACCCTTGAACAACATGGGTTTGAAACGTGCAGCTCCACTTATCTGCAGAAGTTTTTCAATAAATACATTTTTGGGGAAATTTGCAACAATTTGGAAAAATATTTTCTTTTCTCCACCTCATTTTATTGTAAGAATACAGTATATCATTCACATACAAGATATGTTAGTGATTCATTTTATTGGTCAGGTTTCTTGTCAAAAGAAGACTATTAGTGGTAAAGTTTTGGGAAAGTTGAAAGTTGGATGTGAGGGAAATTGGTACCCCTCCCTACCACAGTGTTCCAGGGTCACCATATAACTTTCAGGACCTATAGAACATGGATCCAGCCATGGACAAAGCCATATATCATACCAATAAAATTACGAGTTAAGCCTCCATTGGCCAAATACGGTTAATATGGCAGATTTAGCATTTCTCTCTGCGTGATCTCTTCACCCACCCACCTCAGCACCACTGGGCCCTATGCGCTCATGTCCATTCAGCCCTAGAACCAAGATCTAAGCCTGTTAATCAATATATTGATACAAACCTCCAAAAGAACAAGTTGGGTCTGGAAAGAGTACCTTTCTAGTGCCTTAAAGATCGAATTGTTCGAAGTCAGGGGATCTCATGGTGATGGTGACAACACTGAGCAGCACACAGTCTCCAAAATCTGCTCTCAGTAGGAACTGTCTGCTTATCCAGACAGCTTCTACCATTCCTGCAGTGCCCAAAATGCTCCCTACCTCCTCAGGTCCTGAAATCCAGAGGGTGGCAACCCTGTAGTCCTATAAGTTATGGAGATACCCCCTTCCCCAATCTTTCCTCCAAGCCTAGTTTCCTTGCAGCACTGTCAACAACTTCCTGCCTAACATCAAATTATCATTCAATCTGAGCCTACTATTCACAAGCCCCAAGGCCTAAAATTGAACATTCTTAGTTAATGACTTCACTGAAGATGGGAATGACACACCCAAATGTACATTTGGCCTTCCCATCAGAGGGTCTTCTCTCCTGCTCTGGCATTTCCCCAGAACATGCTGATTCTTCGCTCTTAGTTCAGACTAAGATGTAACAACACCCAGCACCCAGCTCAGGAACTCTCCTATCCTTCTAATATATGAATGGGATGGACAGTGAGAGGTGGATAGAGAGCACAATTATTATTTTATAGCAATGTAACATGAAGGTCCCATGTTCAGTGCTGGATTACCCAAAAGCCAAGCAGCATTGATGCTCAGGGCTCTAGTAAAAGAACTCCCACCCCTAAATGAGAAAAAATGTTTTTCTCTAAAAATTCAACACATTCTTCAAAAGCATTGAAGTTACTAATCTGAGAACCAGAATATATATTGTTTAAGAGCATAAACTTTGCTGTCAAAAAGCCTCATTTTGAATCTAAACTCTACCACAAACTCTATGGGGCCTTATGCAATTTACTTAACCTCTCTATGCATCATATTCATTTACTGCTCCAAGTTTTAAATATGCTTATGTACATAAAGTGGTATCCTGGCATACAGTAAGTCATAAATGCTTTCATTTTCTAGAAAATTAGAACTTTGTAGGACTTCCTATCTTTTTATTCTTGGAATTTTTAATCATAACTTTTATTAACAATAAACTCAAAAATTTTAAACCTCAGGAATTGAAATACACATACATTCTTCGACTTGAAGTATATATGTGTGTGTGTGTGTGTATGTGTGTGTATACATATAACATATATGTGTGATTTTATACTTTGATTTTTTTTCTTTACTTCGGTATCATTAAACTACAATTACATGTGCACATGTCCCCCCCACCAACCCCATTACAGTCACTGTCCATAAGCGTAGTGAGGTGCTATAGAATCACTACTTGTCTTCTCTGAGTTGTACAGCCCTCCCCACACCACCCCAACATTACGTCTGCTAATCGTAATGCCCCTTTTTCCCTCTTATCCCTCCCTTCCCATCCATCTTCCCCAGTTCCTTTCCCTTTGGTAACTATTAGTCCGTTCTTGGGTTCTGTGAGACTGCTGCTGTTTTGTTCCTTCAGTTTTTTTCTTTGTTCTTATACTACACATATGAGTGAAATCATTTGATACTTGTTTGTTTCCGCTTGGCTTATTTCACAGAGCATATCTTCTAGCTCTGTCCATGTTGTTGCAAATGGTAGGATTTGTTTTCTTCTTATGGCTGAATAGTATTCCACTGGCTATATGTACCACTTCTTCTTTATCCATTCATCTACTGATGGACACTTAGGTTGCTTCCATTTCTTGGCTATTGTAAATAGTGCTGCGATAAACATAGGAGTGCATCTGTCTTTTTCAAACTGGGCTGCTGCAGTCTTAGGGTAAATTCCTAGGAATGGGATTCCTGGGTCAAATGGTATTTCTATTTTGAGTTTTCTGAGGAACCTCCATACTGCTTTCCACAATGGTTGAACTAATTTACATTCCCACCAGCAGTGTAGGAGGGTTCCCTTTTATCCACATCCTTGCCCACATTTGTTGTTGTTTATATTTTGGATGTTGGGATCCTTACTGGTGAGAAGTGATATCTCATTGTGGTTTTAATTTGCATTTCTCTGATGATTAGTGATGTGGAGCATCTTTCCATGTGCCTGTTGGCCATCTAAATTTCTTCTTTGGAGAAGTGTCTATTCATGTCCTCTACGCATTTCTTAATTGGATTATTTGTTTTTTGTTTGTTGAGGTGCATGAGTTCTTTGTCTATTTTGGATATAAATCCCTTATTGAATATATCATTTATGAATACATTCTCCCATACTGTAGGATGTCTTTTTGTTCTACTGATGGTGTCCTTTGCTGTACAGAAGCTTTTCAGCTTGATATACTCCCACTTTTTCATTTTTGCTTTTGTTTCCCTTGCCCAGGGAGATATGGTCATGAAGAAGTCGCTCATGTTTATGTCCAAGAGATTTTTGCCTATGTTTTCTTCTAAGAGTTTTATGGTTTCATGACTTACATTCAGGTCGTTGATCCATTTTGAGTTTACATTTGTGTATGGAGTTAGACAGTAGTCCAGTTTCATTCTCTTATATGTAGCTGTCCAGGTTTGCCAACACCAGCTGCTGAAGAGGCTGTCATCTCCCCATTGTATATCCAAGGCTCCTTTACCATATATTAATTGACCGTAAATGTTAGGGATAATCTTTGGACTCTCTACTCTGTTCCACTGGTCTGTGGGTCTCTTCCTGTGCCAATACCAAACTATCTTGATTACTGAAGCTTTGTAGTAGAGCTTGAAGTCTGGGACCATAATTCCCCGTTTTATTCTTCCTTCTCAGGATTGCTTTGGCTATTCGGGGTATTTTTTGGTTCCATATGAATTTTAGAATTATTTGTTCCAGTTCACTGAAGAAAGCTGGTGGTATTTTGATAGGGATTGCATTGAATCTGTAGATTGCTGTAGGTAGTATGGCCATTTGACAATATTTATTCTACCTAGCCAAGAGCATGGGATGAATTTCCATTTGTTAGTGTCCTCTTTAATTTTTCTTAGGAGTGTCTTGTAGTTTTCAGGGTATAGGTCTTTCACTTCCTTCGTTAGGTTTATTCCTAGGTATTTTATTCTTTTTGATTCAATTGTGAATGAAATTGTTTTCCTTATTACTCTTTCTGTTAGCTCATCGTTAATGTACAGGAAAGCAACAGATTTGTGTGTTAATTTTGTATCCTGCAACTTTGCTGAATTCAGATATTAGTTCTAGTAGTTTTGGAGTGGAGTCTCTGGGGTTTTTTATGTACAATATCACGTCCTCTGCAAATTGTGACAATTTGACTTCTTCTTCACCAATCTGGATGCCTTGTATGTCTTTGTTTTGTCTGATTGCAATGGCTAGGACCTCCAGTACTCTGTTAAATAACAGAGGAGAGAGTGGGCATCCCTGTCTTGTTCCCTATCTTAGATGAAAAACTTTCAGCTTCTCACTATTAAATATGATGTTAACTGTGGGTTTGTCATATATGGCCTTTATGATGTTGAGGTACTTGCCCTCTATACCCATTTTGTTGAGAGTTTTTATCATGAATGGATGTTGAATTTTGTCAAATGCTTTTTCAGCATCTATGGAGATGATCACATGGTTTTTGTACTTCTTTTTGTTGATGTGCTGGATGATGTTGATGGACTTTCGAATGTTGTACCATACTTGCATCCCTTAGATGAATCCCACTTGATCATGGTGTATGACCCTCTTGATGTACTTTTCAGTTCAGTGTGCTAATATTTTGTTGAATATTTTTGCATCTATGTTCATAAAGGATATTGGTCTGCAATTTTCTTTTTTCGTGAGGTTTTTGCCCGGTTTTGGTATTAGAGTGATGCTGGCTTCAAAGACTGAGTTTGGAAGTATTCTCTCCTCTTCTATTTTTTGGAAAACTTTAAGGAGAATGGGTATTATTTCTTCTCTATATGTCTGGTAGAATTCAGAGGTGAATCCATCTGGTCCGGGGGGTTGTTCTTGGATAGTTTTTTGATTACCGATTCAATTTCATTGCTGGTGATTGATCTGTTTAGGTTTTCTGTTTCTTCCTTGGTCAGTATTTTGGAAGGTTGTATTTTTCTAATAAGTTGTTCATTTCTTCTAGGTTTTCCAGCTTGTTAGCATATAGATTCTCATAGTATTATCTTATAATTCTTTGTATTTCTGTGTGGTCCGTCTTGATTTTCCTTTTCTCATTTCTGATTCTGTTTATGTGTGTAGATTCTCTTTTTCTCCTAATAAGTCTGGCTAGGGGTTTATCTATTTTGCTTATTTTTTCAAAGAACCAGCTCTTGGTTTCACTGATTTTTTCTACTGTTTAATTCTTCTCAATATTATTTATTTCTTCTCTGATCTTTATTATGTCCCTCCTTCTGGTGACTTTGGGCCTCATTTTTTCTTCTTTTTCCAATTTCAGTAACTGTGTCTTTAGACTATTCATTTGGGATTGTTCTTCCTTCTTTAAATAGGCCTGGATTGCAATATACTTTCCTCTTAGAACTGCCTTTGCTGCGTCCCAAAGAAGTTGTGGCTTTGTGTTATTGTTGTGATTAGTCTCCATATATTGCTTGATCTCTGTTTTTATTTGTTCATTTATCCATTGATTATTTAGGAGCATGTTATTAAGCCTCTATGTATTTGTGAGCCTTTTTGTTTTCTTTGTACACTTTATTTCTCGTTTTACACCTTTGTGATCTGAGAAGTTGGTTGGTAGAATTTCAATATTTTTTAATTTATTGAGGTTCTTTTTGTGGCCTAGTATGTGGTCTATTCTGGAAAATGTTCCATGTGCACTTGAGAAGAATGTGTATCCTGCTGCTTTTGGGTGCAGCTGTTCTAGTGTGTTTTTCAGTGCCTCTGTGTCTTTACTTATTTTCTGTCTGATTGATCTGTCCTTTGGAGTTAGTGGTGTGTTGAATTCTCCTAAAATGAATGCATTGTTTTCTATTTCCTCCTTTAATTCTGTTAGTATTTGTCTCACATATGCCGGCGCTCCTGTGTTGGGTGCATATATATTTTAAATGGTTATATTCTCTTGTTGGACCGAACCCTTTATCATTATGTAATGTCCTTCTTTATCTCTTGCTACTTTCTTCGTTTTGAAGTCTATTCTGTCTGATACAAGTACTGTAACACCTGCTTTTTTCTCCATGTTGTTTGCATGAAATATCGTTTTCCATCTCTTCACCTTTAGTCTGTGTATATCTCTGGGCTTGGGGTGAGTGTCTTGTAAGCAGCATATAGATGGGTCTTGCTTTTTTATCCATTCTGTTACTCTGTGTCTTTTGATTGGTGCATTCAGTCCATTTACATTTAGGGTGATTATTGATAGGTATGTACTTATTGCCATTGCTGGCTTTAGATTCGTGGTTACCAAGGGTTCAAGGGTTGCTTCTTTACTATCTAACAATCTAACTTAACTTTCTTGTTAAGTTATTGTAAACACAGTCTGATGTTTCTTTATTTCTCTCCCTTCTTATTCCTCCTCCTCCATTCTTTCTATAATAGGTGTTTTATTCTTTGCCTTTAGTTAGTATTTGGATGGTCTGCTTTCTTTGCTATGATTTTATTTTCTCTGGTGATATCTTTTTAACCTTAGGAGTGCTTTGATCTAGAGCAGTCCCTTTAAGATATCCTGTAGAGGTGGTTTATGGGAGGCAATCTCCCTCAGCTTTCACTTGTCTGGGAATTGTTTAATCCCTCCCCCAAATTTAAATGATAATCGTGCTGGATACAATATTCTTGGTTCAAGGCCCTTCTGTTTCATTATGTTAAATACATCATGCCATTCTCTTCTGGCCTGTAAGGTTTCTGTTGAGAAGTCTGATGATAGTCTGATGGGTTTTCCTTTGTAGGTGATCTTTTTTCTCTCTCTAGCTGCCTTTAATACCCTGTCCTTATCTTTGATTTTTGCCATTTTAATTATTATGTGTCTTGGTATTGTCTTCCTTGGGTCCCTTGTGTTGGAAGATCTGTGGGTTTCCGTGGACTGCGAGACTATTTCCTTCCCCAGCTTGGGGACGTTTTCAGCAATTATGTCTTCAAAGACACTTTCTATCCCTTTTTCTCTCTCTTCTTCTTCTGGTACTTCTATAATGTCAATATTGTTCTTTTTGAATTGGTCACACAGTTCTCTTAATATTCTTTCATTCCTAGAGATCCTTTTATCTCTCTCTGCCTCAGCTTCTCTGTATTCCTGTTCTCTGATTTCTATTCCATTAACAGTCTCTTGCATCTCGTCCAGGCTGCTGCTAAGCCCGTCGATCGCTTGTTTCATATCTGCATTGTCTTTCCTCACTTCCCTCACTTCCTCCCTCAGCTCTTGCACATTTCTCTGTAGATCCATCAGCGTGGTTATGACTTTTATTCTGAATTCTTTTTCAGGAAGATTGTGCATGTTCATCCCGTCAGGCCCCCTCTCAGGGTTTGTCTGGCTGATCTTAGTCTGGACCATATTTCTCTGTCTTTTCATGGCGATAGAAGTGGTCGCTGGCAGGTGCCATGTGTGTCAGCTGGAAGAACAAAGTCCCTTCCTGCTTGTTATTCTCCTTGCCCTTCTCCTGGGCCTGAGCTGTTTTCCTGCACACCAGGAGGCAGTCTCTGGGATAATCCCCTGAACTGCCTGTGTGCAGGGTTGCCCTCAGCCTATACCTGGTTCTGGGGCTCTTCTCGCTTAGCTGCGTGCCCACCGGGAGTCTGTGGCACCGGCCAGTGAGGGAACGAATGGCAGGCTATTGATCTCTATGGGAAGCTTCAGCACGGCTGCTTTGCCTCCGGCCAAGGGGTCCAAAATTCCCCAGGACTCCCAGCCTGCTGGGCTGAGTGTGCTGGGACGATTTTGTTCCACTGCTGGGCTCTTGTCTCTTTAAGACTTAAAAAAAAAAAAGCACCCGCTGGGAGTAGATTCTGTGAGGATACTGTGGGTGGTGCCACTCCTCCACTGTTCCGCAGCTGTGGCGGCTCCACCAGACCCTTTGTGGCTCTGGCCAGGCGGGGTGGGGGAACGAATGGCGGGCTGCTGATCTCTGTTGGAAGCCTCGGCACAGCTGCTTTGCCCAGCCGCCGGCCAAGGGGTCCGAAATTCCCCAAGACTCCCAGCCTGCTGGGCTGAGTGCGCTAGGACGGCTTTGTTCTGCTGTTGGGCCCTTGTCTCTTTAAGGCTTTTAAAAAAGCGCCTGCTTTTCTTTTGTCCCAGGGAGCTGGCTGAGAGGACCCGCTTGCATTCTCCATCTCAGATTCTGCACTTCTATTTCTCTAATCTCCGATACACCACACGATGTGTGTCAGTGCTCCTGGTGCATATCACCAGGACTGGTTATTTGGTGGGCCTGTGCTTCCACTCCCTCGCCGCTCTGAATCTTTTCCTCCTGCCAGTGCACTGGGGTGGGGAGTGCTCGGGTCCCGCCGGGTCACGGCTTTGTATCTTACCCACTTCGTGAGGCACTGAGTTCTCGCAGGTGTAGCTGTAGCCTGGCTGTTGTCCTGTATCTTCTGGTCTTTTAGGAATAGTTGTTATTTGTTGTATTTTCATAAATATATATGGTTTTGGGAGGCGATTTCCGCCGCCCTGCTCACGCCGCCATCTTCCCAGAAGTCATCCTTCCTACCTTATTTTATAGCCTAGTGTTCTTTCATTCTGAATTGCATTTGATAAAGCCACCATTCTCTCTTTAATGCTTCAGGCCTCAAGGTTCACAGCTTTTGACCTCCTATCTTGGGTCTTTAATTCTTTATCCTGTCTTGCCAGTGGGTTTCAGTCCCAGGCAAGTTCGCTATGGATTCACTGTGACCAAAGAAATTGGCAGCAAAACGTTCTTGGGTGAAAGGGTTATATCCAACTCTATTTCCAGGTGGCAGGTCAGTCACTAAAATCCTGTTCACTCAGAGTGAGTCTGCATGCAGCAAGCTGGTCTCTGCCTCTGGGCCCCTCTGTCCACACAGCCGTCCTCTGGGCCTCTCTGCCTGCACAGCCGTCCCACGCAGCTGTCCTCTGGGCCTCTCTGCACAGTCATCCCACACAGCCGTCCTCTGGACCTCTCTGCACAGTCATCCCACACAATCGTCCTCTAGGCCTCTGTCCTCGGCCCTGCCACCCCTCCATCCTCTGCTCTGCTCTCCTGCAGCCTTGCAGCCATGCCACCCTGTTGTGCCCAGAGCTGGGCGGAGCTCTTTATATAGAGTCAACAGCCATGTATTGCCCACAGGTGTGTGGTGAGCTAGTCAACCAGGGCCAGGTGAGATCCTGGCCACAGGAACTGTCATTTTAGCTACAATACCCTTAACTGTGTGTGGCCCAGAAGATGTTAATAGGTGTTTCCACCAAAACAAAAGGATAATACAGGATCAAGAAAGTTTGAGAAACACTGAGTTAAGTGAGCTTCTTTGTCTCAGGGCTTCTGAGTGCCTTTAACATGTGCTTATTTGTCACCAAGCTGACAAACTAACAGATACCAACTTATAGGAAAATGATTCCAGGTTTCCACTGGTATGAAAGGCCTCTCACACCAGGTGACACAGAAGAACTCCTAGGAAGAGAGGTCAGCTTCCCTGGCCTTCAAATTCCTAAAAAAGCCCCAGTTGCTGAAGTTTCTGCTTAAATGGTTAGAGATTCATTTAGGTTCTCAAGTCTTGTTTTTTTTTTTTAAGATTTCTTTCAAGATTCTCCCACCTGTTCTCTCTCAGGCCTGGTGTCAGCCTGCCCAGCAGGCATGAGCAACCAGCAACAAGCCCGTACACTCCTGAATGTTCACCTGAGGCTCTGCAGAGCAAGGGCATTTTCCCACAGGCCACACTCTCAGCTACACGTGAATCCAAGATGCTGTCATAATGCAGAGCATTTCCAAATTTCTCTGACCATAGGAACTTTTTTTTAGGAACACTGAAAATCACCCTGTCTTGCCAATGGGTTTCAGTCCTGGGCAAGTTCACTATGGATTCAGTGAGACCCAGGAAAGACAATGGAACGTTCTTGGGATGAAAGGGTTTGCTCTCCCAGCGATAGGTCAAGCACTAGAATCGCATCTGCATCCAGCAGTCTGCAGGTCTGTAATCCTCCTCCTTCTCTCTGCCTCTGCCCAGAGCACTGGGCTGAGCTCTTTATATAGTGACTCAGTCAATAATAGCTTACCGCCTACGGGTGTGGAAGAAGTAGCCCAGCAGCTGGCCAGTTACATCAGGTAAGGATCCTGGCCATAGGAACTTCCATTTTTCCCACAATCTCCAGAAACAACAACATTTGTCTTTTGACTCTGTTTCCTCTTCTTAAATAATAAGATCTGTCTACATTTGGAGACTATAATCTGTCTTCTCATATTTTCCCAAATTTGATATAACCAAGTGTCTTGTTAGTGGGTTTCAGCCCCAGGCAAGTTCGCTATGGATTCAATGTGACCAAAGAAATTGACAGCAAAACATTCTTGGGGTGAAAGGGTTATATCCAACTTTATTTCCAGGGGGGCAGATCAGTCACTAAAATCCTGCTCACTCAGAGCGAGTCTGCATGCAGCAAGCCGGTCTTGCCTCTGGGCCCCTCTGTCCACAAAGCCATCCTCTGGGCCTCTCTGCCTGCACAGCCGTCCCACGCAGCCATCCTCTGGGCCTCTCTGCACAGTCATCCCACACAGCCGTCCTCTGGGACCTCTCTGCACAGTTGTCCCACACAGCCATCCTCTGGGCCTCTGTCCTTGGCACTGCCACCACTCCAGCCTCTGCTCTGCTCTCCTGCAGCCTTGCAGCTATGCCACCGTGTCACACCCATAGCACTGGGTGGAGCTCTTTATGTAGAGTCAACAGCCATGTATTGCCCACAGGTGTGCAGTGAGCTAGTCAATCAGGGCCAGGTGAGAATCCTGGCCACAGGAACTCTCATTTTATCCACACCAAGTATTTCACAATATCTTATTTAATTCTGGCTGTGACTCTGTCTTTTGGAAAATATTGAGAAGTGATTCTCAGTATATATCTAATCTGAAGGAAAAACTCAAATGAATAAACTCTATTCTACTTCCTAAGAAGCTGCACATAATACTTGAGTTACGGCAAAAGGACCATGGATCCACCAGGTAAAGCCCTTAGCTGGTACTGAGTGACTGTAGAAACATAGGTTATCAACTTCTCTAAGCTTGAGTTTCCTCATCAGTAAAAGAGAATTTTATCATGAGGCTTAAATGAAATAGTGACTATAAAGTTTCTGGAACAAAGGACATGTCACATGGTCAAATTCTTTCCTGAATTATATAGCTATTTAAGCTCTCTTTCTAAGTCTCCTTTTTGTTTATTCCAGATCTTCTAAGACTCATTTATTCTCCACAGGGGCAGCACCAGCTGTCTCCTACAGCTCTCTGTTATTTCCATATAAAATTTGATCAGCGTTTTCATAATTTTCCCTGCTTGAACTCTTTTCACTCTGACCCCACTCAGTCACTGAAAATTAAAATCAATTTCACAATTTGTGTAGCTACTTTTTTGACAATAATGCACACTTTTCTGACAAAGCACTGCTCATGCTAACTAAAGGCCCAAACACTTCACAAATGACATCTTCTTCTTAGCTCAGTCAAAGATGACATTTTCCTAAATCCTACCCCTTTGCCCTGAGTCTCGCCTCCTTAAAAATGAATTGTTTTTTTGGGTTAGGGTCAAGATGGAAGTGAAAAGAGTCTCAGAAAATGGCCACCCAATAGGGTTAGTATCACTAGGCATGGTGGTCCTCTTCCAAGTTGCACAACAGAGAGAGTTCTGCCTCACCCACACCAGTGTATTCACCTGTCCTCTATACCTTTCTGGTCTTTTTCCTCTCTGGCTTATTAAATAAAATTTCCCTTTGAAATCTGATGTTTTCTTGACCTTTATGAATGCCCACCAACTGTTTCTTAACTTTCCTTTTTAAGGCATTAAATATTCTTTTCACAGAGAAGAAAATAATAGTATCTTGTCCAGTGGAAAATTGTCCTTGTGACACAGTATTTCCTGACATTGGTAAAAGTGTTCCCTGGACATCCTTTGGGGAATCACACCTCCCTACACTGAGTCCACATGGTTTAGGAGGAATCAATTCCACACCCAGCTCCAGAGTAGGTCCAGACTGGCCCCAGCCACTGGTCTCCTGTATCATCTGGTTGTAAGGTCTAGCTCAGAGACGGGCATGTGACACAGTTAAAACAGGTGGAAGACAATGAGACTCACTGGGACAGAGGCAGGCAATCCTCCATACTGGACTGAACTTGAAGGTACATGGAGTGTCAAGGCCAGAGGCATATACTGAATTAGAAACTAAAGATGGAGAGGAGCAGAGCTAAGAGAAGAGAGCAACTGAGTCATGAGATTGAAAACCAGGCCTGCCGCTGGATTTGTTTCATGAGTCAATCAACCCCTTTTGCCTTTGCAGACTTCGGTCATTTACAAATGAAAGATTCCCACATGATATACATCATATTTGACTACATGGAGAAGTTTGTGACATCAGCATTTCACAACAAGTCTGCCAGGTAAAACAGAGCAAGAACACTCACCATTTTAAAGTCAAGGAAATTGACTGACCTCTAGAGAGATTATCCGTCATGGCCAAGATTACATAACTGGTAAATTACAGAGCTACAATTCAAATCTGAGTCTTCTGAGTCCTGGCTCTGTCATCATTTTTACTTTTCTAGAAATGTATTACAGAAACTTCCAGGGAGCTTGCTCTTCCTGGTCTCACCTTGCTAGTTCTTCAAACCCAGGGGCTCGATCCTCAAAGACTCACCTTTTGGAAACTAAGAGAATTACAGACACTGTTAGGCACCATGGGAACAATGGGAAAATGATCACTGCCTTCTACACTATAAGCTTGGCCTTGAAAACAAAGTTAAGTGGCAACACAATGTGATGTGCCACACATGAATTCTACCGCTAAAGCTAACAATGCTACTACCTCTCCCAATCCCCTACCCCAGCTTTGGAATGAGCAGCAGACTACTCAGGTATAAGACACAAGGCTATAATATCAGGAAATCAGAGAGTCTCAGTCCCATCTCTAAAGAGGCAGCGATATACTAGATCTCTAAACAAGAGAGAATTATTTACTCTTAAATATTTTGGTCTTTAAGTTGCTACTGTCCTCATGCTGTCTTGGCCAAGAGCTTATAAATTATTTTTCAGCATATATTTCTATACCTTTTGGCTGAAAGATAGTCAAGAACCAGAGTATAAACTGTCTTCTTTGGATAATATCACATAATATCTAACCAATCTCAATTCTTCTGAACCCCAAAGAGATAATTCCAAGATAATACAATATTAATGCCTGACTTTAAAACAGAAGCAAATAGTAAACAACAAACCAGAGTTGGATAACAACTATCCTCAAGAAAAGGGTAAAAACAAAACCTAGTTCTCTTCTCAGTCATTCTACTTCTTAATTTCCCAACACATCACAGTTAATTGCATCTTTGCTACTGAAAGAAACATGAATTTCCTAAGCCTTAGTCCAATGGGCAAATATTCAAATAATCATATTCAGTATAGGCATCTATCTCAAAGCTTCGTTTGTAAAGTAATATTTTTCTTAAATAATCCATGTTATGTAAGATAAAATTTATTTTGTTCAATCATAAAGTTGGTTCTTAGCCAGGACTTAAAAAACTTATCACAATAAATCATTCTAAAGTATTTTCTTTGTGTATACAAAAACAAAATAACAGGAACAGAATGAAGACATTAGAAAAATCTTCAGTCTTCATTTCACATTTATTTTCAAAATGATATGCACACTCCCAAATATGCATACCTATTCAAGTTTTTTTAATCCCCTGTGACAATCATAAAATGCAAAACATAAGATTATTTTAGTAACAGTTTGAAAGATATTCCTATTCAGATGCTTATAACAGCTGTATTTCCCATGTCTTAGCTAAAATACTTGGCTTAAAAACTACACTGTGATTTGCTGTTCTAATTGATGCATATTTTTATCTCTTTGTACAGTTGCTTTCTGTCAACACTTTACTATATACAGAAAACAGAGCCCAAAATAGCGAAGAGGATTTCACAGAAATCATCAGGAGAGATGTTTACTGTTCAAAAGAGAGTATTTTATATAGAAGGAATAACAAGCTGGTTTTCTACGGAATAATAAGGGATTACTTAACAACACGAAATGTAAGAATTGTGCCTGTATTGGAAAAGTATATTATTATTTCTAGTATTCAATAATGACTGCTAAATTTGTAAAGTACATCATTTTGAGAATTGGCAATTTATAACAATTTTTAATAAAGAGTTCATATAATTAAATATTTAATTGAAACTCTACTCTTAAGGTTTAATAATAAAATGATCCTAAAATAATGGAAACTCTTAATCCCATAGAACTGGTATTCTAAATACCAATTAATTCTGATAACAAATCAAGCATCATAAAAGTTTTAAAGTCTTTTATATATTTTAAAAAGCACTTGTAAATCTATAATTATGATGTATTAGAAACAACTGCTTAATGGGGTAGGACAGGAAGTTGGAATTTAAATCCCAGATCTGCTTTCAAATAGGTGCTTCTTCAATGAATGGAGAAAATGGACTTTGAAGTCAGAACCAAATTCAAACATTCCAGTTTTACACTGACTCACCATGTGACCCTGAGGGGGTTCCTTAGTCTCCCTGATTCTTGATTCTAGCACATGCAAAATGGAAAAATAACAACTCACAAAGGTTGTAAGGATTAAATTACACACACACACATTGTGTTACTGTGTATAAAGTGAATATAATGTTTGATAAGTGTTATTATTTTGCATCCTTACCTGTAATATCGATGCCTCCTTCTGAATCTTTAAAATAATAAATCTATCAGTAGCCCCCTTTAGTTCTCTAAGGATGAATCTGGAGAACATATAAATTTCTTTCGCTGAAGTAGTGAGTGTTACCCATGTACCATTTTATGGTATTTTAAAGTATTTTAAAATATAAATGCTTTTTAAAATATCTTTCACCAGTAACTTTTTATAACATATCCACAATCTCTTCAGCAACCCTTGAGGCCAGATGTGTTTTGAGGTTGAGAATTTTTTTAATTTTAGAAAGGTAACAATGTGCATATGTCATATATTACATCATGCTTCCAGCAGGCTCAAGGTCAACAACCTATAATCAAACATGTTGGTATTTCTGTACCAAATGATAGTCACACGAAGTGGGATAAATAAAGACTAACTGTTTAATGCATTGTGATAGGGGCAATTCTCAAGATGTCCCCCAAGATTCCCAGTATCTGATTAGTCAATCAAATACTAGTCTACATACTATATGAAGAGACTCTGCAGATGCACTTAAGGTTACTAGTCAGCTGACTTTAAAATAGAGAGAATACCCTAGATTACCTAGGTAGACCCACTGTCATCACAGGAGCCCTTAAAAGCTGAAGTGAAAGGCGGAACACTTGGGAAAATATGTGGAAGAGGAAGACAGAGAAAAGATGAGGCAGAAGGGGAGGTCAGAAAGATTCAGAGCCTAAGAGGGACTTGACCGGCCATGGCTGCTTCTGAAGATGCAGAAAGGGAGCCATTAGTCAAGGAAGGTGGGCAGCCACTAGCAGAAGAATCCATGGCCAACAGCCAGCAAGGAAGTGGGACTTCCAGTCCTATAATCTCAGATAACAGAATTTTGCCAACAACCTCAAAATATTTGGAAGGAGATTCTTTCCCAGAGCCTACCTCTAGGAAGGAGCTCAGCTCAGATGAGAACTTTATTGAAGCCTGAGAAGCTCCAAGCAGGGGATCCAGCTGAGCCATGCACGACCCACACTTCTGACTCATGGCAACTGTTAGATAATGAATTTGAGTTGTTTTAAACCGCTACATTTAGGATAATTTGTTATGGCAGCAATACAAAACTAATTACGTGTACACTCAACTGAGGTTTTTGATGCCAAATGAATTACTGAAAATTTACAAAACCTTTCTGTTTTCAGAGCTTTGGAGGTTTCAGAATTGCATCAAAGGGATTCAGAACTATTTATTTCTGTTATAATATGTTCAGTGAATTTACCAAGTTATAAATACTAAATAAATACTTTGGAACTTTCACTAAAACCTTGTTACATATACTTAAAAAAAATTTTTTTAACTCCAGTAGTAATCTCAGTGCCTAAATCACTTTTAAAGTTAGCCAGTCCCTTCAAGACAGCTGACCTCATAGTAACTGTTTAAAGGAAAGTACCCCTGTTCGCTAATAATAGCTTAATGCTTCCTGAGTACTTTCCATATGCCAGATACTGTTCTGGGTGCCTCATATACATTGACCTATTAAATCTGCCATTTAACCACCCTATGAGGAAAGTACTGTTACCATCCTATTTTACAGGTATTTCCAGACACTGAACAGTTAAGTGACCTGCCCAAGGTCACATAGCTAGTAATTGGCATATATTTTAAAACTAGGTTGTCTTGCTGTAAAGTCTATGCTGCTAACCACCTGATTATGCTGCCTCTGTTAGTATAGAATTGAATCAAACACCTACAACTGGCACAACAAATGCAAAGTATCTCCAACCCAGAATATATAACCTAAATCTTTTCTGTATCAACTTTTGCACTGATTACTCAAGTCTCAATAAATTTGGGAAGCATAGCCAGCCAGCACAATCTGCTACCCAGGGTTTCCTATAGTGCTTCCTTTTCTGTACTATTACATTCTGTACATCATGTCTACTATTGGTTCTAAAATCCCAATAACCTGATGTCATGGCGATGATCCTATTATTGCAAAATAAACTCATGGTGATCGACTGAGTGGCTGATTCACATTTTCCAGCTCAAGAATACAACACCTCAGGTCCGAGCAAGCTACACAGGGCCCAGTAGAAATTCTTCTTTGACTTAATTTATAATAGCCAAACATGTTTTTAAAAAAAGAAACCTGGTTCTCTTTTTCAATAGGATTGATCCAGAAGACATTACCTCTATTATACCATGAATGAGAAGAGTTTTTAATTACGGAAACTTAAAACAAAAAAAGTTCCTCTAGGAATATTCTGTAAGGGGAAGAGCAGCATGTAGGTACAAGGTTGGGTCTGGCCTATATCAAGATCATGATAAGAAACTGATGGCAGAAGGTGAATGTCAGATGGAATAAACACTAGGTCAGCGGTTCTCAAACCTGAACGTACATCAAAATCACCCAGAGAGCTTTGTTAAAACACAATTTCCCAGGTCCTATCCCATCAGAAGTTGTAATTCAATAGGTCTGGGTAAAAATCTTGAATGTTTGTCTTTAACACAAATTCCCAAATGATGTGGATGCTGTTGGTCCAGGGACCACACTGGGAACCCACTGAACTAGTTGGTCTGGAATGGAGCCATGGCAATGGTTTTTAGACTTCCCAGGGAATTGCAATATGCGGCCAAAGTTGAGATCACTAGGCAAGGAAAACCGTTAATGAGGAAGACATTAATGTAGAAACTGACTCCATGGCTGGGATAACCTATCACAAAAGGCAGGATGTCCTTGGGAGGTGGGTTTGCCGGCTAGTTTATGGCCTTTGGACATCAAAAGGAGGGTGCCTCTTGGCATTGCCCAGTAGCAACCAATAATGTAACGTAAGGAAAATCCTAAGTCTCTCCATCCAGGCACTGTAATTCCCAACATCATTTTGTCAGAGGGAGGAATAAATCCACATCTGTTATTTCTCTAAAATCCTCTGGTATTCATATCTATAGCCATGTATTACTATTAACTAAAAGGCCTTTACAGAACCACTGCCAGAGGGCTGTTTCAAAGCCATCATACCATGTTAGCTTTGAAAAATATCTACTCACATGATAAATTTTAATTTGAAAGTTTGTGGGATTAACACTTCAAATGCAAGGTACATAGCGAAGGGAGAACTGGGATTTTCTATGTCCACTATCAAACTTTGTTATCTGTTATAATCTGAGCCACAGCTTTAGAAGAGGAATCAGGGTGGGATGAGAGCCAGAAAAAATATTTTTTTAAAGAACATATATGAATTAGATCCACATCAAAACTAGAACCAGAGAGGTAGAAAGTAATGGGGGAAAAGGATTACTCAACTCACAACAGATCTCCACACACAAAGTTTGGCTGAAGAATGACAATGAACCATCTTCAATGTGAAAATGACTTCAATTAAAAACTACTCAAATAATTTTTGTAGAAAGAGATTTTTTTAGTATGATATTTACATCAGAAAACTTAGACACTTTCATTAGTAAGATGATTTGGTGGTGTTCTTTCTCTAAATGATTATTGCCTGAGTGTTCAGGCCTCTCAGTGAAGTCTGGTGTAATGGGTTCATGGGCTCAAAATCACCCTTTGAGCAAGGCTAGTTCTGCGCCTATCATGCTTTTAGTGCAGTGAAATTTAAGAGATATCACTGTGATCAAAATCCTGCCCTGCCTTCCTAGCTGGTCTGAAATACCACCTTTCAGAGCCAATCCTTTGAGTTACCTCCAAGAGGCAGGGACACCCCTAAAAAGTCAGACTAAGGAGGGGATGAGGATCAGCAAACACATCATCATGGGTTAACTGAATGGGCAGTTAATGGGACCGAAGTAGCCAGGTGACCACCCCACCAGGGGCAGGACAGAATGAAGAGATGGGTAAGGTAATGGAAAGGGAAAATCAAGGCTGTAAAGGCCTGAGGCAAACTCACTTTCCTACAGAGGGAAGCTCTTGGCTCAGGTGGGGTCCAGAGTCAGGCAGCCAGACGGCTGAACTTCACAGTGTTCCTAGAGCTATTCTTCGACAACCTGAGATTTAACACTTCTAATCTGATTATTCAGCTAGCTAAAGCAAAGTTACTAAAATCAGAAACATTTTAAAGCAATTTATTACAGTATGTCAGCAGATATGACTAATAAGATATACCCAGGATTACCAAAACCAATAAATAAAATGCAATAAATACTCCTAGGTTTTACTGTCTCATGACTTACTGCTTTTTGACAAAGGGAGCTCCTTTGGATCAAGTACAAAAGAGAGTATATTTGGAAGATCAGAGGGTTCTCATTTCAGCAAGTCTGTGGAATGAGCCCAGCAGAAGTATTCCAATAGCACTCCAATCTAGTCTTTGAAAGTTAGTGTTACCCAAAGTTGTCTTTGGCAGACCCTTTTGGCTCCTTCTCCAATACCCAACCCCTATGCCATTAGCTAAAGAACCATGAATGGCAGCTCCTTCTCCCATTTGACAGGGGAAGATGAAGTCACCCCAGCTCCAGCGTGATCCTCATTAGTATCAACTAGTCATATAAACACTTTTTCCTTTACCAGGGATTAGTTTAGCAGGGGATTTGTCCCAATTCTGGCCAATAAGACTTTGGAAGTTCCAGTAAAAAGGTTTCCTGGTTCCTGACAGTGAGAGAAGAGGAGGTGGTCCTTTTGCCTTTTCTGGGCAGGAGAATGGGAAAGCTGCAGAGCCAGAGTCACGCCTGGGGCAGCCCAACCTCCAGACTTACGTGAGGTAAGACTCTCCTATTGTGTCAGACTCTTTGAGTCAGATTCTCTATCACTTTTAGCTCAAAGCATCCAAACTAATTCATTATAAAAAATCATACTATGGAATATTATTCAGCCATAAAAAGAAAGAAATCCTGCCATTTGCGATGACATGAATGGATCTAGAAGGTATTATGCTCAGTGAAATAAGTCAGGCAGAGAAAGACAAATACCATATGATTTCATTTATTTGTGGAATATAAAAACAAAGAAAAACAGAAGAAACAAAACAGCAGTGGACGCCTAGACACTGAGAATGACTAGTGGTTACCAAGGGGGAGGGGTTCGAGTGGGTGTCAGGAAGGGTGAGGGGGATGAAAGAGCATAATAATTCTCAATCGCAAACATAAATTGTCCTCAAGGACGGTAGTACAGCTTGGAGAATATAGTCAGTGATTCTGTATCATCTTTCTATGCTGATACATAGTAACCACACTACAGGGGGTGAGGATTTAAACCAACATAAGATTGTGTATCAATGACACTTTAATAAAAAACAAAATTTATGCTATAGGAACACAATTTCATAATTATGATAAGTAAAATCACCACCTGTTGTAGACCTAAAGAGTAATATATCTATGGGATTCAGGAATTATTTTAAGACTCAAAATCACTAATAAAAGAAAGCTTCTTAAATAGCTCCTACACATACTAGATTTTTGTTCTCATGATTCATCAGACTTCCATACTACTACCAAAGTTATCTTTCTGAAAACAGTACCAATTTTAAGATTCAGTCACTCAACATCTTTGACAGTCCTCCTTTACCAATCAGATAAAAGTTCACATCCATTAGTATGGCAACCAAGATCTCACTTAGGCCCCAACCTATCAAAGTAACTTGGTCTCCCAGTCCTGCCCAGCTCCCTGAAATTTATACAACTCTGAACAGAGGCACTTCCACATCCGTATCATTCTTCTCTTTTCTCTGCTTTAGATAATTACTGCCTTGGCAAAATTTTACACAGCTTAAAAATCAGAAAAAAAATATCCATTTCCTGTGAAGTTTTATTAGAAACCTGCTACTGGGCAAAACCATTCATTCTCTCCCTGAGTTGATACCACTAGAATCAGCTTTTATCATCTTGCACTACAGAAAATTGGATAGGTATCTCTTTCCTCCAGGTAGTCAAGAGTACCTTGAACACAGATCATTTCTCTGATCTGAACTGAATCAGACTAGGGTTTACAGATCTCCAAACAAATGTCCTTTCGTTGGAAGAAAAAAGCCATTAAGAATTTCACTAGTGGGTAGCCAAGAAATGGAAGCAACCTAAGTGTCCATCAGTAGATGAATGGATAAAGAAGATGTGGTACATATACACAATGGAATATTATTCAGCCATAAGAAGAAAACAAATCCTACCATTTGCAACAACATGAATAGAGAGTATTATGCTCAGTGAAATAAGCCAGGCAGAGAAAGACAAGTACCAAATGATTTCACTCATCTGTGGAGTAGAACAACAAGGCAAAAACTGAAGGAACAAAACAGTAGCAGACTCACAGAACCCAAAAATGGACTAACAGTTACCAAAGGGAAAAGGATTGGAGAGGGTAGGTGAGAAGGGAGGGATAAGGGGAATAAGGGGCATTATGATTAGCACACATAATATGGGGGGGGGGCACCGGGAAGAAAGTGCAGCACAGAGAAGACAAGTAGTGACTCTACAGTATCTTACTATGCTGATGGACAGTGACTGTAATGGGGTGTGTGGTGGGGACTTGATGATGGGGGGAATCTAGTAACCACAGTGTTGCTCATGTGAAACCTGAGCATAAGATTGTATATCAATGATACCTTAATTTAAATAAATAAATAAATAAACAAATAAGAATTTCACTAGTGGGTAGGGAAACAAATGTACTTCCTTTTTGATTGTTTCAACCTTGGGGATATTAAGAACTTATTCCGTTAGAACTCTAATGTTTCTTTAAAATCCTGATTATCATGTCAACCCTCACTTATCATTAACTACCATGACACCCTTAAAGAAGCTATTATCTGAGATCTTATGTTTCACTTAATTTAATTATTATGTGTCAGGCAATCCTCCCAAAAGACAAGTAGCTGGAATGCTTCTGTCATTGATTCATGTGCTGGTTCAATATTGGATTAAAAATAAGAATAAGTGATGGCTATCAGTCTTTGGCTTATTATGTAATGAGATGCTGCTGCTGCTGATACACAGTTGAAATAGCAAAATGAAGACAAATCAGTCTAGAAACTAGTCACCAAAAAAAAATAGAAATCTGTTATAAATAAAAAGTGAATCTGGTTGTCCCAGAAGGCCAGGAGGCTTTCTTGTTGTCCCAGAAAGCAAAGAAGCACTTAAGATTAATGAGGTCACCTCAAAAGGACACAGGAACTAAAACGAAAGTGTTCGCACTAGCCAACTTTGGGCCAGTTTGAGCATCACAAAGAATAAAACCTGTAAGAGTTTAAATCATTCACAGTGTAAAAATGTAAAACTAGCAAATAAGAGTTGGTACCTACAAAAAAATGATTAATAAATACCCCCCGTAAACAATATCCTTCCTCTCCATAAAGCCTCACTACCCTCTCGATGCCACTGTCCATACCTGTTTATGTCCTCACACACAATGTCCATCACTGTTTGCATTTCTGCCAGACTAAGCTGTCATGTTCTTGAGGACAGGGTCCTTGCCTTTTCATGTCTCTATCCCCAAATCTAACAGTACCTAGCAATGTGTGAGTGTTCTGTAAGTGCTCAAGGGGTGGCTACATGAGTGAGTGACTAAATGAGCAAATGAGCAAGCAGTACAAAACAAACTCTCTTCTGATACTTGGAAGCTCTGTCACACAAACAAGCAACAGTCAGCGCTAATGCACTGAACTGGACTATAGAGTTCATTTTTTTAATGAAATCTCTCTGACAACAATGTTAATAATAACAAAGAAAGCTAAATAAATGTAATTCATTTTCTGTCAACAAGCATACAGCATGTAAAGGGGAATATTACTATATTTGAATAAATTTATACAGAAAATAGTCTAATTGTTCATTTCTGCTTCCAAAGAGATTTAAGGATCTTAGCATGCTCTAGGCCAAACATTACCCATAAGAATTATTACTATATAATGTTATAAATATAGAATGTATAAAAGATTACATTCAGTCCATACTAGTCATATACCATCGATGTTACTTTAGTTAAATTTAAATTATTCATATCAATGTTCCCTTCTTCCTTTTTTTTTAAACTAATCAGTTAAACTAGTTATTTAAGGTTTCCATTTACTTCTATTTTATATACATGGAAACCTGCCGTAACTTGTTTTTTTATCTAAGGGATGTTTTATCAAGGATTGTTTTGATTAAAGAGCCCATTCATAAATGAAACCCTGGCAGTATGTTGTAAGTTTATCAAAATATCCTGTATCTTATACTTCACCTTAAATAATCAAACTTAAAATTTCATATGGAAACATATGATTAAGATGTAAAGCTTGGCTATTTTTAACTCTTGACACTGGAAGTAAAGCATAAGCAAACAGCAGGATTAATCATTCATTTGCTAATTCTCCCCTTAGCAGAGAGAATATGAAAAAATGATTTTGGGGGGGAAAAAAACCTTCTATTTTTGTTTCTGCCACTAAAGATTCTCTTTTAAAAGAATAAAAGGGGAGCTAAGTCCTCTAGACTTAAGGCAGTTGTCTGTAACACAGCCATTTTATCGTGTCTACTGGAGAGGGATATGTGTGTCTGTGAATTGAAGAGGCCAATCACTGCTCTACCAGGGCCGCAGAGGACACGATCTTTTCTGAGAATCCGTGCAAGAGAGCAAGTCCACACAACAGTACCCATGAGAGACAGAGTTTATATTCTAGGCCTCTCTTGGCTTCACCTCTCCAACATGTCTGAACTGGATAAAACTGAAGTCAAGGTGAGCTAATTATAGCAGTAAGTCACAAGGTTTTTTTTTAATAAAATATGTAAGCATGACTTGTATTAAATATTCAATTAATATGCAAATACCTTGCCATAAAACATTAACCTAGTACATAGCCTATTGTGAGACGAGTTTCTAAATTTTTATCCCTGAATGGGGCCTGCCTGGACTTGTTCCAGTGGAGTCCGCACAGAGGTGCACTGCAGCACCTTTCTTGCCAAAGCCTGCAGTGTCACAGCAGGCACCTGGATTTGATCCCTCCCAGCTCCCCTTCACACAGCTGTGACCAGCCGCCATGCTGCAACCACACCCATGGCCCTCCTAACACCAAACCATGATGCCATCCCTTGTTGCCTGTGGATTCTTATCCTGTGCTTTGGGACCAGTTCCTTGAAGGAAGTTCAAGCTGATCTCTACCCTCTGTAAAACTTTTGCTTTAATAACTAGGCTGCTAAATCTTTCTTTGTGTCTTAGCAGTATATCTAGCATTATCACTTCTTCACTCTGAGAGGTGTCAAAACTGTTCATTTTAGACAAACTAAAAGAGTCAACTCCAAATAATGGGGCCACACTCCCTGCCTGAGAATGGCTATAGCTAACACTCATGGGACAAGAGTGCACAGTACAATCTGCCACATCAGATCTCACTGGCTGAGAACATGTGCCAATAGGTGAAGCATGAGAAGTAGACATATATTCACTGTGTGTGATAACAGATTAATAAATATTTTCTGTATGTGTGAGAAAAATATTTCAGAGATGAAGAACAACAAGCCAGCTCATGCAGATGGTATCATCTGGGGTAAGCACATACCTCACACCTCACTCTAAAACATAGTCTTTACAATAAAATAAACAGTGCTAGTACAGAACAATTAATTGACAATTACTCAAATTGAGTCTTTTGCCTTGCAAAGATTTTCTTCACCCAATATTTTAACAATCATATCATAAACCTAAATTTACATTAACTACGTCTAGGGAACCCAATTCGCTCTGCCTGGCAAAATTTCCTGTGATTGAATACCCCCTACCCACTATCACTGCTAGATAATTTAGCAGAGTTCAATAATTTGTCATGTGGGAGAAAATGGCAGTGAACTCTAATAATTATTCTTCAACATGTCTCCTAATCACTGTAAAACTCAGAAGATTTTCTATGCAATTTTGCAAAAACACTTACTACATTACAAATTTCATTACTGCACATTAAAAGTATTTAACAAATTACATTTTCAACTCATCTAATAAATCTATAACACAGAAACACACAGTAATCATTTTAACTATAAAAATTGCATTTATATGGTATTTTCCTTGAAAAACTAAGTACCATAACCAGTCCTGGTTATATGGAATCATTCTGTAATTATTCTATTTACAATTTAAATAATACCCTTATAAATGGGCTGAAATCTTTAGATTTCCCTATAAAAAGAGCAAGTTATGCTAAAACCATCTCAAGGTCATATTAAACAATCAGATGAAAGATAATATGTCTGCACTAAGGCTAAACTTTTAAAAACAAACCAAAAAGTGGAAAGCTTTAATCGACCTTTTAAAAGACCTAAATAGACCTCTTGTAAAAGAGCTGACTTGAGCTTTGCAGTTTCCTCCAACCCATGAGTTAGGCCTTCTGAAATCTGTAAAAGGTCCCAGTCCCTGGTGCCCTGTTGCCTCTTGGATTCCTTCCAGGTGCCCTTTGTGAAACCATCTCCCAGGTCTTAGCTTCAGTACTGGTCTCTGCCTTGGATCACTTTCTGGCTCATTGCCAGACACATCCACTGGCCTCTCCAGTGCCTACCAATTCAGTTTCCCTTTGCCGTGAGCTCTGCAGTCATGGGCTATCCCACTAACAATCAAGGCCACCCTGGGCTGGGCCTAAGAGGCTGCCTGCTATGAGGAGAAGTTATAAAGTCAAGTTTTAGCAAAATGAAAAAAATAGCAGGAGACTCCTAGACACTGAGAAGTGACTGGTGGTTACCATGGGGGAGGGGTTGGGGTGGGTAGGTGGGGAGGATGAGGGAGATGAAAGGGCACCAAAATTCTCAACCATAATATAAGTTGGTCACGGGGATGGTCGTATAGCATGGAGGATATAGCCAATGACTCTGTAACATCTTCCTATGTTGACAGATAGTAACTGCAATAGTGGGGGTGAGAATTTAATAATGTGGGTAACTGTTGAACTACTGTCTTGTACACTTGAAACCAATATAAGATTGTATATCAACTATACTTCAATAAAAAAATATCAAGTTTGGGGTTCATATTTAAAAACTACCACTTTTCAACTTAGAAAAAATAAGAAATAAAATGCTTCAGTTAAGATATAAGAAATGTGAGGCCATTATAAAGTTCTTCAGGGTATTCTATCAATGCTAGAATCCTACCCTTTAAAAAATTTTCAAAAGTTCAACATCTATTTCAAAGGTAGAGCTTGATTATGAACCAAAGAGCATAAGATAATAACCAGGAGAAGCATGAAACTATTTCCAGGCTTACAATGGATGTGGAACTGAAAGCCTGAAAGCTTAGCAATTATTTATACTTGACGCCATCTTTCCTGCAAAGTAGAACTTACCAAAAAAGAGCTGTTATTGCACCATTAAAAGAGAAACAGAAGTCCACTTTGGAAAACAGTTTAGCATTTCTCAAAACAATTAGACATAAAACTACCACATGACCCCAGTTTTCACTTGTAGGGATCTGACTAAGAGAAATGAAAACTTACCCCACACAAAGACTTGTATGTGAATGTTCACAGCAGCATTATTCATGATTGCCAATACCTGAGACTGGCCTCCGTGCCCAGCATCGGGGGATGGGTGGGCACGACGTGGTATACATATCCACATGTGAATGAATACCCAGCGATACACAGGAATGAACTGCTGACACATGCTACATCACTGATGAACTTCAAAAACATGCCAAGTCAAAGCTAAACAGTATACTGTATGGCTCTCTTTATATGAAATGTCCAGAAAGACATATTTATGAAGAGAAAAAGTAGATTAGTTATCACCTGGGACTGGAGATAGGAATGGGGATTAAGTTTAAATGGGAATGAGGGAAGAGTGTTTTAAAACTGATTTATGGTAAAGGCTGCATCACTCAGTGAAAAATCACTACACCAGTGAAGAATCACTGAGTTGTACACTTGAAAAGGGTGAATTTTATGACATGTAAAAATACCTAAAAAGATTATTTTTTAAAATCACATGTGTTTTAAGTTTACACAATAAATATATTCCTAAAAGTCTGTAGGTTATAATTGAGGTTATTTTTGACAGGCACAAATATAAGTAGCATTGAGAAAGAGGATTTAATAGTAGGTACAGAAGAAATTTTAGAAACTATTTTAAAAGCACACACAAATATACACTGACAAAGCTGAAATGCTCCATGATGGGAACCATTCTTTGGGAAAATACAATTTCCCAAAGTTGACTTAATAATCAACATCTATTAAAAATATTATTATCAAAGACTTACCTCTTAAAAAGGTTGCAGCACTTAGGATAAAGATAAGGACTTTTAAACATTAAAAGAGTTATATATGACTCCTATACTACAAAAGGGAATGTTTCAGGGAATTTAAGTAAAAAATTCACTTTATACAGCTTTTTAACTCTGATACAAATAAAAAGAGACCAATACCAATCCTATTTATGATTGCTGATGCAAAAATTTTAATGATATATCAGCATATCTATTTCAGTAGTTAGTAACAAGATACCTGAAGAAAATGGATCTTAAAATTCTAAACTAGAAACTGCCTTAAAATCATTTGCAGCATTCTAAAGCTGAAACTAGAATTTGCAAAGGGGTACCCCTCTGGGTAGGTCCCCCTAATAAGTCCTTGGGGTTCTCTAAACTGTTGGGAAAGCTTGAACTGGCAGAGAAAAGCAATTACACTCTCGTCAAGGTGTTAACTGCAGAGTTGTGCTACAACATGCTTACTTGTCAGCCTGCCCCATTCCTGTAAATGACTGTCCTTGTCGAAGCACTGGGTCAGATGAAATTAAGGTCAGAGCTAAAGCAGGAAGGCTGCTTAATCCTGATCCTATTCCTTTCCTCGTGAAGGAGGAAAAAGCCGGTACAGGGAAATATATTTGGTGCTCTGGGCTGGAGTCATCCCACAAGGGGTATTGTTTAAAGTTGAATAACACAAACTTTGGGAAAGGCACTATCAAGCTATGGAAGTCAGATCAGGTCATAGCTCTGAGAGTGGGGTCCAATTTCCTTTCTGAGAGTGGATTCCCCCACCGCTTTTCACCTTGAGGCAGAATGTAAGGTGCCTTGGGAAAGGGAAAGAAAGGCCGTGCCCTTTTCTCTGTCTGCCTCTGAGCAGAAGACATATCTCGTGCTCTCCCAGTGGTGGTACCCACCCTCCACAAGGAGCCCTGAGGATGGGCTTGGGCTTGCAGGTTCCTGGAGTGAACTCCTGGCAGATGTTAGCCATCATCGCTGGTGGCACAGGGGCTGTGCCCAGCAAAGTAGCTGTCACGAGGGTCATTGGAGGGGGTCTATCGACAACAGGAACTGAGTAGCAGGATAAAAGACTAGAGAAGAAATCTCAGAAGTAGTTCAGGGAAAAACTTGGAAATGGAGGTAATTTACAGAAGGACCAGCAAAGGGCTAATACCATAATAATTTAGATAAAAACAGGAGCTATAATTTCATTCTATAGTCACAAGTAGAGGCCAGCAACATATGGGCTACAATAATAAATTATGCAAATGACAAAGTACAGTTTATCCTCTTAGTCAAGAATAATTTTTAATAATGGGAAATATTAATATAATAAATTGCAATAGGTCAAATAAGAAAATCCATATTGACTAGAAAGGTATTCAGTAAAATATAATACCCATTCCTTTCAAAAAACATAATAAACAAGATACGGGATACTGCTTTACCATGATAAAACTCTCAAAAATCAGTAATCAACATTCTACTTAACAGTGAATAAAGGAGATATTCCAATTATCAGATGATACAAAACAAAAATGTTATTATCACTAAGTAACAGAATTCAGGAACTTCTAGAAAAAACTTCTAGAAAAATTAAGGTGGGCCATAGTAAAAAGAAGTCTTATTATGGAAAGAAAAAAAAATGCTCTCATGAATTCCCAGTGATGTTATTGAGAAATTAGAAAACTCAAGAGAAACAATGAAAAACTATGGGCAATATTAAGAAAGTTAATAAAGTACAACAAAACCATTAACTTTCCTATCTAACATCAGTAACTAAATTATAAAATATAATGGAAAAATATCCATAGTAGCAACAAAAAATACAATTCCCATGAAAATGTTTAACATGAAATGTGCAGGACATATAAAATCCAAAGTACTACATTTACTGTGAGATATAAGAAAGATTAAATTAAAAATTTAATTGAATTCAAAAAATAAGTTAAATTGTTAAATTAAAATTAAATTCAAAAATTAATTTTTAATTTTTTAGTTTTTCTTAATTAAAAAAATACACAATGATATTGGATGGAAAGACTCAGTATGGTAAAAATGTGTACTTTTCCCAGATTAAAATATAGATTTAGTGATAGCCCAATTAAAATTCCAAAAAGAGACTGAAAAAAATAATTCTAAATTTCCATATTAGAAAAGGCAAAATATCTAAGATTTTACAAAAAAAACTAACCATGAGAGAGTTTTCCATGCTGGTATTAAAACACTAATAAAACTACAATAAATAGTATGGTAGTACTAGGCCAAATAATTAATGAATACATCTTCAGAAGAGATTACTTTGAGAAGACATTAAAATATACAATAACTAAATATGATGAAAAAAGGATCATAAGTCAGTGGGGAAAGAAGTAACTAATGCAATATATGGTGTGAGGAAAATCAGTAACCTCTGCTTAGAGTATTGTCCAAAGTCTTTCCTGTGGCCTGTGAGACCCCATGTGATTTGCATCCTGCTAACTTTCCATCCTGATTCAATAATTCTCTTGGCTCACCCTGTTCTAGCTTCTTAAGCCATCTCCCTGTCTCTCAAACATGCTAGGCTTGTTCCTGCCTCAGGGCCTTGACATGCTCTTCTCTGCCTACGGGCCTCTTCAGTTCAAATGTCATCTCCTCCAAGAGGCCTGCCCTTGACAACCACCGCTCAAATAGCACCCTCACCTCCACTCCAGGCCCTTACTACTAATAGCACTGTCACTTGCTGAAATTACTTTATTTGTTAACATGTCTTTCTGGATAGAATACAGGGTCCCTAAGAGGAGGGTGTTTATTTCCTTGTTTCTACTGAGTCCTCACAGTCTAGAACTCCAAGCTCTTAACTAAAGGCTTAAGAAACTTATACATGTGTGTGTACATATGCACATATGTATGTATACATGTATGTTTTTATGTTTTGTGTATGTATATGTATAAAATGAAGATAAATACCCTTATTGATAAGGACTATTCAATAGATTTGTCTGCTACACAATAATTTTGCATTAAATATACATCTAAACAAATATCTGCCATAACCAATTTAGTTGAACAGCAAGATATTCAGTTACAGATTTATTAATAACAGTTTTAAAAGATCTAGTTATTCATTATCATCATGTAACATCATCATTTAATTATATTCTTATCTCATCACTTATTTTTATCTGTACTGTAAACATTCTATTTACTACGCTGTAAATAGAGCATGGTTAAGTAAACAAGATTCCTCCAGACCTAACTTCTAATTCCAGTTGAACTCATACACTGTCTTTTACTCACTGCATTCCTACCTTCCTTGCAAATTCAAGAGTTCCAGTGGAAAGCAAGCAAGAGATGACTAATTTGCAAATGATTCCCCTAAAAGACTGAAGACAGACTGGACTTGCCCATTTGAACAGAATTCGGCTGTTCCTTGTTTGACCTTGCTCCTCTTCTCCTCCCCGCCATTCTGTCATCTCTACAACACTTCCCTTTCTGCATAGGCAAGCCCATCCACTAACAGCTGTCATATTTGAGTCCCTGGTTGTCCTCTAAGCCTATTGTGAAATAAGAAAGAAAGAGAGACTGATGTAAGGATCATAAGGGAGAGAGACTATTTTTGTTGAGTAAGAAGGTAAGAGACAAAGAATTTGTAAAATATGGTCAAATTTAGGAGCAGGATCATCCAAGATCTTCGAGCTATACCACAGAATCTCTTCCCAAAACACAAGATGGGTTCTGTCTTCCTAATTATGTTTCACAAGCTAAAACAACCACGTGGAGTGTTTGCTTCTTTGTGTGTGTGTGTGTGGTGTGTGTGTATGGTGTGTGGGTGGGTGGTGTATGTGTTGTGTGGGGGGGTTGTGGGTGTGTGTGTGTTGTGTGTGTGTTGTGTGTATGTGGGTGCTGTATGTGTGGTGTGGGGGGGTGTGGGTGTGGGTGTGTGATGTGTGGTGTGGTGTGTGGGTGGGTGTTTGTGTGTATGTGTGGTGTGTATGTGGTGTGTCTGTGGTGTGTGTGAGTGGTGTGGGGAGGGTCTGTGTGGGGGTGTGTGGTGTGTGTGTGTGTGATGGGTGTGTAGGGTGTGTCTATGGGGTGTGTGTGGTGTGGTGTGTGTGCGTGTGTGTGTGTATTCCTGCACAAGCGGTTTCTTTTTGTCAGGTCACCTTTTGTTAAAGGATCAAAGAGTATTGAAAGGAAATTTTTCAATAACTGTACATTGCTCTGGGCATATTAAGTACATTTGAAGAACGGGAATAGATTTACAAGAAAAGACTTGGCTTGAATGGATCCAATAATATAGTATCTTTATTGAGCCTTTTTCTTTCTGATTAATGTTTCACAATAAAGTATATACCAGCCCCTGACCTCTAGAAAGGTCCCGTGTGGCTTTAGGGCTAGCTTGACCAGGCCACGCCATATGTTTGGTTTTATTAATATATCTGTCCTCAAGAGTGAAATTTCACAACTGTGTGACCCAATGAAGAAAATGAAATTTGATTTCTACCCTTCATAAGCTTAACAAACAGGAACTGGCTGTGCTTTTTGTTTTTAACCATTCCACATTTGTTTCTGCCTTTTGCAGAAGTTATAACCCAAAGGTTGATCTCTTGTATAATTTTGTTGTAGGTAATCTTTTAGTGATGATGGAATCTTATGTAATAATACTTTTCCTTCTATTTAATCTAAAAATATGAATTATTGGATCCATTCTGCAACTGGAATCCAGCTACATATAGACTTCTTTAATTTGCCTCCAGTTTAAAACAAAACAGACAAAAAACTACCTCTTCCACAGCCCTAGAATTGCTTCATTAAATATTAACTGACCATATGACTGCTGGTGTCAAATTTTTTGACCTGCAAAAAAGGCAATTTCATATGAGTTCATCACCATTTACTATTATTTTTTAAACAAAGTGGGGGAGAATAGATAAAGGGATAGATGAGGGAGCAAGGGCAGAAGGATTATAACTTAAAGTAGGGCAATCCATCTGTAAGTGGTGGAATTATGTGAGATTGTTTTTCTATTTTTCATTATTTTTCCAAGGGGTATGCATTTCTTACAGTGAGGTTTTTTCCTAAAAAAAGTCATACTATCAGAGCTGCAAAAAAAAAATGGAATGAATCATTTAAACATGTAAATTTTAGAGTATTTACATCAAGCAGGAATATATAATACAGATCATATTAACACTACCTTACTCATACCCCATGAAATTAGGTTAAAAAAATACAGTGTGGGTGAAACATTTAATTATATATGTTCTAAGCCATTAATTTTAAAAACAAGAACTAAACTGTATTTTAATGAATAGTAGAAATATAATTTATGTTACATTTTTTAAATACACATGATCAAAGAACAAGGAACTTCCATTGTTGGGTCATCCAAATAGTCAATTTCCATCTGAATGCAATGCTCTTCAGTATTTAAATTGTTTGGGAACTACAAAAATGTGGGGAAAGGAGAGAACTGCTTATAAAATGTACCTACAAGACAGCTTAACTTAAAAAATTAATTAATAGATGGAGTAAACTTTAACACAACAAAAACACTATCCTCACAACTTTGTAAATAAATTCTGTAAAAATTAGGATACTATTTGCAACAACATGGATGGAGCTGGAGGATATTATGCTCAGTGAAATAAGCCAGGCAGAGAAAGACAAGTACCAAATGATTTCACTCATATGTGGAGTATAAGAACAAAGAAAAAGCTGAAGGAAGAAAACAGCAGCAGATTCACAGAACCCAAGAATGGACTAACAGTTACCAAAGGGAAAGGGACTGGGGAAGATGGGTGGGAAGGGAGGGATAAAGGGGAAAAGGGGGTATTATGATTAGCATGTATAATGTAGGGGGGAGTATACAGGAAAGGCAGTATAACACAGAGAAGACATGTAGTGATTCTATAACATCCTTCTGATGGACAGTGACTGCAATGGGGGTATGTGGTGGGGACTTGATAAGAGGGGGAGTCTAGTAACCATAATGTTGCTCATGTAATTGTATATTAATAATAGCAAAATTTTAAAAAATGGAAAAAAGTCAGGAAAAAGTGTTGCCAATAAAACGACATGGTACCTTAAAAAAAAATTAGGATACTACCAAAGTTAATTATTAAATTAAACCATTGAACATGGACTGATATCTAAGCAGAAGAAGGAGTGATTCTCTTCCTGAATACTGGCGACCCAGCTCAGCAATCACACTTCCTGTGTGCCGATTCCCTAAAAGAAATCTCTGAACCATCCCTGTCCAACTGAGCTTTCTGCTATGATGGAAATGTTCTGCTTTGTCCAATAAAGTAACCACTGGCTACACACGGCTACTGAGCATTTGAAATATGGTTAATGCAACTGAAAAGCAGAATTATTAATTTTATTGAAATTAATTTAAACAGCCATAAGAGGCTAGTGGCTACCTATCCAGATGGCACAGTTCTCAGTCCTGCCTCTTCTACTGTTTTTTAAATAACTTAGAGTCTTCTGTTTTGCTGGTTCCCGAATGTAGACAGCTTAGGCTCTCCCTTTCTGTCCTGGATGGGATGACAGCAAACCTGTGGCCAGTGTGGCTCAGCTCAGAAACATGGGCTGGCAGAGCCCTCGTGTCTTTCCACTTGCCCATGATAAAAAGTGGGATACAAATGCTTTTTTAAAAAGTAAACAATTAAATGTCCTATAAGACTGATTAGACTTCCCCAAAGGGAAAAGACGAAATCTGGTGATTTATCAAAAGCCACTTCCAAAGCTAAAATTCTAGGTAGACAAATGATGATTTTCAAAATGATACTGTACTTACAGAATAATTCCAGTACCGTAAATCTCACAGAAACTAACTTCCAAATCAAAGTATGTAATTTTTGTTAGGAATCGCATGTCATGCAGCCAGTCCTCTGAATGACTGAGAAAAAAAGGTAACTTTCTCTTTTCTTCTGTTCTTAAGGAAGATATTTTGATACCCAAAGCATTATTTTCACAATTGATTATCATTCACAGGAACTTAGGCCACATATATTCTTACCCAAAATATTGGAGTAAGTCTTGCCCTGCACTTTACATTCTGGAATCTTGTTACAGCTGTTTGGTTTCAAATGGATATCCATTTCCTGTTATTTGCCAGACTTTATAACTGACAGTCAATAGATAGAGCAGTTTTAAATGTAGTATTTAACTAATACAGGGAATTAAGTAAAATACAGTAAGAAAACAAAACCTTATAGAAGGATAAGAAAGTGGATTTCAATGTATATCTGACAAAACTGAGCACAGACAGCTCAACAGAGACTCACTGGTTTAGCATGACATCAAGGATAAATGATGTTCCAAAGGCATCAACCTGGAAGCTTGCCTGGTCAACGTGAGTCAACTGCAACATCAAAAAGATAAAGAGTATTCACCATTCAGTCGTAGCGATCAGACAACAAGCATTATGATCACTCAAAAAGGTTTATAATATCATAAATTAGGAAACCAATCCAACGTGGAGATTAAGTGAAAACAGTAGTTGGCACCTTCTTTGAAGCCAAACATTCACAAATCTGAAGTAAAGTTATCACCTAATCAGGGAGGGCCCTGTCTTTTTGGTTTACTTCAAGTGGCTAAACATTTCATTTCCAAGAAGACAGCACTTTCATTCATTTTTTTATTCTATATTAAATGCCTGGCTCATTTAAAATTAAGCTTTGTACATTAAAAGGAAATAGAAAAAAACATTTTCAATAAGTAAAATAATATGGTGAACATGATCTATTTACAAAGAAGATATCTAAACTTCTAAAAAAAAAGACACTTTTCATCCTATCTCAAATACATACTTTAAAAATAACGTCAGTTCTAATTTACTACATGTCATTCCATAAAGGTTTTTAACTTTTCCTAAGAACAAAATAACCTCTTCCTATTTACTCCAAATATCACCTATCAAAATTTTCTTTAAAAAAAAATCACTATTTCTGATGCTAGGAACTCCTAGAGAAAAGCAGGAGGGACTCTAAACTAAAGAAACAGAGTGCTACCACAAACACTAATATTAACATATTGGATAATTATGTGCATTAACTGAAAAGAAAGATGGATGAAAAACGATTTATTCCAGTTGACTTTCCCAATATTAACAGTAGCTATATCTAAGAAGTAGAACTATGAATTATTCATGTTTTTTGTTTATATTTTTTATAGTACCCACAATTTCTAAAATAAACATGTATGATTCCTACAGTGACAAAAACAAACACTATTTTAGAGATCAAAACCATCTGGGCGACTGTATTAATGTCCCAAGTGAGGCAGATGGTAGTACACTCCGTGAGAACCAGCGCGTCTGAGGAAGGACCGTCCTAGGATTCTGTGGGGCACAGACGGCTCCTCAGTCATCCCTAGGATTTTCACACATACCAAGTTTACAGTATTGGGTGAAAGGCAAGAGCTTAATTCATCATAATAAAGCTTTCTGGAAGGAAAGGATAGAACTCCTGTTTTAAAGTATATGAAAGAAGTGGAAATAGGAGAAAGCCACGTATCAGCAGCTCACACACTCCAATCCTCATGAAACCCCAAGGAATGAATACTAATTGGTTCCTCTCAGCCTCAAAAATCTCATGAACCCTTCAAACTGAACACCTTGCTCTTCCCCATCACCATCCAGGCTATCACCAAGCTCAGGCTTCTCTTCTCTTTTTATGATAGTTCTTGGAGCCACACCTCACTGTTCATTTCCGTATCGGCCACAGATCATAGTCTCCCCGATCTTTCTTAAATTGACTCAGTACCCAAACCCCAAATGAAAGTCCCAGATTTTCTCCTGCATCACATACACACTTTCTCTCCCTGGATAGCACCTCTCCCCCAACACTCCCCCAGCCCAAACATAATTGCACACAATCCCTGAGGACCCATCCACACCCCGCTCACACCCAGTTCTCTCATCTGCTCTTTAATTCAACAAGCTGTGAGCATTCCAACTCTCTGTGGCTTTCATTCCTCACTTCTGCTGAGTGCTTTTCTGAAGCAGGCCATTCCCAGAAATGGCTTTATCCATCCTTCAAGGCTGAGATCAAGTTCCTCCTTGTATTAGTTGGCTAGGGCTGCCACAACAAAGTACTTCACACAAGGGGCTTCAACAACAGAATTTTACTTCCCCCCAGTGCTGGAGGCTGGAGTCCAAGATCAGGGTGCTGGCAGACTGGGTTTCTCCTGAGGCCTCTCCCCTTGGCTGCTCGCTGTGTCCTCACATGGCACTTTCACTACGCATCTGCAACCCTGGCATTGCTCTCTATTTGTAAGAACATCAGTCATAGTAGATTAGGGCCCACCTTACATGACTTCATTTAACCTTGGCTATCTCTTTAAAGGCCCCATCTCCAAACACAGTCTCACTAGGGGCTAGGGCTTCAACATAGGAATTCAGAGGGGCCACAATTCAGCCCAAACACTCCTCTTCCACTAAGTCCTCCCAAAACCTCCAGCCTCCTTCTTCCGTCCTCCTCAAAACTGTTCAGTTTGATAATAAGGCCTCAATCCTGACCAGCCTCAGTGGTCAAATACTCAATAAGTATTTCCAGACTGACTGAGTCATTTGAGGGTTTGTTTTCTCCATCACCTGGATGCATAAGATAACAATTGAACGGCTATAAACCTGCTTGTGGAAATGTACTCCTTCGATCAGGGTTGTTCTTAATGCTGTGTCAATGGATAATGTCCTTTTTTTGTGTAAAAGCTCTCTGAGTTTCCTGAAGTGCTAACAACCATGTTTTGGAACAGCCTGAGGAAAGCTCTTCTTACCAGAACTGATGTCTCAGTTAAATGAACCTCTCTCTCCTCCATTCTCTCTGGGCTCAAGCCACGTTATTCATCATAGTACCAGGGTTCAGCTTGGATCAAGATGTTTGCTGTTACTAATGCTGTCTAATTCTTATACATTTTCTTCCTGCAGCTTCAGTTTATATCTCGTATTTTATTTTATTGATCATCCATATCCCAAGGAGAAACCCATTATTTAAATTCAAAAGAAAATCTACTGAAACCATGTTTAACTGTTGTTGAGTAAAAAAAAGTTTGCATTATTAATGGTAATAGGAACAGGAGTATATTACTATTGTTTTGTTGGAAGGCAGGCTTCCTTAGACTGTATGCAGATTGAATCATTCAACAAACATCTTCTGAGAGTCTGCCTAGTGCTGGAAACTCTTGATTTGGTGGACAAAGTGGTAAAGAAGACTGACCAGGCTTCTGATCTAGTGGAGTTTATCTTCTAGAGGAAGGAGACAGAACATGGAAATTAAATAAAATGACAGAAAATGATTAAGTAAAAAGAAACTTAGAAAATGAACACACTATTCTCAGATTTAATAAATCAGGGTAAACAGGAGACTGGTAGATGGGATTCTAGGTGGTTCTGGAGCCTTCTCCCAGGAGGTGACATCTGGGTGACGACCTGAATGCCTAGAAGGGATCTGTGGTAGACAGAATAATGGCCCCAAAAGATGCCTACACTCTAATCCCCAGAAACTACGAATATGTTAACTCAGTGGCAAAAGGGACTTTGCAGATGTGATGAAGTTAAGGACCTTGGGATGAGGAGAGTATCCTGGATTACCCAGGTGGGCTCAATCTAATCACAAGGATCCTTATAAAACGAGAGACTTACAAGGGTCAGAGTCAGAGAAGGATATGAGGTAATGGAAACAGAGATTAGAAACAGGTGAGGAAAAGGGCACATGCCAAGGAGTGCTGGAAGCCGCTAGAAACTGGAAAATGCAAGGAACAGTTCTCCCCTGAAGCTTCCAGAAGTATAGCACTGCTGACACCTTCGTTTTAGTCTTGTAAGACGCATTTCAGGCTTCTGATCCCCAGAACTGTAGGAAAATTAACTTTTTGTTGTTTTATGACATTGTTTGCAGCAATGTGTTACAGCAGTGATGGGAAACTAATACAGCATTACTGGCAATGTCCCTGAACACTCAGAAAAGCAGCGTCAATGGAAAGTTGATTTCACCACTGTTCAATATCACCTTCCTCTATGGCTCAGTTCAAAGCAAGGCACTCATGGCAGTAGGACTGACACTCATAAAGGTACAAGATCAAATTCCAAACACAGAGCTTCCCAGCCAAACCGACCCTCCAGTGGCGATTGCTAAGGTAAGGGTTGGCATGGTTTCCTCACATTCTGTGTGCTCCTCTGCCACACAGGGACCTGCCTTCTCCAGAAGTTTGACTTACCAAGTAGGTCAAAGAGAAGAAACATGTTACTTCTTTAGGTTATCTTGCAGAAATAATAAATTAAGTAGAATTAAACTGAATGCATGCTGTATTAACAATCCAGCTTATTATTCAACACTATCGGAAGTAAGCCTGGATGGCTCTCAGAAAGTTAATCTTAGACCTTGCCTTTTTAGTTCACAGGAAAAGGAATGCTTCGAGAGAGAGAACTAGTATACTATCAGGATCTTCCTTTTAGGGGGATGGGGGTGTGAAGGCTGCCTAACATGTATTTCCAAAGAAAAATTCTAATATTTAATTAACTTTAATTTGAAGATTAAAGGGTAGTAATGGCTCCTAGAGATATCTGAACAACATAATTTTGCAAAAACCCATTCTTTGAAGAATGATTTGTGATTTTAAAAACTATTCACCAAACACCTCAGTATTATATATTATTGAGAGAAGTCCCAGAGCTCAGATAATACAACATCCTTATTTTACAAATAAAGAATCTGAGGCCAGTGTGGGCCAATGTCATTTCCAAAGTCCCGCTACTTGGTAGCAGGAGAACAGGCGTTTCACCCCCTGGCAGGCCTTTTCCATTATGCTTCCTCCTTGCTGTCATTGTGCACCTTGGACGTGTTTGCAGGGTCACTGGGTTCTGATCAGGAGCTATTACAATAGGAACATTTTTAGAGTCACGAAAATGCTCCAAACAGCAATTTTAGAGCACATGAGAAACAATGTTTAGAACTCTGCATTCTCAGGAAAAGTCAATAACATTACCACATCTAACACAGAGCACATGTTCTAAGACCGATTTCATTAAGACCTTAGAAATTAAGAATTGTAGTTTAAAATATACATGGAAATCCATTTATTATGGAAAAAAATAGCCTAGGTATGGTAAAGCATTTGTGTGTGTGTGTGTGTGTGTGTGTGTGGTGCTGTAAGGACTGAGACAGTGAGCGTGATGTGTATAGAAGCTGTGAAATGAAAGACTGAGGGAGAAAAATGCTAAAACATAAAATAACTATCCAGATGGGAAGAAAATGTAATACATAAATATAATTATATAAGGACAATTTCTATTTCGAATTTCAAAAATGAGCTATGGGCTTGAAGATGGCGGCGTGAGTAGGGCTGCGGAAATCTCCTCAAAAAACCATATATATTTGTGAAAATACAACAAATAAAACTATTCCTAAAAGAGAGACCAGAAGATACAGTACAACAGCTAGGCTACAGCTACACCTGCGAGAACTCAGCGCTTCACAAAGCGGGTAAGATACAAAGCCGTGACCCGGCGGGACCCGAGCACTCCCCAACCCCAGCTCACTGGCGGGAGTAAAAGAATAAGAGTGGGGAGGGAGTGGAAGCACAGGACTGCTAAATAACCAGCCCTGGTGATCTGCACCGGGAGCACAGACACACATCACATGGTATACAGGAGACCAGAGAAATGGAAGGGCAGGATCCGAGACAGCGACTGCGAGCGGGTCCCCACAGCTGGCTCCCCTGGAACAAAATAAAAGCAGGCGCTTTTTTAAAAGTCTTAAAGAGACAAGGGCCCAAGACCTGAACAAAATCGTCCCAGCACACTCAGTCCACCAGGCTGGGAATCTTGAGGAATTTTGGGCCCCCTAACCAGATGCCGGGTAAAGCAGCTCTGCCGAAGCCCCTCACGGCGATAAGCAGCCTGCCATTCGTTCCCCCCGACGGGCACTGCAAATGGACCAGTGGATCCACCACAGCTACAGAACAGCACAAGAGTGGCCCCGCCCACAGCAACCACACAGAATCTCCGCCCAGCGGGTGCACAGCTAACCGGGAAGGGCTGCGGAAGCCAGAGCAGGTCAGGAGGGCACCAAGGGTTGCCAGACTTGCTGCAGAAAGCACCTGGCGTGGCTACAACCCCTGCAGTGCTCTAGGCTAGCCTGAGGGCGGCCCTGTCCACAGGAGCTCAGGGGATTATCCCAGAGACTGCCTCCCGATGTGCGGGTAACCGGCACAGGCTGTGGAAGCCAGAGCAAGGTTGGGAAGGCGTGAAGGGGTGCCAGACGTGCTGGAGAACGCACCCGGGCATGGCTGCAACGCCCCGCAGTGCTCTAGGCTAGACTGAGGAGGGCCCTGCGCACGGCAACTCAGAGGATTATCCCAGAGCCTGCCTCCTGGTGTGTGGGTAACAGGCACAGGCTGTGAACAAGGTCAAGGAGAACAACAATCAGGATGGGGCTTTGTTCTCCGAGCTGACACACGTGTCACTTGCCTGCAACCACTTCTATTGCGATGAAAAGACAGAAGAATATGGTCCAGTCAAAAATCACTCAGACAACTCCAGAGAGAGGGCCTGGTGGGATAGATTTATACAATCTTCCTGAAAAAGAATTCAGAATAAAAGTCAAAACCATGCTGATGGACCTACAGAGAAATATGCAAGACCTAAGGGACGACGTCAGGAGGGACATTAAAGAAACGAAACAATTGATTGATGGACTTAAGAGCAGACTGGATGAGGTGCAAGGGAATTTTAATGGAATAGAAATCAGAGAACAGGAGTACAGAGAAGCTGAAGCAGAGAGAGATAAAAGGATCTCTAGGAATGAAAGAATATTAAGAGAACTGTGTGACCAATCCAAACAGAACAATATTCGCATTATAGGACTACCAGAAGAAGAAGAGAAAAAGGGACAGAAAGTGTCTTTGAAGACATAATTAAGGAAAACTTCCCCAAGCTGGGAAAGGAAATAGTTGCTCAGACCACGGAAGCCCACAGATCTCCCAACAGAAGGGACCCAAGGAAGACAACACCAAGACATATAATAATTAAAATGGCAAAGATCAAAGACTAGGACAGAGTATTAAAGGCAGCCAGAGAGAGAAAAAAGAGCACCTACAAAGGAAAACACATGAGGCTGTCATCAGACTTACCAACAGAAACCTTACAGACCAGAAGAGAATGGCATGATATATTTAACACAATGAAACAGAAGGGCCTTGAACCAAGAATACTGTATCCAGCACGATTATCATTTAAATTTGAGGGAGGGATTTAAAAAATCCCAGACAAGCGAAAGTTGAGGGAATTTGCCTCCCACAAACCACCTCTACAGGATATTTTAAAGGGACTGCTCTAGATCAAAGCACTCCTAAGATTAAAAAGATGTCACCAGAGAAAATAAAATCATAGCAAAGAAAGCAGACCATCCAAATACTAACTAAAGGCAAAAAGTAAAATCAACTATCCACAAAAACAGTCAAAAGAAACGCAAAAGAGTACAGAATAAAACACCTAACATATAAAGAATGGAGGAGGAAGAATAAGAAGGGAGAGAAATAACGAATCATCAGACTGTGTTTATAATAGCTTAACAAGAGATTTAAGTTAGACTGTTAGATAGTAAAGAAGCTACCTTTGAACCTTTGGTTACCACAAATCTAAAACCGGCAATCGAAATAAGTACATATCTATTGATAATCACCCTAAATGTAAATGGACTGAATGCACCAATCAAAAGACACAGAGTAAAAGAATGGATAAAAAAGCAAGACCCATCTATATGCTGCTTACAAGAGACTCATCTCAAACCCAAAGATATCCCCAGATTAAAAGTGAAGGGATGGAAAAAGATATTTCATGCAAATAACAAGGAGAAAAAAGCAGGTGTTGCAGTACTTGTATCAGACAAAATAGACTTCAAAACGAAGAAAGTAGCAAGAGATAAAGAAGGACATTACATAATGATAAAGGGGTCAGTCCATCAAGAGGATATAACCATAATAAATATATCCGCACCCAACACAGGAGCGCCAACATATGTGAAACAAATACTAACAGAATTAAAACAGGAAATAGAAAGCAATGCATTCATTTTAGGAGACATCAACACACCACTCACTCTAAAAGACAGATCAACCAGACAGAAAATAAGTAAAGACACAGAGGCACTGAACAACACGCTAGAACAGCTGGACCTACCAGACATCTACAGAACTCTGCACCCAAAAGCAGCAGGATACACATTCTTCTCAAGTGCACATGGAACATTTTCCAGAATAGACCACATACTAGGCCACAAAAACAACCTCAATAATATTAAAAAATATTGAAATTCTACCAACCAACTTCTCAGATCACAAAGGTATAAAACTAGAAATAAATTCTACAAAGAAAACAAAAAGGCTCACAAACACATGGAGGCTTAACAACATGCTCCTAAATAATCAATGGATCAACAACCAAATTCAAACAGAGATCAAGCAATATATGGAGACAAATGACAATAACAGCACAAAGCCAAAACTTCTGTGGGACGCCACAAAGGCAGTTCTAAGAGAAAATTATATTGCAATCCAGGCCTATTTAAAGAAGGAAGAACTATCCCAAATGAATAGTCTAAAGTCACAATTATTGAAATTGGAAAAAGAAGAACAAATGAGGCCCAAAGTCACGAGAAGGAGGGACATAATAAAGATCAGAGAAGAAATAAATAAAATTGAAAAGAATAAAACAATAAAAAAAAATCAATGAAACCAAGAGCTGGTTCTTTGAAAAATTAAACAAAATAGATAAACCCCGAGCCAGACTTACTAAGAGAAAAAGAGAATCTACACACATAAACAGAATCAGAAATGAGAAAGTAAGAATCACGATGGACCCCACAGAAATACAAAGAATTATAAGAGAATATTATGAAAATCTACATGCTAACAAGCTAGAAAACCTAGAAGAAATGGGCAATTTCTTAGAAAAATACGACCTTCCAAGACTGACCAAGGAAGAAACAGAAAACCTAAACAGACCAATTACCAGCAACGAAATCGAATCAGTAATCAGAAAACTACCCAAGAACAAAACCCCCGGGCAAGATGCATTCACCACTGCATTTTATCAGACATATGGAGAAAATGGCAAAGATTCTCCTTAAAGGTTTCCAAAAAATAGAAGAGGAGGGAATACTTCCAAACTCATTCTTTGAAGCCAGCATCACTCTAACACCAAAACCGGGCAAAGACCCCACCAAAAAAGAAAATTACAGACCAATATACCTGATGAACATAGATGCAAAAATATGCAACAAATATTAGCAAACCGAATTCAAAAATACATCAAGAGGATCATACACCATGATCAAGTGGGATTCATCTCAGGGATGCAAGGATGGTACAACATTCGAAAATCCATCAACATCATCCACCACATCAACAAAAAGAACAACAAAAACCACATGATCATCTCCATTGATGCTGAAAAAGCATTTGACAAAATTCAGCATCCATTCATGATTAAAACTGTCAACAAAATGGGTATAGAGGGCTAGTACCTCAACATAATAAAGGCCATATATGACAAACCCACAGCTAACATCATACTTAACAGCGAGAAGTTGAAACCTTTTCACCTAAGATCGGGAAAAAGACAGGGATGCCCACTCTCCCCACTGTTATTCAACATATTACTGGAGGTCCTAGCCACGGCAATCAGACAAAACAAAGAAATACCAGGCATGCAGACTGGTAAAGAAGAGGTCCAACTGGCACTATTTGATGACATGATATTGTACATAAAAACCCTAAAGAATCCACTCCAAAACTACTTGAACTAATATCTGAATTCAGCAAAGTTGCAGGTTATAAAATTAATACACAGAAATCTGTTGCTTTCCTATACACTAATGATGAGCTACCAGAAAGAGAAATCAGGAAAACAATTCCCTTCACAATCGCATCAAAAAGAATAAAATACCTAGGAATAAACCTAACCAAGGAAGTGAAAGACCTATACCCTGAAAACTACAAGACAGTCCTAAGAGAAATTAAAGAGGACACTAACAAATGAAAATTCATCCTATGCTCTTGGCTAGGAAGAATAAATATTGTCAAAATGGCTATACTACTTAAAGCAATCTACAGATTCAATGCAATCCCTATGAAACTACCAACATCTTTTTTCAATGAACTGGAACAAATAATTCTAAAATTCATATGGAACCACAAAAGACCCTGAATAGCCAAAGCAATCCTGAGAAGGAACAATAAAACAGGGGTAATTATGCTCCCTGACTTCAAGCTCTACTACAAAGCCACAGTAATCAAGACAATTTGGTACTGGCACAAGAACAGACACACAGACCAGTGGAACAGAATAGAGAGTCCAAAGATTAACCCAAACATATACGGTCACTTAATATACAATGAAGGAGCCTTGGATATACAATAGGGAAATGACAGCCTCTTTAACAGCTGGTGTTGGCAAAACTGGACAGCTACATGTAAGACAATGAAACCGGATCATTGTCTAAGCCCATACACAAAAGTAAATTTGAAATGGATCAAAGACCTGAATGTAAGTCATGAAACCATAAAACTCTTGGAAAAAACATAGGCAAAAATCTCTTGGACATGAACATGAGCAACTTCTTCAAGAACATATCTCCCCGGGCAACAGAAACAAAAGCAAAAATGAACAAATGCAACTATATCAAGCTGAAAAGCTTCTGTACAGCAAAGGACACCATCAGTAGAACAAAAATACATCCTACAGTATGGGAGAATATATTCATAAATGACATATCCGATAAGGGGTTGACATCCAAAATATATAAAGAGCTCCCGCACCTCAACAAACAAAAAGCAAATAATCCAATTAAAAAATGGGCAGAGGATCTGAACAGACACTTCTCCAAAGAAGAAATTCAGATGGCCAACAGGCACATGAAAAGATGCTCCACATCACTAGTCATCAGAGAAACGCAAATTAAAACCACAATGAGATATCACCTCACACCAGTAAGGATGGCCACCATCCAAAACAAAAACAACAACAAATGTTGGCGAGGATGTGGAGAAAAGGGAACCCTCCTACACTGCTGGTGGGAATGTAAATTAGTTCAACCATTGTGGAAAGCAGTATGGAAGTTCCTCAAAAAACTCAAAATAGAAATACCATTTGACCCAGGAATTCCACTCCTAGGAATTTACCCTAAGAATGCAGCAGCCCAGTTTGAAAAAGACATATGCACCCCTATTTTTATCGCAGCACTATTTACAATAGCCAAGAAATGGAAGCAACCTAAGTGTCCATCAGTAGATGAATGGATAAAGAAGAGGTGGTACATATACACAATGGAATATTATTCAGCCATAAGAAGAAAACAAATCCTTCCATTTGCAACAACATGGATGGAGCTAGAGGGTATTATGCTCAGTGAAAAATGCCAGGTTGAAAAAGACAAGTATCAAATGATTTCACTCATATGTGTGGTATAAGAACAAAGATAAAAACTGAAGAAACAAAACAGCAGCAGATTCACAGAACCCAAGAATGGACTAACAGTTACCAAAGGGAAAGGGACTGGGGAAAAGGGGCATTACGATTAGCAGACATAATGTAGGGGTGGGTCACGGGTAGGGCTGTACAACTCCGAGAAGACAAGTAGTGATTTTATAGCATCTCACTATGCTGATGGACAATGACTGTAATGTGGTATGTGGTGGGGACTTGATGATGTGGGGAGTCTAGCAACCATAATGTTGCACATGTAACTGTAGATTAATGATACCAAAATAAAATAATAAATTTAAAAAAATGAGCTATAGAACTGGAGGACCAGAAGAACCTAAGATAGTCCCTAGAGTGAGGCCTATTGATTATTCATGGGCAATAGCTAAAAGTTAAATATGAAGTTAAGATGACATCCATGCTCCTTATGCACTTGGCTTCTTGGCAGCCTGTTTTTTTTTTCTCCTCATATCTCCTGGAACTGATGAACCAGGGGCAACCTACCTATCCAAAGAGCAAATAGAGATGAACTTTTCAAGACTCCTTTATTCACAACCACATTTAAAGCACAGCTGACACTAAAACTTTCATGGTAGAATCAGAACTTTGGCACAAGTTGGAAGACAATGTAGTTTGGGTTTAAAATTAAGCCCAACTTGAATAAGGAATCAATGAATAGCAATGGGTGGGAGTATTACCAGTCAAATGGCATTGTGCACCACAATAACTGTGAAAGTAATTAACATTATTAAAAGACATCCAAATGCATGTCACAGAATCTTTAGCTATTCTGCATCCTAAATACTTCTTTTCAATTTGATTGCTTCAACTTGGTTTTAAAAAAACAAGTGTAATTCCTGGCATCTAATACCTTGAGTTCAATAAAAAAAACTAAATGCCAATATTCACTTCTATATATTATCCTTCTTTTTCTACATCAGAAAGGGCCAAATGAAAAATCACCATAACCTCACACTAATTATTCCACTGCCTGTGTGAACTTTTGACAAAAGAGCCTCAAGAGACATATCTAACAACATTACGATTCTTCATTGTAGAATTTGCTGTGGCCACATCAGCAAGACAGTTTTCCCCTGGTTAGGTAGTGAAGATACAGGACTAATTTTGTGAAGCAGAACTTTGTGACAAGCTACGCATGTGAGTTCAACATGGAGCCAATTCCCATGGCATTCTCCTCTAGATGAACTTGCTCACTGATTCAAATGCCAGCTCTTGCTATTGACTTTATTTGACATGAAAATTTTTATAATTGATGTAAACATGTTCCACTGATGTGAACATGCATTGTCTGGGGATGTATTACCCAAGGACAGAGATTATGTCATGTAGGTCTCAGCACCCAGGAGCCCCTATGTGAAGCCATATATACCACAAAAAAAATGGCTTTCTTTAGATGAGTTCTTGCGAGGCATTCCCTGAATTTGCCTTGCTGAGTTTCCAGTTCTGGTGGCAGTGATTCTGTGTCTAGATTCTGTGACTCCCTGGAGGCCCAGGGCCTTCTCTCCAGTGGCCCTGGCTCTAACCAGCGGGAGGCAGAGAGACTGTGCCGACACTGGCACCAGCTCCCATTTTCTCAGTTCCATTCAGGAAGTCGGGCAGCCTCATTACCTATTTATGCTCCAGCTATCTCCTGATAAATCAGTCTCTCCATCATCTTGGCCATTAACTGTCCATTACTAGGTCTGCATTTAAGGCCTGAACAAGAAAACACTTATTCGCATAATCCTGAAAGTCAAAGCATACCTCTAAGATCTTTAGTAGCCTGAGAACAATACAATATGTGGTCATATTGAGCTGTAATTAAATCTGAGAACAAGGAATCCCAATATTTGGATGCAACAAAATTAGCAGACAAAATCCCTCAGATGCATCAGCCCTGGGAAACTGATACTCTTCCTTAATACAAGAAAGGCTTGGGAGAAAGCTCACAGGTCCTCCTGGCCCCACTCTGACGTCACACTTGTTTCAGAGTGGAGTCACTGAGACTTGCTGGGCTTCATCTTGTTTTTCCCTCACATGTGAACTTGAAATAGTATTAATTACAGAATGCTGTAAAGAAAACACTAAAATTTTTGTTTATGGTAAAAGAGTATACAAAAGCTAGTTGCAAAGAATAATTTACTGCAAGCTAAATAAAAGACAACTCAAAAGAGCAGAGGAGGGAAAAAGAGTGAGTGGTTAAGTTCTACATTATCAAATGCATAACTCGTCAGTTCAGCTCCCAATCAGTAATTTTAAAAGCAAGCCTGGCAATAAAGGTTGTCTCTGCCAGCTGGGTCACAATCTCTCCCGGAGGCAACATCAGAAATAGGCCAAGTCCAAAGAATAAAAGTAAGAATGGTGAGTTCTTCACATCAAGATTCACTTCACCTAGTGCTGGTATGTCAATGAATTTCTATTGGCTTGCTTGCTTAATTTCATCTGCCTTATAGAGATTAGAGGCCAATGAGAGTTACAGCTCACTTCCACAAAAGGGCCAGCTTCAAAGGTCCAAGTATTTGGAGAAGGAAAACCAGACATAGCACTGAACAAAATCCCATGAATAGCTGGCATACAATAACTCCATAGCATTTCCTTTGGGAAACAAATTCACATGGGTCTAGGCTTTTCTCTCCTAGACCTAGACTAAAACGGCATAACCCTAGAGGACCTTCTGCTCACACATACACATACGCATAGATCTATGCATAAGCAGAAAGATATACATATACATATGATATATATGTATATACTAAACCTTAAAAGGACCAGATTCATTCTTTACTAACACATCTCAACTATCCAAAAGTTTTCCAAGAACATAGTCAAGAAATAATCTGAGCAAAATATTACAAGAATGACGCTCCTGCTTAAAAGAAGGGGAAAAGAGCAGTAAGTCTCTAATGTCTTTAACACTCAAAAGATGTTCTTTTCATCTGTAACATGACAGTCACTCATCAAGGGCTTTCTTTATTGGGACACCAAATGAGAGAACTCCAGAGTCAAGAACTCCGGCAAAATATTTCATGTTTTTGTTTCCCAAGTAGCTAGAATGAAGATTGGTATGCAAAACATACTAGTTATCTTAATGAGCACAGCTACAGAGAAAAGGAAGGAATGGAAATGTGGCAGGGGGTGGGAGGGAGAGAGAGAGAGAGATTACAGCCATCTCTGAGGAAACCATGTCCCAAACTGAGGGCTCTTTCAGTACACACATAGGTTGGAATATAACAAGAATTGGCTACAGAGATTCGGTATGACATAAATCTGCCCCCCAAATTCTTAAACTGATGGGTTTCCACATACTACCAGCTGGCGTCTCTGAGCTGCTTCAAAAGTTAACTCCTTGACCTTAAATTACAAGAAAATTGAAGGCATCCATCCACGATGCATGTTTGAGATAAAACACGAATACTCAGTAAGAACATCTTTGTTATGTGTGCTGCTTTACATGGATCTGATCTATCATCTTTCCGGGATACTAACTTCAAAAGCGTCTGAGCCTAAAGAAATTAAACAAGTACAGTTTTTCAAACATGTTACTAGGAGAAATCTAAGGGGCAGCAAAATAATGAAACTATTCTTTTGGATAAAGTTAATGAAAGAAACTCTAGAAATTACTTCTAATTACACTTCTGTTTTTTATTGGAGCTAGTCACTATTAGCCACTCAGTAAGGAGATCAACCTTGTCACCTAATCCTTTGCACTAAACACTGTCCCTAGAATAATGAAATGCCTTTATGAAAGTAGGAATTCTAAGAGAGACTGTTATTAGGAGACCAAGAAAAATTCAACAAATGAAGTGACATCATCCACTGTACCTCCAGTAGTGCTTGCATGTGCGTGTCTGTGTGCACATGTGTCTGCATGATGGCCGGGACAGTGCGTGGCCAAATGGAACCTGGAAAATAACTACCACTCTGTGATGTTGCTGGATCCCACTCTGAAAAGCCGGAGTAGAAGGAATAACTATTTTGCCCTTAAAGAGGGAGACAGGACACAGATCATCACTCCAAGGCCTTCTAGACCTGGGACAAGCTAACAGTGTCAAACGGTATAAAATCATATTCAAATGTAGACTATCCCTGACCCCCAAAATATATCTTCATACAAGAAAAAAAAAACAAAATATAACTTTGGAGGTTTCCAATTATTTCTATGACTTTGTGTCTGAATATAAAAAAATAAAATCCTTAGTATCACCACTCCTTTTCTTCACTGGCATTAAGTCAGCTCTTGATAGAGACCATTTCATGTCAAAGGCTGAAGGAACTTGGCCCCTTCGGCATCAGAAACAGGAAACATGAACAAACAGAATCACGAGAAACCATGGCCTCATTAGGGCAGGATGGTGGTGCTTGGGAGCCGCTAGCAGGATTAGAGCCATTCACTCACCCCTGCTTGAACTCTCAGCCTTAACAAAAGGGCACGCATGCAGGGGGACTGTCTTTGATGCTCCATACATGACCCACGTCTCTGTGCTATAGATGTTTTGATGTAAAGCTGAACAAACCAAACTCTCTAATTGTTGCCTCTACTGGGGGCAAATTAGTTTAATGCGGCCACCATGCTATTGACATGCTGGGCTAAAGAAAGGATTCCTACAAGACATCCTTATTCTTTTCAAAGGAAAAGGGCCAGGCAGAGTCATTCTTTATGTCCATTCTATGGGAGCTTTTCGCTTGTTGTTGCTCTGAAGCAAATAAATACTTTGATGTAACACAGAGTTCACTTCTCAATTTATTAAATGATACCCTAGGAGGATTTATCCACTTCTGATAAGTTGCTCTGAACTACCCCCACTGATTTTCTGGGAAGCTGCCTTGTGGAAGGACTTCTGAATAAAATGTTCCCCAGATGAGCATCCTCAGGAAACTGCCACTGAGCCGTCTTGTTCATCCTTCTCTGGCCTTCCCTGCACGCTTTGCCATCTCCATTGCCAGCACCACATCCTGAATCCCTACCGTGTGCGCAGAACTCCGTGAGGACCATAAAAGCCTCTGAGGAGGACAGTCTTTGCCCACAGAGTTTTATTGTCTGGAAAGATATGTTGCTACTCCACAGGGCAGTAATAGAATTCTGCGCTAAACTGGTTTGTCCTAAGGAGTCCTCCCTGTTTTGAAACTGTTGGCTGTTGCTTAGGAAAAGCTGCCGAGGGTAGTGGCTGAGACTCCAAATTCTACAGCCTGTGTTCCTGTTTCAAATCCTACTCCCAGCCCTTCCCACACTGGGTGACCTTGGACAAGTCAGTCCCTCTAGTTAACAAACAGGAACAATAGCACCAACCTCTGAGGATTGCTAGGATGACTGACTACATGGCAAGATACTCAGTCTAGATGGAATACAACAGTCTAGCTCCATCAATGCTATTTTATTGTTAACACATGAGCAGCAAAAGTCTGAGCATGTATGAACAGAATTTTCTATTACATTCAGGAGTCAGAATTGTTCTTGCTTCTCGTCACTTTCAGAACAGTTCCTCTGTGCCTCTCTGAGGTCCATGCCCTAGGGCTTCACCATCCTCCACTCTCAATTCTGTACAAGTGCCAATTTCCAACACTTGGCACCTTGTTCAGCACAAAGTCTGTGCTTATTTTGGGTTGTAAAGCAAATCAGGCAACTGTTACCTTTGTTAGTTCTCTACTAGTTAGTAATTAGAAGCACATATCATTGCCGTATAAAGAATCACCCTTTGCAGCATATGCAGCCCACTGATTTTCCTTAAAAACTTCTGACCTGTATTCCTGTGTTCATTTTATTCAACTAACATTTGTTAGTGAGTTTGGTCCTTATTTGGCTACATGACTTGAAATATGCATTATCTACAGGACAGAGGGAGAAGGAGGGGACTTGGGCTTTAGGGAACCTCAGCGACGTATGTGATCATTTCCCACCTGTGAGGAAACAAACATCTACTCAAAACTACTTTGAAAAAATGATTACTGAGCCTATTTTATAAGCACTTGAGACAGTTCCTCAACTCCTATCTGTTCCAATGCTGAATCATCTCATTTTCCCTCTTTTTAAATAGCTAACAAAACTTTCTTAATGCAATTTAGGCCTATTTCCTCCATTTGTGAATCAGAATATGTTCAAAGATGACTTGGAGGTATGCCTCTCATCACTTAGGCGCAATAGAAACTATTTGCTACTTTGTAACCTTATGGCAAGCTGGCACTAAAAATATCTACCAACCACACATGATAAGATATGCTGCAAAAAGAGCCATGTATGTATGAAACATAAAAGAAAGTACATTTAAGGGCAAAGAAGTAACACTGCCTGGCAAGGAAGAATTCAAATGCACTAAATTATGGGGAGGAGGTGGGAGATGGACTACCCTCAGCTACTATAGTAAAAATATGCATGGCCTTCTTTGGTGAGATAACACAATCCTCTGAGAACACAGAATGAAACTGAAATACTGCCAGAGGTATGGATAATTCCAAATTTTCCCCCTTACAGGTCTCAGTGAGACCTTCCATCACAGATCCCCTTTGGAGAAGCAGTCTTGTTACTCATACTCGACAGACACACTCCAGCCTTAAGGTCATTGTACTGGCTGTTCTCTCATCCTGGAATGCTTTCCCTCATATATCTGCTTGGAGCATTCCCACTTTCTTCCAGAATTTTCCCTCCTCTGTGAGACCTAATGGAATACCCAATTAAAGGTTACAACCTATGCTCCCCATACTCTCATGCATTCTCAACCCCTATTGCCACACTGCTTTTTCTTTTTTTTCCTAGTATTTACCACCTTCTAATAGAGCATATCATTTATCATTTATTATGTTTTTATCTATCTGCTAGAACATAAGCCCCATGAAGAAAGCAATTCATTGTTTTTTTTTAATTCACTCATGGCCCAAGGGCCCAGAACAGTGCCTGCTATATAATAGGCCCTCAGTAAATATTTGTGGAGTCAACTAAAAAAATGACAGCCCACAAGTCAAATCACAGTTAATTCTATCTCTCATACATGAACACACACTATGACAGTGTCACCCCAAATAGTTACTGAGCTTTAATTTGAAAAATGAAAGAACCAATGGAAAAATTTTAATTACAATGCAGGAAAGTTTAAACTTCATGAGAAAAGGAACAAGAATCAAAGTCTATTAAATATTTGCAATCTTCCCTGTTCCCTCATTATTCCAATATAGGACGACGAAAAGAGAAATCAAGAATTTCTGGTTCTAGTGAAAACACGCTGCAGAGAACAGGAGCTATAAAAAGGCTTGATTAATAGCTCAGACATAACTAAAATACCCAGCTGCACAAGGGCCAGAAGATGCAGAGACAAGTGTAGCTGTTTTTCTCATCAAGTGAAAAGTGAAGACTAAAGCTGACCCCCAGCCCCATGGAAATGGGATGCTGCATGAGGACTCCCCACACCACACCCCCCACTACGCCCGCACCACCACAGCAATAATAGTATCTGCACGTGGAGCCCTGCTCTTCTGAACGCTTTAGGCAGTGAGCATATGATGCTAAAATAAAAGCATATGGACTTCTCCTAACCTAATTATTTCTTGAGGAAAAAGAAATACCACAATTAATTTGGGAACAACAGATTTTGGAAAGACTGTTGAAAACTGTTAGAAATTCAGGAACACATGGCTGATTGATTAAGTGTTAAAATATTTATTAAACATGGAATCTACTGCAAGGAAATGGAAGTTCTTCCATTGAGCTGAAGGCTCTGTCTAACACTGGGCCAAGCTGTCTAAACAAGAAATGGCACAACAGAACTGAGGATCACAGCTAGTTTACAATGGGACCAAAAACTATGGAATGACAAAAAGTGAAGAGCCAGAACAGAAAGGGGAAAACAGAATTGAGAGTGCCTATAAGTTTTATTAAAAACAATATTAAAACATTGTATTATATACTTTAAAAGGGTGAATTTTATGATACATTAATTATATCTCAATAAAGCTGTTATAAAAAAATAAATTCAAATCAGAATTGTTGTCATAAATGTATTTCAAATGCAAAGTTTTCACAGAAGAAGAATGGACTTTGTTATAATACCTGCTACCTTCTATAAAATTTGGGGAGCTTTTCTTCTTCAACTATCTGTTCTGTTAGATTTTTGCCTTTTGAAATTCTTCAAATAAAACATGTTTTTAAAAAAGATAAAACAAGCTATTAAAATAGAGCAACTTGTCCTCTAATACAGTTAAAAATATAGATTCCAACACTCAGCCTGGTTTGGGAACTATGAGTCCAAACCTTTATCTCACTGATTCTTACCTCTTTGTGTCCTGCTCTTCTTTCCTTACCTTACTTCCCAGCTGGGAACCGTCCTAAGTAGGATACAGACTTATGGCGCTCTCTGCCAATGCAGAGATGTTTTCTAACCCAAAGTAACTGAACTGCATTGTTACTCATTCAATTTTAAGAAAATAAATCCCACCTGATGTTTGAACTAATATTACATAAGAGAAAAAAGCAACAAAATAAACTTCGTTTGTTAAATTCCTGGAAAGAATGCAATGAGACCAAAGCTGGAACCCAGAATTAGCACCAAGAGCCAAATCGTTCTACCTCCTGGCACATTTGATAGGAATCACAACTCTAGGGGAAAAGAGAGAAATCTGGTGATTTGTGTACGTAAGAAACTGGGCACCAGTTTTATATCAGGAAATGATCACTATGGGAGCTAAAAAAAACACATTTATTGAGCTCTTACTATATGCCAAATACTCAGCAATAAACTCTATGTGAATTATCTTTTTTTTAGTCCTTGCAACAACATACAAGCTGCGTACTATACTCATTTCCGTTTTATTGGTATAAAAATGCAGAATGAGAAAGTACATGACAAGTTCACACAGTTAGCTGGTGGCAAAGGTGATCTCTGACTCCGTGCAATCTAATTCCAGGTCCTCCAACTCTTACTCACTAGACTATAATGCTTTTTTTGGAAGAAAACTGTATCAGGAAATTGTTTCACTAAAAAGTTAAGACTTATTCTAAAATTATAGTAGGTTCTACAGTAGTAAAGTAATACACAAGTACAAAGAATCATAAAGAAAAGGGTTGATATGGATAACATCAAAAAATTTTTTAATCTGTTACAAAAGACAACAATAAATGTACAAGCCACAGAACTTTAAGAAAGTAGTTACAATAGAGGTAACAGTAGAAAAGAAGCCAGAATATATTTTCAATGCCTATAAATTAATAATAAAGAGATAAGTATTCCAGGAGAAAAATGGAGAACCATGTGAGTTCAGAGGAAGAAACGTGATCACCAAAGGTGCACCATCTCATTAGTCATCAGGGAAATGGGAAGTGCAATAATTAGACACTATTTCACACCCATAATATTGTTAAAAATTTAGAAGTCTTATGATTCCAAATGGCTATGAAGATGGAGATATACAGAAATTCTCAGGCATTGCTGATAGAGTACAAATTGTTAAATCACTATGTCATCTTGCATTATGCAGATAAGCTGAAAAATGAGCAAACCCTAAAAATCAACAATTTCACTTCTAAATATATGCCCCACAGAAACTCATGCGTATGTGTGGATCAATGACATGTACTACTTACAACAGCAAAAAAGTTGTAAACAATCTATAAATGCCCTTAATGGAAAAATAAATAAATGATGGTAGGTTTATAAAGGGGAATGCCAGAGAGTAATAAAAAGGAATAAATTCAATTATTTTACCTCTCTCAACTAAAAGATTGGAAATCAGTGATGAGAAGTGGAAAAAGGATGTATCTGATACCAAATATATGCATTTAAAATGAGTACACACAAAAGAGTAATATATATTGTTTATGGATAAATATTTATGTAGATAAACTATGAAAACAAAGTCAGGATGGATGTACACCAATAGCAAGGTGACAAGTCCCTCTGGGAAAGATGGGGAAATGGAAGGGCAGGAAGGCCTCCACTGAAACTCTAATGTTTATTTGAAAATAAAAATAAAAACTACTACATTGTATTGCTTCTGGTTGGTGAGTACAAGAATGTCTGTTATGTTACTCTATCTACCTTTTTGGTATGTTTCAATTACTTTGAAATGTAATCTTTTTAAAATTAAAAAAAGTAACAAGAGTTGCCTTCAAGAAATTTTCACAAGCACCTTCACATGGTGGATTTCATAGATCCAACCTAACTGCTAGGGGATGAGGGACACATTTGTAGAGATATGGCTAATACTGTGGCCAGGAAAACTATAAGAAATATGAGAGTTGCAAGGAGGCACACATTGACTCAACCTTCTAAAATCTTTTTAACCAGAGCTGTCCAAAGGAAGAGTTGCATTGTAGGTATTAGGCGCCCCTGTGAGGAACCCTACAGGACACTTTTAAAAAACTGTAGTTTGCTCAAAATGGATCAGAGACCTGAATGTAAAACATGAAACCATAAAACTCTTAGAAAAAAATATAGGCAAAAATCTCTTGGACAGAAACATGAGAAACTTCTTCATGAACATATCTCCCCAGGCAAGGGAAACAAAAGCAAAAATGAACAAGTGGGACTATATCAAGCTGAAAAGCTTCTGTACAGCAAAGGACACCATCAGTAGAACAAAAAGACATCCTACAGTATGGGAGAATATATTCATAAATGACATATCTGATAAGGGGTTGACATCCAAAATATATAAAGAACTCACGCACCTCAACAAACAAAAAGCAAATAATCCAATTAAGAAATGGGCAGAGGACATGAATAGACACTTCTCCAAAGAAGAAATTCAGATGGCCAACAGGCACATGAAAAGATGCTCCACATCGCTAATCATCAGAGAAATGCAAATTAAAACCACAATGAGATATCACCTCACACCAGTGAGGATGGCCAACATCCAAAACACAAACAACAACAAATGTTGGCGAGGATGTGGAGAAAAGGGAACCCTCCTACACTGCTGGTGGGAATGCAAATTAGTTCAACCATTGTGGAAAGCAGTATGGAGGTTCCTCAAAAAACTCAAAATAGAAATACCATTTGACCCAGGAATTCCACTCCTAGGAATTTTTCCTGAAAAATGCAGCAGCCCAGTTTGAAAAAGACGTATGCACCCCCATGTTTATCTCAGCACTATTTACAATAGACAAGAAATGGAAGCAATGTAAGTGTCCATCAGTAGAAGAATGGATAAAGAAGATGTGGTATATATATATATACACAATGGAATATTATTCAGCCATAAGAAGAAAACAGATCCTTCCATTTGCAACAACATGGATGGAGCTAGAGGGTATTATGCTCAGTGAAATAAGCCAGGCAGAGAAAGACAAGTATCAAATGATTCCACTCATCTGTGGAGTATAAGAGCAAAGCAAAAACTGAAGGAACAAAACAGCAGCAGACTCACAGAACCCAAGAATGGACTAACAGTTACCAAAGGAAAAGGGACTGGGGAAGATGGGTGGGAAGGGAGGGATAAAGGGGAAAAAGGGCTATTACAATAAGCACACATAACGTAGCAGGGGTGGCAGTGGGGTGGGGAGATACGGGGAAGGCAGTATAACACAAAGACAAGTAGTGATTCTACAGCACCTTACTACGCTGATGGACAGTGACTGCAATGGGTTATGTGGTGGGGACTTGATAATAGGGGAAGTCTAGTAACCATAACGTTGCTCATGTAATTGTATATTAATAAGAGAAAAAAAACTTCTAAGTTCATTATCGTTAATGAGTGAATTCTGTGGTATGCAAATTATATGTGCATAAAGCTCCTATATAAAATATGTATATATGATTAAAATATGTATTATTTTATTCCTGAGAGATTACGCTAGGTCAGTTTAAGTCATGAAACTGTTAAACAGTATCTATAAGGCAGCTACTTAATCTTGGTATTTTGATGTCGGACCTCTTTCCTACCACATGCCCTTATTTTCTTTTCTGATCTTAACTGCTTTCACATCCTTCATTCATACTCAGATATAAATGCTTGAAAACAGCTTAGAGTGCCAGCCACCCCTCCCTGGGGTCTCCACTTATTCTAAAGTGACTATTCTCTAGTGGTGTTTTTCTGATTTAAATCAGAGTGCAGATTTTGTAAAGGCACAGAGATTTCATGAAGTAATAGGACTACATGGGATAATATCTACCTCCTGAAAAACGAAGTAAATATTTTATATTAACTTGTCAAAGAGAGGTAGAAACTAGAGAAAAATAAAAATGAAACATAGTATTAGACAAGAAAGTTAATGTGGGCTTACCCACAGAGGGTAAAAAAAAAAAGATGTTTTTAGTTCAAAACTACAGTTAAAAAAATAAAATAAAAATTCCAAGAACAATCGTCAAAGGAACCCCTTGGCTGAATACATCATATGAGTTCAGATACATCAAAAATACTCTGTCACTCTCCCAGAAAACATACATCACTGTCTTAAAGAAAATGCAGCTCCAGGGTGCAAATGGTGGACAGAGTCACACACAGAGGTTAAATAGCTTGGATTTATCTTTGTTGGGAGCAATGGGGCTATAAACTGACAGGAATGATTTTGTCACAGTGATTAAAGCGGCTGAGAGACAGCAAAGCAGCTTTATGTGGCAGGATGTCAGCACACCAAGCACTGAGTTCTCACCACTTTCTCTGGTGTTCTCTCTCCTCCTCATCACAGCCCTGCCTTTCCAACCAAACCCTGCCTCAGACTGGAAGCAGGAGGGCTACTTCAGTTCAGATGCTCACAGTGATGGGACCCTCACGGAACCTGGGCGCCCCACATACAGGGTGGCTCTGCTGGGCTGGCCCAACAGCGTTGATGTAGAGGATGAGGAAGAACGAGGTCAGAGATAAGGCATAAATGTGGAAGGAGGCCCACGTTCCTCTCAAACCCATCCCAACAAAATGTTTTAATGATCCAGAAGAAATAAACATGCTAACTATTGGAAACACATCCAAAGTGCGTAAAATCAGTAACATAAATGTTCACAGGACACTTTTTCTGCATCTCCGAGACAAAAAACTGAAACAAAAGCAGACCACAAATTTTTGTTGAATTATCAGCTATGCATCAGGCATGGTGCTAAGCAGTGAGCCAACACTGGTGAATATAAATGACCAAGCTCCAGCGCAAGACTACAGTCTATTTCATGGGGACACCTTCCATAACGCACCCAAATTAGCAGTGCTCCCATCCCCACCCCAGCATCCGCACTCATCGCCAACACACACAGAAGCAGGAACAATTTGCTGACAAGCCTATAAGGCAAGTTTTAGTACACCTGTACAAATGCCTTACCATTCCTAAATACTGAGTCCGAATCATGTAGCGATGGATCATTGGAAGATTTGGAAAAGTGACATGCTCAGAAAGTGTGGAGGATGGGCCAAGCACATAACTCAGAGTTTAAATTCAGGGAACTATGAGCAATGAGAACAAGGAGAATGATTTTAGGAAGATGATTATTCCAGCAGTAAAGAGCAGAAGGGACACTTCAATCCACATTCCAAGAAGAAAATGAATGAGGGACAATTTAAGGGGTACAAAATCAAAGAGAAAAAAGGAAAAACACAAAGAAACAAAAACAAAATGAAAAACAGGTTAAAGGTAAGTGATGAAATGGAGATAGCTCGTTGAACTATGACACATTTTTCAAATCCCAAAATAAGTAAGTCCAGCAATGTGCAGCAGGGACGGTTCTCAACACTGAATGTAAATAACCTTTCAGAGACTTGTTTTTACTTTAGTTGCTAAGGTCAAAAGAACCATTTGACAGAAATAGAATGGGGGGAAAAAAAATACAAAGTAATCCCAGAATCCTAGGGAAAGTGGACAGAGCAAGGCCATGTTCACAGGGGAATAACAAATGGAAAGCGGTCACAGGAACGTGCCAGAGCTGCATCAAGAGATGAAGAAGGAAATGAAGAAAAAAGAAATGACTGACCAGGAAAAACCTGGTCCAACCAGAAGGTCTGGGGCCTAAGACTGGACCAGCACTCTCCATGCTCACGTCATCAGGGGCCTCACCCAGACAGCACTGCTTGTTGAGCCTTGTCAGGTACAAGGCTCTGGGCTCAATGCTGAGAAGGAAGAAAAGTGGAAGATGAGGATGAGTGCCTTCACTCCATATTTTCCTGTACAATTAAATTGGAATAAAATAATTTTTACCCATCACCCTATCACAACAAATTTAATGATTTCACAATCAGAACATTTAAGAAATGTCCTCTGAACAACTCAGTTAATCTACCTCAAGTAGATTTCATAGTATAAGAACATCATTATAAGAACATATATAGAAGAACACATACTAAACCTACCTCAGAAATTCAATTAAATGAGAATTCTCAGTGTCTTGGCACCAATATCTCCTTTTCCCTCACCCTACCTTTTTATACTAGAGAATTCTGAGAAACAACACAAACTGCTCTACCCCATGGTTTGAAATAGCCTTATCTCTACTTACTCACCCAGTCAGAAATGGCTTAAACTTTGGAGACAGCAATGAACACTACCTGAATTTGGATCTCCTTATCAGTCAATATCTGCCCAGGTTTTAAGGTACTTTTATGAGGAAATAAGCTTTTAAAAATGCAATGAGTATTTGTAACTAAACCAGCTATACCAGATCATAACATGCGAGATCAGTTTTGCAGTCCTGAATCAAAACGTTCATCATCTTCAGTAATGTTTAAGTTTCTATCAAAGTCAATAAAACTCTTCATAAGAAATAATGGCTTAATTAATTAGCATAATGGTAAATTTGTAAATGCATCTGTAAAAAAAAATTCTCATTCTTAGATTAAACGTTTACCTTAAGTTTTCTTGGAAAGCACTCCTAACCATTGCCAAACTGCAGGTAATAACCAAACTCACCTTGAAAATAACCCACTTTTTATGGCAAACGGAGATGGCCACCACAATTATCCATTTCATTAAGAACACATTTTCCCAAACTCCCATTTACAAGGACTCTTTGATCATTAACATACATTTATTGAACACAGACCACATGCCATTCAAAATGAGCCTGCTATCATTTTGTACACACTTCTTTCAGAGCATCAACTCTTGCATGAAGTAGGAACTCAATCTTTATAGGAGCCTCATCTCTTGACCCAAGAGCAGCACAGTGTAAAATGGAGAGAAGAGTGAGCCCCTTAAAGCCCTCTCCCACTAGCCTGCAGACCTTTAGAAAAGACAAATGAAGAATAAGATGGGAGGAGGAGGAAGAGGAAGGAAGAATAAGAAATAAAGAAGAGAAAATGAGGAAGCGGGAGGGGAAGGAGGGGGAGGAAAAGGAGAAAAGAAGAAATTGTTCTTCGCTCTGAGCCACATAAAGCTCGGGGGATGAAGACAATTCAGATGCCATCAGAGCAAGTCTGGTTAAAAAATACAAGTTCCCCTTTAAAAACACTAGACCTAGATCAAGAGTGGAGCCAACTGCCAAAACCTGGATGGTTTTAGTGCCTCAGGTTCTCTGGGTGAGCCAGAAGGGCACGGGCCTGCCCTGGCCCAGGGAAACCAGTATCTTCTCTAACTGGTTTCTCATTTCCCTGAGCCTCAGCTTCCTCCACCCTTTTACCCACAAGTCACCCATGTTCTGATGACCCTAGATCAGTCTTCAGCCAACAGCTCCTCCAGCCTCCCTGGGCTCATTCCACTGTGCATAACCTTGACTGCTACTTAGGTCCACTGAGGCTCCACAGCAGACTTCCTGGCCAGATCCTGATAGGATATTCCAAAGGCATTAAAAATCCACAGGGGAATCCATGGAAATCTCAGGTTCTATGAAGTGGCAGCTCTTTCTGCATTATCTTGCTATCTAATCCAAAGAAAGAGAAACCTCTCAAGAGAAAAGCTTGAGCAAACTCTGTGTTCCGGCCTGACTCCAACATCCTGACCTCACCGTGGAGGAAATTTCTTCCAAACAAGCCTACTTAACAGGCAAACTAAAAAAATAAATTAATAAACAAGTAAGAAGAGCAATTGACCAACTAGAGGTAAAGGCTAGAGGCATGAGTCAGTGCCAAGTAGAACAAGTGGTCTAAGGAAACCATCAACCAGTTCTACCGCCTCAGGTAGAACATCTTAAAACCACCTGCAAAACGTGAGCTCCTGAGGCCTGTCTTCAAGAAAGCATCATCAATTTCCCATCTTCAAAGAATTATGTAATGTTCTTTATTTGGGACAAAAAAAAAAATGCAACAAAAGCGCAACTGCTGCTAAGTGCTGAATTAATTTTTAAAAAGGAGAAGGAAAATGTTGATTTACTCATATTGATACATACAAATCTGAAAAATCTCTTCAATGCAAACAGATTTTGGGGGGGTGGATTAAGTTCTTTATTCCTTCTCTTCCCAGTTATAATTGCTGATATTTCTGGATCATGGTACAGCAAGTTTTACTTTATTTCCTAAGTCAAATTACATATAATAGTCTGTTCTGGGGAAAAAACAGATTTCTATCTTCAAAGCAACTCAGATGATGAAATCAGAAGTAAAGGACAGCTAGAAGTCTAAAATCTTTTTTCATATATGAAGTATTTGTATTTTTAAATAGCACACTAAACTCTGTCTTATGTGTAAAATAATTGTAATCATAAAAATGGGCTATAAATTCAATATTTGAAGACTAAAAATTATTCATGATTTTTTTCCCCTACCATGTTCCCAAAAGAATTTCAAGATATTTACATGGACATTTGCAACATAAAATATAATTTTTAAGCAGATGAGGAAACTGGGGAAAAGGAAAATTCATTACTTCAATAAATATTTATTAAGCACCTGCCCGGTGCCAGGCACTGTTCTAGGCAGTGGAATACGTCGCAAACAGGCAAGATCTATGTTCTCAGAGCACTGGAAGGAAGGCAATAAGCAAGCCAGTCACTAAATAGAACATCAAATGATAACAAGCGCTAGGGAAACAACGGCATGCTGAGCTGTGGTAAGGAGGGGATGCAGGGGGCTACTTTACAAAAGTGGACAGAGGAAACCTCTGTGAGATTTCTTTTGGGGGAAGGAGGTGCGCCTGACGCCATCGCCTCTGCCCGGCTAGTGCACGCACAGCGGTCGGGGTGGGGCCCAAGATTACAATTCTTTAAGCCTGCAGATGTATATTAACCTAAGTAAAACATGCATATGAAAATGTGCACAGATATGACTTTCCAGATCGATGAGTTATCACGAGTCAAGAGATATTTAAGACGGCTTTTGAGCTGAAATGGGGATGCTGAAAGAGGTATGCTGATGAGACAGATGTAGCTGCTCTGAAGCTGTGCCTTTGGCTTTACGAGAGGGCACAATTTGTTGCTAAATTCTGGCATCCAGCTCAAGGGAAGAAACACAGTTACAGAACAAATCTCTCCTCTTGGTCCTGATGAGACACCATGCCTGATGTTCTCCAAGACTTGATTTAATACTCCAGCTGGTTTCTCAAGAATATTTCTTACTTTTAAATATCATTTAGGTGATTGAAGAGGTCACAGGAAGTGACTGAGAAAACTGATACCAATACCAATTCAGATACCAAACTGTCTTGTGACTAACTGAAATCCAAAGAGATTTAAGAAAAAAAATGATTAAACATAAGATAAAATACACAGAGCTCCTCAGCCCTGGATGCAAACTGGACTCTCCTGAGAGAATTTCTTAAAATACCCCCACCCCAGAATCTCTGGAGCTGAGGCCACTACACTGTGAAGGAACAGATGATAATTCTCCGTAAATAATTTCCTTTAAATGAATTTCTGGCAGATTAAACTCCAACAAGTACTCAGAATGCAAATAACCTCTGCTGCTGTTTATATGTAGAATGAGATATTTCCATGTGGCTAAAAGAATCTCTAACATAGAAATAGAAATTTTATATCCCTCTCTAGAAGTGAAGACATATAACAAGTACTAAATAAACATGACAACAATTCTCCCCTGAAGAAATTAGCAGAGGAGGAGGCCCAGCCAGGGCCAAGAGTTTCATAAAGAAATGTTAGGTTTGTTCCAACACGGAAATGAATGGGTAAAGAAGTAGCAAAGATTACATAAGGAATACTTTACGTGGATCTCTAACAGTTTCTTCAACAATTCTTTTCCCAATTCTACTACTTATTAGTTGTACGATCTTGGGCAGGTTAATTAGCTTCCTTAGGCCTCCGTTTCCTTACCTATAAAATGGGTATGTAATAACATCTATCTCATTATGAGAGATAATGCACGTAAATCAGTACAGTGCCTGGTACATGGTAAATATTCAATAAATATTCTTACTTTTAAATCTTTTTCTCCATATTTGTTTTCTAGTACTTTTTTTTTGGTATTATTAATGTACAATTACATGAGCAACATTATGGTTACTAGAGTCCCCCTATTATCAAGTCCCCACCACATACCCCATTGCAGTCAGTCCATCAGTGTAGTAAAATGCTATAGAATCACTATTTGTCTTCTCTGTGTTATACTGCCTTCCCCGTATCCCCCCTGCCCTGGCTACATTATGTGTGCTAATCGTAATGCCCCTTTTCCCCCCTTATCTCTCCCTTCCCACCCACCCTCCCCAGTCCGTCTCCCTTTGGTAACTGTTAGTCCATTCTTCGGTTCTGTGAGTCTGCTGCTGTTTTGGTCCTTCAGTTTTTTCTTTGTTCTTATACTCCACAGATGAGTGAAATCACCCAACACCTGTCCCTCTCCATCAGGCCCACCCTGTTTTCTAGTACTTTTATTCCCCAAGTAAACACATCCAACTAGATGTTCACAGAAGCTATCATTTGAGTTATTACTGATCAGGTATCTGTTTTATCTGAATGCTTAGACATTTGGGACTCTGAAGCTATTTCTACAGCTCACTTTCTTTGCTTCTTTATAGCTACACATGGAAAACTATGAATGACTTAATTTAAGAGCTTATGAGTTGATAAACACTTGTTTTATTTCCTTTCTCATTTTTCAAAGACTGCCAAGTGTTCTATCATTTTTAATGATTAGAGTCCCTCCTAGATGTTCATGACAGGTGGCCTGCTTCCTGGTGGGGTCTTAGAGCAGGAAGCTGTGAGGCCAGTAGTACTGGGTAGACACAAAAGATAGTTTGCATCTTGTCTTGGAGAAGGACATAGGAATATGGATCCCCATTTAGCCTTTCATGTTTCTGTTTTAAAAACCTTTACCACAAAAGTGCACATACAATTTTGGTGTTGACTGTTAAATACTAAAATCTTTGACTTAAAGAGAACTATTTTAATAATCAATGTACACATCCAGTTCCAAACCAAACAAGACATCCTTCAAGAGGTACTTTTCACCTATTAAATGTTAAATGGCTTTATATATTCCATTCTCACTCTCAAGATAATAGAAATGAAGCATTTTTACTGTGTTCTGCAAGCTTCTTCACTACTATATAACTTTAAAAAAATATTTTCAAGTGCTGCAAGATAGATGTAGTTCCACTGAATGACATCTAAAGAAATATTGGTGGCCTTCTACCATAAGGCTAGTTTAGCACAGTGACTAGTGGGTATGTACACAGGCAGTGCAGTAAGCAACAGTGCCCTAGGTTCAAATCCCCTCTCAGCTGCAGATCAGCTTTGTTACTGGTAACTGATAAGTTTCACCTGTCACATGACTCTTGTGAAGCTGCAATGAGTTAATATATGTCCAATACTCAGAAAACTGTTGGGCATTTAAACACTAACCATATAAGTTACTGTATGTGAGGTATTTTAATATATGCTATATCACATATGATAACACTATTGGAAGTATTTCTCTCTTCCTGATTTCTCTTTCCTTCCTCCTTACCATTCCCCTCAAGATCTTTTCTTCTAATGCTCTCTCCTCTCCTTTCATTAACATCTTCCCTTTGGGGCATTCATGAGACTGACTCTATCTGAGCCCCTTCAGAGCTACTGAGTACTCCTGACCTCACAGCTTCCTGCTCTCATAGCCCCCACAAGAAAGTCACCATTCATGTACATCGACGAGGGGCTCTAATCGTTAAAAATGACAGAACGTTTGGCATTCTTTGAAATATGAGAAAGGAAATAAAACTAAAAACAATGTTTATCAACCCATAAGCTCTTAGGGTCATTCACAGTTTTCCGTGTGTAGCTATAAAGAAGCAAAGAAAGACAGGTTCATTTTGTACACAATCAAATCATCAGGCAGAATGTCAAAGATGCCCAAAAGAAATATACACAAATTAGGATCTCATAGAGTAAAAACAAGACTTAACAAAAACTACTACCACTCTGGATTTCATTTTCTTTTAACTGTTTAATTATAAGAGAAGATAGTGGTAGGAGAATAAAAAGGAAATGTCTCCTTCCTATTTAGAGCAACAGAGCAAAGTTTTGATTGGTGGCAAAACTTTATCAATATTGAGCTTAACTTAGGTTTAACAAATGCATATTAAGAAAAAAAACATGTTTGTGCTATCCTTGCAAAATACTTTTAAAGCTGTAATTCCTAGGAGCCCTTTTCCGCAGGGAAGCAGTACTGCAGGCAATTCACTGTCAAGCTGACTCAGTGCTCCCAGGCGAAACAGCACAATTCTAAGCACAGCTCACTCAGGATTAGGCATATGGATAAATATATTCAGAAAAATGGAGCACACCTACCTACTGCTAGCCCTCTTGCTATATCTTGCACGTTCCCCTTTATCAATTATCAAAACCATGATAAACTGTAGATATGTTCTTGGCACCTGACCACTTTTGAGAAGCTGTAATACTTTCCAGGGAAAGAAAGAAAGAAAGTGCCCCATCTATTCACTGACAATGACTCTGACAAACAGAAATTCTGCTGCTGTAGAGAAACATAAGCACTGGGTGAAACACAAATTATTGAAAATGTATGGGGTGACCACACAACAAAATTAACCACCAAACAACCTATCTTTAGTGCTACAGTAAATCTGTCATGCTGGGCTAGCAAAAAAGGAGCAACCCCTAAGGTGCTTATCCTTAAAATAGCAATTATAACCAACAGGATGAAACCATCAGTAAGACTCAGTAGGTGATATCCTGTCTGGATAGGTGTTCAGCTAAAAAAAAATGTATCCTTTCATATGCAAACACAAAATTCCTTCAGCACAAATGATTTCAAGTAAGAAGAAAGACTGGATTATTTTGAATATTGTAGTACTGTTATTTTTACAGGACTGAAATTACTTCTGACTTAACAAGGTTACCCTCAATCAAATACCTCTTAGACTATCATTTCTAAAAGCTTATGGGATAATAAGCTTAAGTGGGGGCCAGTCATCCCACTTAGGATAAAAAATAAAGTATGCATTCAAGTAACTGGCCATGTAGTAAAGAAATCTTTTACAATAGGCCTCATATCAACAGAATTATTATATCACACCATTGAAATTGTATTTCTACAGAACTAAAGTGAGTATGTCTTCCAAAAAATATGTGTTCTGTTCCATTTAGTGTTGAAACTGAAACAAAGACACTCAAAAGTGTAAAATTAAGGTGTTTTATACCATGGTTCTGAAACATTAAGTAATACCTTGCTGGTTTCCTTTCTCCAAGTCAAGGGCTTCATCTCATCAGGTGAGAAGCAACTCCTGAATTAGGTTAGATGACCTATAAGGTCTCCTCCATCTCTAGGACTGTTAGATTCTACTTGGTTATGCAAATTGTAGTTTGTAACTTACTTCTGGGAATGTGTTAAATTTAGGTAATTAGGGCACCATTTTGCATTAAAGTGATGTCATAAAATTTCTAAATAGTACTCAAGCAGCCTGAAGGAGCTTAGGTTATTTAACAAAAATTCATACAGTGCTTACAATATACCCAGTGTTGTTCTAAGTGCTTTATAAGTATTAACCCACTCATACAGTATTTTCAGTATACTTAGTAACTTAAGTTCTTATGAAGATTAATGAGTATGTGAATCAGCATTTACCAATAAATTAAAGTGAAAAACCACATTCACTTACCCTCTGAAATTAAAATTATTCATTTCTAACAATTAGGATTACCCCACAGTGACATTGAATCAGGTCAGTTAACATTCTTTTCTAAAATCCTTCAACTGCCTCAGGACAAAGTCCAAATTCCTCAGTCAGTCATGAAGGTGCCGCAGCATCTACTCTGCTTTCCCATTTTGCGTCCTCTGTGTCTGAAATTCCAACTATTTGCAGTTAACAAAAATGTGTCCTGATTCCCACATGCCCATGCAATTGCTGCCTCTTCTGTTTGATATGCCCATCTGCTCCCTTTAATCTGGCCAGTTCCTACTCACCCTCGAAACACAGCTCGGACAGCACCACTTCCCCAAGAATCTGCCCTGACTGCTCCCCTGGGTTAAGTACTGTCTTCTCGGCTTCCACAGCTATCTGTGATCACTGCCAGAAAATCAGAGAAAGGCAGAGCGTAACTGCTTATCTATTCACCCATCTTCTGGATTGTCTACAAATTCCTTAAAGACTAGAACTATGCCTTTTATCTCTACATTCCCAGGGCCTTGCACAAAAATTGGTATACAGTATGAGCTCAAGTAAATAAATGACTTTTAAATAAACAAATCAACAAATGAATGTATGTAAGCCTTGTCAGTTGACAGAACAACATCCTAATTTTATTTCTGAAGTAGAGAAGATGCTAAAATATCTATGGGCAGCCAAGATGCCATAAATTATCTCTCTTTAATTACCAAAGATACAAGGACCACATACAATCAATTTGTGTTTTCTGATCCAATGACAGCTCTCAAAGAAACTAGGAATGCCAAAATACAGGAAAACTCCTCTGCAGGAAAAGTTGGCATATGGCAACTAAGTCTACACAACTCTGCCAGATATAGTCCTAGAAAAGAGTCAATGATTTCTAACTAGTTTAAGGAGGATGGTAAACTGCAAAGGTCCCAGGTGACCCAGATATCCAACCAGATGTATTATGCGTATTGTACTATGTGCCTAGCACTGAGATAATTGCTTATAAAAATTACTTTGATGACAAGACAGTATCCTCGCTTTCCTTTCTGACTTGAATTCATAATCTACTCATGCTATTTAACCTACATCCTAGCAATTCCTTCACACCTCACCAAAAGCCAGTCATTCTTCCAAATGCGAGGTTTACTATTGTCAGAAGCAGAAGCTACACAGATCCAAGGTATCTGCCCCAAGTGGAAAGGCCTATGAACCAGAATCTGCAGAAGTGGTGCTCCATAAATGGGGAGAAAAGGAGGACAACCTGTTTTCCAAAAGTTATGGTCTTTCACCAACACCGAAGGGCAGAGGGTACCTGAAAACATTACAAGCACAAGGCAGACACCCTGGAAGCTTCGAGGTTCAATCCTGCAGTTTTTCTTTTCTGAATCTCTGCTTCCTTCTGTCTCCCTTGCTTTCTGAGAATGTCTTTATGATTTTTTTTTAAAGAGCTGGCTATCGGTAAAAATTCAGACTCTGGAAAACTCTACAGGATGAAATACCCCATGTCTTCAACAAATAAATTGTAAGGAGAAGAAACTGTGAGAGCAAGAGAAACTCCATTTTAAAAAGGCCATCTTAAGAAAGAGGCCTCAGCCCCGACCTAGTTCTAAGAAAACTTTGTTCCAGCTACTGGAAAAACCACCCATTGTTCCAGTGACCCTCACCCCAGATAGTTCCCTAGCAACGACCTCAAGGTCCAGACACTCAAGGTCCAGACTCTCCTGTTCCTTAAAGATAACATACCTTACATTTTACATCAGCCGGCAGCTTAGCACCAGCCAGACTCAACCAATAAAGAATGTACAAGCCACCCTTACTTTAAATCATCCAATCAGCAGAGGCCAGGTGCAAGTTCCTTTCTTCCTGCACTTTGTAATGCATAAAAGCTTTGTCTGCCCCAGGCTCAGGACTCTCACTTAGGAACCGCTGCATTGGTGACAGGTGTGAGCCCGAGCTCGAGCTTGAAATAAACGACCCTTGTGTGTTTGCATCGGAATCGGCTCCTTGGTGGTCTTTCAGGGACTCGCAACTTGGGCACAACATTTGGGGGCTCGTCCGGGATCCCCAAGACCCCCAGGACTCCCGACCCAAAGGGTCTGAACCGGCCGGTAAGAACTTTGTGCGTGTGAGTGATGCAAACTTTATGTCTATTGTTTGTATTGTGTGTTGTGCTACACTCTTTCACTTTCTGAAGGCCAAGTCTAAGGCTGAATCAGGACGCTCCATTTGTAGGGCCGACGGGCCCATTTGAGGGGGATGCCCCATTTGTAGGGCCTTCAGGTCCATTAGTAGGGCCAACGGGCCCATTTGAGGGGGATGCAGTTCCCCTAATTTGTCTAGGACCTTTGGGTCCTAATTTGAGGGAACAAGGTGGGTCGCTCCCACCGAACAGCAGGTTGCCATTGTCCCACTTCCGAATCTGTTTCAGAACAACCAAGGCATTTTTTGTTCTGCTTTTTGTTTGTCTGTAATACTTGATGGGCTGTCGATAGCTTTTTATTTTGAGACAATGGGTCAGACCTCTTCTACTCCGTTTAAGGGAAGGGCAAATGACCTCAGTGTGGAAGTCCGGAAAGACACAACCATCCCCCACCAGGGGAAGCAGAAGCTGCTCCAAGAGCGGAGGGCCACTGATATCAGTAACTCAAATCTTTGTATCAGTTTATCTGTCTGTGTGTATGTTCTTTTATGAAAAGTGTTGCTAACTGTAGTCATTGGGTCTCAATCTGTATGTTTGTGTGTCTAAGTGTGTAAAGAAAAAAATATTTTTCTACCTCTGGATGGTATTAATAAGCATTAATGCTAATTTAAGTTGAACTGAAACGGACGTGTCCTTATAGTTATCAGCTGCCTGAGTTTACCTAAGTCATTTAAGTTGGTGTTATCTGTTAAATCTTTCAGGAATAAAATGCTTAGAGGCTTGACTTTGTCTAATATTCAGTAAAAGTTTTATAAGTAATCTAGCATTTAGCATAGTTACTAAGGAGTGCATAAACAAATATAACAAATAAACATCTTAATAATAATAATATATTAATGTATAACAGTGTGTATATCTGCAAACAGCCTAAGAATTTTTGTGGTAACCAAAAATTCTTAGAGTTTTGCTAAGTTATATGAAGATGTTTTGTGCTCAGTAAAAGAATTGTGCTATAAGGCACATTTTCAGAAATGATAAAATGTATTCATAAATGTATCAATCTAAGGAATGTTGGTGTTACAGTTTACTATAGCCTATTTTCAGTATTCACTGAAAGTTAAAGTTCCTGTTGGTTTTAAGTTCTAATTAAAACTACTTAGAGTAATGGGGAAAACATCTCTACTTGCTAGAAAAGATGTGTGTTTTAACAAGAGAAGGTAACTGTTCTAAAGTACAGGTGTTTATTTAAAGAGAGAGAACAGTGAATGTAAAAAGAAAGTTGTAGAAAGTTTGTGGAAAAATTGACATGGTTGTGCTATGTAAAATTAAAGCAAATGAGTCTTGATATCAAGTACACAGCAAAATAAGAATTTTGTTTTCAGTTAAAGACAAAGTTTTCTTAAACTGTTAGCCTGCTCTTAATGTTGAAAAATTGCAAAGAGTTTTCGAATTGTTTTATCAAAACAGTTTCTCATGCTTAAAGTCTCAATGAGTTCTCTAAGTATTTAAGAAAATGAAATCTTCATATTAAAAGGACTGTAAGCCAAGTGTTGTTAACAACTGAGTAACCTGTATTTGCATTTACCTTTTTATTGTCATTCTGGTTAAATACCTATAATCCTACTTAAGCAAGTGCCAAAGAAACTTTCTGACAACTTGCCAAAATCAAATTCAAAAAGGTACTTTTACCCCTAGTTAACTCTGATATTTTCCAGAGGGCCCCTGGAACATGTCAGAGGAATTTTTTCTCATTAGAGAAAGTATATAGCTAATTTAGCTTATTTATCTGATATATAATTACCTGGAAAACACTGCCAAAGAGAATGATGCTAAATTTTGTTGCTGGATGTTTTGTGTTGCAAAAATATCCAAATTTCCTTATGTCAATGGTCTTATAGTAATCTCTCAGCAAATCTTTAAGCATTGTCATTTACAAGTCTTTTGTCACTTATAGTAACTGTTTTATTACTCCGGAACTAGTAAAGAACTAGATTTCAGCAGAACAGGTATTTACATAAGATTAAGTAAACTAAGGAAAATGATTTTGTGGCTTTTTGTTTCAAGTGTTACTGATAAAGTGTTTTAAGCTTTTTCTCTTAAGCTGACAACAGTTTAGTAAATGACAATACCTTTGTAAGCAGAAGTGAAACATTTATCTTTCTCTCTACCTGATCCCTCCAGAATTTAACAACTCTCAGTGACTACTTTTATATTTCATAGCAGTATGTTAATTTGCATAAGTTCAATAAGAATCTGCTTTCCTTGTAAGAGGACCAATTAAAAACACTAGTATATTACCAAGGCTTTGACTGGAATGTTATTCTTGAGAGACACATGTATAAACTCATATTAACAGACAGCTTTAAAGAACTGAAGTTGACTTTATAAAGCCAACAAAGCCCCTTGGAAGAACTGGCCTGGTACCTTGCTTACAGGATTCCCAGCAGCCTTACCAGGTGAGTAAAGAAGGTCACTTCCTAGCAGGTGCAGGAACCTCAGAATGTCTTGGGACCTCAAGAGGAGAGGAGTTCACCCAAATCTACAGGTACTGCAGGCAAAACCTGATGGCAAGACTGGCTTGGCTTTCAGGCCTTGAGAGGCCTTTAAAAGTCCAATCTGAAGTTCCTTATAAAAAGTTCCGGCAAAGCACATTTAAAAGAGCCCATGTAACCAATTGCTCTTCTTGCTGCACTTATGCAAATAATCAAGCCAAGTGTTAATTATTTTCTTAATCTAGTTACTAGTAATAAAAATGAGGGTGATTCTAGAGAAAAGTATTGTTTCAATAATGCAGCCTTATCTATAATGAGTCCATGCAGTCTTTAATCTTCTTGTCAAGTTTGTCCTTCCAGAATAGAAAATCCAACTCCAGATGTTGCTACTTAACCTAATGGCATGATTTATTCTGTCTCGCCTAGAAGCCACGAAACTGCAAATAGTGATAGCAATAGAACCCAGAATGGAAACTCCCATCTTCCAAAGGCCTCCCAACTGACCATTGATAGAGACCTAGCTGCACCCCTTACTGCGGCCCCTCTCAGCATAAAGCAGCCAGAGCGGTCGTCACCCCCTTTCCCTAGCAGCAACTAGAGTCTTTATCTGTAAAGAGAAGAAAGAGACATGGGATTGTGAGTGTAGTCGGAGCAGGACGAGGGCCTCCAGAAAGGGCGGGGTGGAATGTTTGCAGTCAGAGCAATGTAACTACATGCAAAAAAAAACGCTACCAAAACTGTGTTAAACATTAAGCTCTAGAGTCTTTCTTCAGTGAGATCAGTTGAGGCTCAAAGGGCCAAAGGCGGCTTAGCCTGGAATGTTTGAGGGTTCCGCAGATGGGGGAGGGTGTCTCGGCATGGCCCATAACTTCGCTGTAGGCAGCCCTAGCAGGCAGACAGCGGCCAGGCCCACTTGGGGGCAGGGCAGGTGGTAAAAACTTCTCCAAGCTCTGCGTCTGATTGTGACAACAACTTGAAGTTTTTGGATCCCGCCTCTATTACAGCAGCAGTCATCCTGCTGGTTCCTAGACTTGTCATTAAAATGCAAAAAGAAATATCTAAGCTAGTCTGTGCGTACAGTGAGACAACGAATTTGACTGCTTCTGTATTATCTGAACTCAATCGAAAGCTAGGAAAAGTACAAATTGTAGTGCTTCAAAATTGTGCTACCATAGATTAGCTAGAACATATAAGATGTGAACAGTTTCCAAGAATGTGTTAATTTGTCTGATTTTTCTGCTTTTGCTATATATTTGTATTCCTATTCTCCTAGCGTGTGTATGGAGTGCAATTGCTAAACAAAATCAAGGAAATGGAGTGAGAAAAACCATGATTTAAAGAGACTTAAAAAAACAAAAAAATTAACTAATTGCAGTCTACAGACTGAATCAACCAGGCACATTTAAATATATATGTATTATATTTACATATATTTACTTTACTATACAATATTTAACACATTTATATATTCAATATTTAATATATGTTTGTTAGATGTGATAGTAACATGGTTACATTTTTAAAGGAATCCTTTAGAGGTACACAGTGAAATTTGCACTTACGAATGAAATGAAATAATTTGCTTCAAAATAATACAGGAAGGGGAAGAAAATAGAAAGTAGGTGAAACAAGATTGGCTTTGAGTTGCTAATTGTTGAACCTGGGGGTTCATTATAATATTCTATCTACTTCTGTGGGTGTTGGACATTTTATATAATCAAAAGTGGTGAAAGAGTGTGAGAATATTCCTCTGCAGAAGCAATTCTAATTAAAAAAAAAAAAAAGATAGTATCCCCTGCTGCTTCAGTTTTGCTACAGAAATGAAAAAGGGAAATAGGTATTTACCAAACATTAATTCAAATAATGGAGCCCATTAAAGCTTGGCATATTAGATTTCCTACTACAATAATCTAACTTGAGTGGCTATTACTATAGTCCTTTGAATTAATTTCTATCTTACATTAAATTTTTAACAGAAGTAAGCCTTTGGTTACAAATACAGATTCAAATATTTTTCTATTTTTCCATATTTTGCACATACACATATATTACCATGACTATCACATCATCAAGATATAGCTCAAAGTATTAATGAATATTATTTATGCATGTGAAAATGTCCAGCATGCCTTGGCTTTAGCGAAGTTTACAAATTTTTCAACCACATGAACAAGTTCTATCCTAATATGTACACTTTCAGGTGGGTGAACTGGTTTCCAGGTTGATGTATATAAATACAAAAAATGTTTACAGAGCCCCAATATAGTTACTTAAATAAACTAGTAAATTCAAAATAATGTTCAGGAGTATCTGTGGATGTGCGGTTTAAATTAGGGTAACTGGTATCTTAATATGGGTATATGAGAAGCTAGATATTTTTTAAAATGTAATTTAGAAATGCAGAATAAACAACACAGCCCTAATTACACCAAAAGGACTGCCCACCAACAAAGGAAGGGGGAGGGAACGCCTTTCCGGTCAGGTGAAGGTGAATGGGTACATCTCTAGTGTCCACAAGTAAGAGCGCAGAGCCTGGCAGTTCAGCTTGTTTTTACGGTCCGAGTTTAGTTCGGATGTCTAGGCTTGTTTTTTCCATTTTTGTACAGTACCCGCCTTGCTTTAAACCTCTTACAAAGTCTCCTTTTTGAAGATTAAAACAACCACCGCCACAACAACAATGATGATGCAAATCGTGCGCAAACAGATCCCTTCTGCTGCTGCTCGTCGCCGCCCCTGCGCTCAGGCTGCCGCCCTGCTGGAGGCAGCCCGCCCAAACTCCTCTCGGGCAAAGCCCCCGGCCTGGGGTTCTTTGGGGGTCTTGTACCCTCCTTTCCCTTCATTTTACACAGGGAGCATTAGGATTGCGCTCATTTCACCGAAGACATTACATTTCCAGGGCAACCGAGAGCAAACGTGGGGGACGGAGGGCCGGGCAGCGCGGAGGACCACCCACCGGACCGCGCCTCTCACCTGCCCGCCGCCGGGGTCGCCCCGCACCCGCGTGTCGAGGGCGTTGTGCCCAGCTTCGTCGCGGCCGCCCGAGCGGTAGATGAGCCGGAGTGGCACGACGCTCTGGCGCTCCAAGAAGCGGTTTTCATTCCTCCTCTCCAGCTCCTTGAAAGAGGCGTCTCCTCCAGGCAGAAAGGGGGTAAGGAAGGAGTAGGGAGAGAAGACGAAAATAATGACCCTTCCCCACACTCGTCCGTCCTGCGGTCTGAGTCTGCCCAGTGCAAACCCCACCGCCCCCTCCCTCCCAGACCCATCTAGGAAGGACGCGGAGACACCAGCCCGAGAGCCTTGGACCAGCTCCTCTGAAATCATCCAGGACTGGGGCCCAGAAGCACAGCACCCCTTTCCCATCCTCCGCACTCTTCTTCAGATGAAAACAGGCTTTTGACCGGAGGTTTCTAATGCATCCGCGCGCCCCCACACATGTATTTTTGCTTCACTTTTCATCACCCTTCCAAAGAAAAAATCTCCCCGCGCACTCGGGAAATGGGGATGCCCGTTTACAGGGCACCTGAGAGCCGCACTGCTTCCCGGAAAATGGTACGTCCGGAATCCACGGAGGGTGGCGAACTCACCTGCCCGGCCGCAGCGCGCCGGGGGGCAGGTCCCCAGGGCGCAGAGCAGCAAGAAGGGCACGGACGCAGCCGCCACCGCCTGCATGGTGCTGCCGCCGGCCCGCCGGGTGGGAGACACTCAGCAACTCATGCCCGAGCAGCCAGGTCCGGCTCGCCCGCACCTCGCCCCGCGGCTGGCCTGGCCGCCCCTTCCCAGCCCGGGCCGGTGCTGCGGAGGCCGTGGTGCTGCAGCGGCCGTGGTGCTGCAGCCTCTGCCGCGACGCTGCCTCAGTGCTGCATTGTGCTCCGCGGGCGCTTCCGCTGGCGGGAGGAGCGAGCGAGTGCTGCATTGGACGCTTGGCTGTAGCTAAGTGGTTTCTAGCGCCTCCCACCTCATCCCGTGGCAAAGGCTCCGGCGGGCAACGAGCTCGGCAGGGAGCGCAGCGCCTAGTGAACTCGCCCCCCGCGTGCGGGCCGGGGCGCGCGCACAAGAGTCGGCTGGGAAATGTAGTTCTCTCTCCGCGCCCCGCTCGTCTCCACGAGGTGCTCTACAGCCTGAAGAGTCAAGGGAGCACAAGGGCAAAAGAGAGAGGTCACCGCCTGCAGACCTACTAGCACCGAGGACATCTGCTTGGTCCTCAAAGAACCGTCATAACGTTTCCCATAATCTAGTAGTTACTTAATTATTATCAGGGAATCATACCCTTAAGAGTACATGGCAAATTAATCACTCAGCAAATATTGAGTGAGGACCTACTGTGTGTCCAGTAGTTGGCTAGACACAGGGACGCGGCCATGGATGGCGCGGGTATAAGCCTCTTTACAATACAGTGTGGGAAGTGTCCTGGTAATTCCTGGAGGAGGGTCATTAACTCATCAAGTGGGGAGTTCGAGAGAACCTTGTGACGAAGGTCTATACAGGCACCTGAAGGATGTTTTGGATTTAGCCCAACTCTTCAGGATGTTTTTCTTCTTTTCTCCAGTATCTGCCTGCCCCAAACCTGTATTTGAAAACCAAACTTGGGGAACTCTACTTTCTCAGACTGCTATTCCACTTTTCTCTAATTCCAAATGATAGAAACGCTTTACAGCAAAACAATAATGAAATAATTATCAACATAATTAACACTGTGTGGTATGATACAGTTTATCCAAGGTCACATATACTGTCATTTGAACCTTAGCTCAACATTTGGAAAATATTATCCCCATTTCAGAGAGGAGGAAATTAAGGCTTAGAGCTGCACCTTCCAAATACTACTGTCTCTAGCTACATATAGCTATTTAAATTTAAGGTAATTAAAATGAAATAAAAGTAAAAATTCAATTCCTCAAGTCACAATAACCACATTTCTACTGCTATCTGTATTGTGGAGCAAAAATAGGGAACATTTCCATCATTGCAGATAGTTCTATTGGATAAGACTGGCTTTGAGAATTTAAATTACTTTCCCCAAGGTCTGATGACTAGTCATAGAGCAGACTGGATCTCCTGCTTTCTGGGTCTTTTTGCACATTACCCTGGTTGAACCTTGTGTTTGTGTAGCCTCCATCCTGGTTCTGGTCCTGTAAAATATGAAGAAGAACTTTCCACATGATACTCTTGGAGATGTTTTTCTCCTTCCCTGTGGGATTTCTTTTTTTTTTTTTTTTTACCCTTGCTTCATGGGACATGGTTTCAGGTTCCCTCACCATCATGAAGATTTGAAAATACACTCCAGTGTGTCAGTGTCCCAGCTAAAGTGTGGTATCCAGAAGTAAATACAACTTACTGAGACATGGTTTCACAAGAAAACAGTAGAGAGGGACCCTTTCCTCCCTTGCGAATACTCATATTTTGGTAACCACATCTCACTAAGCTTATTGTCATTTCAAAAAAATTCCCCCAATCTTTAAATAATGAGATACTTAAGAATTCTATATGATGTGCAATTGTAGCCTTAATGTGGCCTATAAGATTTTAATTGTATACTTTAGACTTTGATGCAGGAGATTCTATAATAGTTACAGTAAAAGAGAATTGGAACCCAAGGGCCTGGAAAAGCCCTTTACTTTCATCCCCTAATCATAGACCCACATTCTTAACCCACTTCTCTAAGTTGGAAGAATTGATTTTACAGGTTTTATAAAAACTGTGCTGTCCTAATTATACTCCAAAATATTTTTTATTTAAACATCTTTTGCTATTATAAGCAATGCCTCCTGGCACATGTGTTGTGAGCACTTCTCTAAGGCAGGTGCCAAAACAAGATACCGCTTAGTTCATAGGGTTTGAACATTTTTTAATGTAATAGATACATGACTTTAAACCACTCCAACTCCTTGACACAGGATGGACATCCTGAGAGGCAAGGTGAAGATACCTGTGGCTCTAAGTTACTCAGTTTCTCCAAGGTGTGTGTTGTGTTGAGGCAGGGCAGGAGTAAGCTTGTCTCCCTGGCAGTGCAGAGCAAGGAAGCCCATCCCACAGAGACAGAATCTCCTCTGAATTTCTTTGAAGTAGTGTGCTGCTGGTCTATAAATTTCCTTTTTTTTTTTTAAAGATTCCACATGTAAATGATGCCATTCAGTATTTGTCCTTTTCTATCCAGCTTGTTTCACTTTGCATAATACCCTCAAGGTCCATCCACATTGTCGCAAATGACAGGATTTTCTTCTTTTTCATGGCTAAATTCTGTATTTTGTGTGTGTGTGTGTGTGTGTGTGTGTATCTCACATCTTTATCTATTCATACATCGATGGACATTAAGGTTGTTTCCATTAATTGGCAATTGTGAATAATGCTGCAGTGAACATGGAGTGCAATAATTTTGGGGGGAAACTCCCATTCCCAGCCCTGCCTCTCTTAACACCAAGAGTTAGGACTTAGAGAGTTGGAGAAAAACTAAAATTATGTTTTCTGGTTCTCTGGGGTTAACCCTGATCCATGGGGCTAATTGCATCTCTGGATTCTGGATTCACAGACCAAGTCCAAGTCTATTCTTATGTCACCATAAAGGCCCCCAAATTGGCATTCTGGGTACTTTTGTTTGATTTCATGCATTTTATTAGAAAGGAATGTAAAATATCCATTTAGACACTATACTTTTTCAGTATGCAAATATAAATTGTTGTAACATAGGACCTTTTTTTCTTTAATATGAGAATGAATCTGTCCAATTTCTACTGTACATTACTAAAGTTTTACTCATAGAGCTTAAAAAAGGATATGTGTTCTTTGGGAACATTCTATTCAGTTCCTCTGCCCATTTTTAATCCAATTGTTTGAGGTTGTTTTGCTATTGAGTTGTATGAGTTCTTCATATATTTTGGATATTAACCCCTTATCAGTCATATGATTTGCAAATATTTTCTCCCATTTGATATGCTGTCTTTTCATTTGGTTGACAACTTCCTTTTCTGGGCAGAAGCTTTTTAGTTTGATGTGGTCCACTTGTTTATTTTTGCGTTTGTTGCCTTTGTTTTTGGTGTCAAATCCAGAAAATCATTGCCAAGACTGATGTCAGAAAGTTTACCCTATGTTCTCTAATTTCAGGTCTTATGTTCAAGTTTTATGACTGTGAGGTTTCAGTTTTATAGTTTCAGGTCTTACATTCAAGACTTTAATCCATTTTGAGTTGCTTTTTGTATGTCATATAAGATAGGGGTCCAGTTTCATTCTTTTGCATGCAGCTGTCCAGTTTTACTAACACCACTTATTGAACAGAATATCCTTTTCTCCACTGTATATTTTGACTCCTTTGTCCTAAATAAATTATGAATTCATTTCTGAGCTCTCTATTCTGTTCTTTTGATCTATGTGTCTGTTTTTATGCCAGTACCACATTGTTTTAACTATTACCATGTTGTAATGCAGTTTGAAATCGGGACATATGATAATTCCAGCTCTGTTCTTTTCTCAAGATTGGTTTGGCTGTTTGGCATCTTTTGTGGTTCCATACAAATTTTAGGATTTCTTGTTCTATTTCTGTGAAAAATGCCACTGGAGTTTTTTTGGTGGGGTTGAATGAATATTTGAACAAAACTAATTCTTCCAACCCATGAGCAAGATATATCTTTCCACTTATTTGTGTCTTCTTCAATTTCTTTCATCAATGTCTTACAGTTTTCAGTGTAGACATCTTTCTCCTCATTGGTTAGATTTATTCCTGTTTTTTTCTTTTTGATGCAATTGTAGATGGGATTGTTGTCTTAATTTCTGTTTCTGATAGTTTGTTGTTAGTATATAGAAATGCGACTGATTTTTTTAATTGATTTTGTATCCTACAACTCTACTGAATTAATTAGTTCTTATATTTTTGGTGGAGTTTTTAGGGTTTTCTAAAATCATGTCTGCAAATAGTTTTACTTCTCCCTTTCTGATTTGGATGCCTTTTATGTCTTTTTCTTGTCTAGTTGTTCTGACTAGGAGTTCCAGTACTACATTGAATAAAAGCGGCAAGAGTGAACATTCGTGTCTTATTCCTGATCTTAGAGGAAAGCTGTCAGCCTTTCACCGTTGACTATGATGTTGCCTGTGGGCTTGTCATATATGGCCTTTTTTATGTGGAGAAACGTCCTCTCTATGCCCAATTTGTTGAGCATTTTACATTGAATGGATGAATTTTGTCAGATGCTTTTTCTGCACCAGTTGAGATGATCATTTGATTTTTACCCTTCATTTTGTTAACGTGGTATATCACATTAGTCTTCTTTGAATCTCCTTGAATAGTGTGTTTCCAGGCACATCTTACCTTATTTTATATATATGCATCTATATATTTTAATGAAGCCCACCACATATACAGAAGCCAGATTACAATATCATAGTAATTGTAAGGCTGAAGAGGCAGCCAGAGGAGGTCTAATCCTCAGAGTTGTGAGGTAGGTTAAGAGTTGTGAACATGGTTCCTTTAGGAGCAAAATGAATGGATAATAAGAAGGGAATTATTCATTATGTACCAGTGAAATAAAAGCCTCCGGAGGCTGAGGGCAGTTGCTCCTATAAATATTCATGGTCTTTTATTCTGTTTCCAGATTTGAGTCATTTTTCAACACAGAAACCATTGACCAAAGAGAAGGCCATGTCCCCAGCAGAAGGACCCTGTAACACACATCAGCTACACACGGTAATGATTCCATGAGTCCTTCCCCAGAGGGATTTGATTCCATTTGCTTGGGTAACTGTGCACTGGGAAAGGGGTAAGAATACCTGAGTATATGTGGATGCAGCGTCTGAAATGACACTGATACCTGGAACCCAAAGCACCTGTTATAGTGGAAGCTCATGGGAGTCAGGTAGTAAAGGGAGTCCTGGCCAAGGTTTGACTCACAGTGGGTCGACAATATCATTTGCTTAGCCTCTGAATGTTTGATTGGAAGAGAAAGACTTAGTACTTCATAAAATCCCCCATATAATGTCCTTGGCTTCTAAGGTGGGAATTATTGTAGTGAAAAGACCAAAACCAAAAAAAAAAAAAAAGGAAAGAATAAAAGGAGAGACCAAGTGGGAAGCTCAGAAACTGTCCCTCTCAGCCAGAGTAAATAAAAAGCATTATTTTAACCAAGGGTGGTGGTAGGGGTGATGCAGGACATCAGTGCCCCTGTTAAATAAAGATGCTTGTCCCCCATCATATTCACGTGGGTCATAAAGAATGACAGACAACCCCAAACTGCGCCTAAGTAGTAGCCTCAGCTGCAGGGGCAATGCCAGATGTGGTGTCTTCTGTCTCCTACTGCAAACAAACAGAGCCTTAGGGGCATGAGATGCAGCCACTGATTGCATGCGTTTCCATCCTTGTTAGGAAAAAATATCTGAAATATTTTACCTTCACGGGGAAAAGATGACAGTATACATTTGTAGGTTTACCCCAGGACTGTTTAAAGTTTCTTGTCCTTTATTATATTATAATTTGAAGAGGATGCCACTGAAAAGCATCACATTAACCCATTTATATCAATGTTATCACACTTATTGGACCATATGAGCAAGAAACTGCTAGCACACTGGAATGTTTTTAAATTGAAGTATAGTTGATTTATTGGATTCAAATATACAACACAGTGGTTCGTTACCCATATTATTAAATCCTCACCCCTACAAGTGCAGTTACTATCTGTCAACATAGGAAGATGTTAGAGTTATTGGCTATATTCTCTATGCTGTACTACCATCCCCGTGACCAACTTACATTTTGATGGAGAATTTTTGTGCCCCTTTATCCCCCTTCCTCTCCTGACCCCCTCCTCTTCCCCCCCAGCCCCCCATGGTAACCATCTAGTCATTCTTCGGTGTCCATGAGTCTACTGCTATTTTGTTCATTGTGTTTTGTTTTTAAATTCTACAAATAAGTGAAATCATATGGTATTTGTCTCTCTCCGCTTGATTTATTTAGCTTGTCATAATACCCTCTAGGTCCATCCATGTTGTTGCAAATGGCAGGATTTCTTTCTTATGACTGAATAATATTCAATAAGATATAAGTTCTCCAGAGGGCAAGAGACACACCCTAAGAAGATTCAGGGATCCATCACATCAGTAACGTTTTTAGAGTTCCAGTAGTCAGGAGTATGCGAGGACATCCCACTGAAAGTAAAAGAAATTTTTGCATACTGAACTTCCCACATGAAGGGCAGGCCTCTTCAGAGTCTGGAAGCAGTTTATTCCAACTGGGAATACTGCTTCCACCCAGGGGTATGAAATGCTGCCTTCTGTGAGCAGAAAATGGCCCTGCAGTCATATAACCAGGCAGGTTTAAAGGTTCTAGAGCTATGAGTGGTAGGAAGCCTGGAATTGATGACAAGCCTCAATAGGGAAGTGACAATGTAGGCCCTGGGGGTTTTAGAGCAAGGCCATGCCATCTTCAGCAGAGAATTATTCAATGCACTTTATGGAAAACAAAATTGTTTGTTGTTTGAGATGATGATGTATGAGAGATGCAGCACCTGATCACGGGGCAAAAACCATCATGTGGTCACCACTGCCCATCACGAACTGGGGCTCTGTCAGACCCGTCAGGCCCTAACACTAGGCAGGTGCAGCACTATCCACTCTAAGATGGAATCCGCACATCCACAACTGAGCAACACAGGGCTGGAGGGCTCAGGCGTGAGCAGGCAGCCCAGACCCCTGTGCCATCCAGCACTGTTGCATCAGTTGCTCTCCCTCCAGTCACACCTACAGGTGCATGGGCCATCCTCTAAGACCAGAGAAAAAAGGAGGAAAAACCTAAACTTGGTTCATGGATTAGATGCTTTTGTGGGTGCAAGCTGGAAATGGATGGCAACTGTCATACTGCCCACTCAGGGGTGGCACCGAAAGCCAGTCACAAGGCAAAAATCTTCCCCATGGGCCGAGTTTCAAGTGGTATACCTAGTCATCCCCTTTATGTGGAGAGTGAACTGGCCTCGTTTAGAACACATGTGGACTCAGGCAGTGAGAAGTGACATAACTGGCTTTTCAGAGACTTGGGAGGAGAAAGATTAGAAGATTGAGTACAAGAGGTTGAAGCAGGTAGCATGTGGGAGTGGACATGAAGTGTGAGCATCACATATTAATGCCACCCTGATACAGGCACAATGGGCACATGAGCAAAAGGACTATGGTGGCAGGGATGAAAGCCATGTATGAGCTCAATGGCATGGGCTCCTATTAAACAAAGCTGATCTAGTGTTTCAGCCATTGCCAAATGTTCAACCTGCCAGAAATGGAGACTAACTCTTGAGTTCCTGATATGACACAATCCCTCAAGATGACCAACCACACACTTGATAGCAAGTTTATTATCCTGGGCACAATAACAGAATTTTTCTTATTCACATCACTTTCTGAGGGTTTACAGAGGGTTGGATCCAGTTACACCAGGGAATTGACTTTACAGCAAAGGTGTGGGAGTGGACCCATGCGGCACACTGACGCTGCCTGAATGAGGAGTATGGGAACGGCCTATTGAAGGCACAGCTGTAGCAGACGCTTGGAGGTTTGGAAGTGATATTTTTGAGGATGGGGTACCATCTTCTAGGATGCAGTATACACTTTGAGTTCAAAATGTTTATGTGGTGCTATGTCTGTGATAGGAGAATACATGGTCTGGGAACCAGGAGGTAGAAGCATGAGTGTCTCTACCTGCCATTACTGTTGTGACCCTCTGAGTTTGTGTTTCCCATCTGAACAATTCCTGTTGAATTATAGGCTGCAACTACCACTCGGGCACTTCAGGTTCCTTGTGCCAACAGGCCAGCAAGCAAGGAGTCCCCATCCTGGCAGGAGTTAATTGATCCTGATCTCTCTTTAAAGAACTTGCTTCCCCACTGCTGGGAGTACTGACAGTAGACAGCTTTCAGCTCCTTCAGGAATTCTCAGCTGTAGAGTTTCCTCACCAACAGTCATGCCTGTTCTTAGAAGGGCCCACATCCAATGACTTATCCATCAACTTTCATTTAGCAACTCTGGAAATCTCCCTGTAGGGTCACCTGATGTCCGAAGGCACCTCTTAGAAGACATCCTGCATCTGAACTTCATTATAGTTTACTTCCTATAGGAACACAGTGTGTGATGAGTTACCATGAAGCTCTCAAGAAACTTTTGTAATTGTCTATTTGTTTTTTATACTGTTTGAAAGTGCCAAGACAGGGTAAGGAAAGAGACTTTTGTGGGATTACTACTTGGGGCAACTAATGTGGTCTTTGGGGGCCTCAGAAGTTTTTAAGAAAAAAAACCTGACTTAATTTATCCCTTCAAAGTTAAAGATGTTTTGTTAATGTGAATAAACTGCTTTTAAATTGTCATGATATAGTGAAAGCATTTTGAAAATGGATATTTGTCTATTGTTACATGTTTATTACTGAAAATGTTGTGTCACTATAAGAACTCTCATACTTATAAATGGAATTTTGTTTTAAAAAAGCATCTGATTTTTTTGTTTGTAAAGCAAACAGAAGGCCTTCTAATTAGTTTAAAACTAGCTGACTGATCTCAGGAAATAGAAACTTATCAGGCATATTTTAATGAAAATTTGGCATGCTTAGGGGATGAGACTGAAAAATTAATATCATGTTTTAGCAGAGAGCTAATAATGCAATTCTTTGTTTAGTATTTAAATGTGCCATTATTTGAGCTATGACAAAGATTAAAAACCAAATATTTAAACTGATTTTCACAAGGTATTACACCAAAATATATCTGTATTTTTAAATGAGTGAGCATAAAGACATGGCTATCCAGTTACTCTTTGCATTTAAGTCTTTGTAAAATATCTTAGTAACATCCTCTTGATAAGAGCAAAAAGATTTTGGTACCATTAGTAGAATAAAACTTTAAAAAATATTGCATATATTTTATCCTTTAAATTTTCCTTGTTTAAAATTTATATATTAAAGAGTAGCATATGTATATAATTTTGTTATTGTGATTTTTAAAAACAAAGAAAAAATAAAGCTTTCTTAAAGAAAACCTTTACCGATGCTACCTTCTTGTTTTTACTAAATCTGGTAATTTGAGAGTTCACCTATTCCTAATAATCATTTATGCATTAACTTGAGATCTGAAGAAGTCAGCAAAGTTACAGAGGACAAATGAACTAACACTATAGTGTAAAAGCTAAGTTATGATTTACTACACATTTAAGCGTAACAAAGTAAACTAAAGCAACATACATGGACTTCGATAATTTACCTTTTTCACGAAGGAAGTGACACCCCTCAGTAGATATGGCAGTGCATGTCTCTTGTCTTAATGTTTCTTGTTCAAATCTTGTTTTGGTCACATACCGTTCTCCCAGTGTTCAAAACAGACGTATCTTTTTCTTGCTTAATATATTTTGCTGACAAATTATTCTTGCGTCTTTAATTGCCCAGAGCTCTTCCTAGATTTTTCTTTTTGCATGGGATTTTAAGGAGGCTACTTCTGTACTACCAACAAAATTATGCCAATTAATAGCCCTTATTTGCAAGGGTCTAAGTCCTGCTTTTTAACCTTAATTGTGCATAATCACTAGTCTCTTATAGGCAAATGGGTGGACATAATGCTTCTTCATGCAGGAAGGCTTAACTTTTTGGAGTTTGTGGAAACATGGTAGCCATACTACTTTTTGTGTTAACACCATCAAACATTCCCTATAACTAATGCAGCTAGAAGGCTAAACTGCCCTTTCATTTGATCTAATTGTCTTTGTACTATGCCATTCCTCCTCCCCCGTCCCTGCCCCTATGCATGACAAATAATGTAATCTCAGCACAGTTGATGTATATTGATCATAGCACCTACTTCAATGCCAGTTAGTCTACAGTAGCTGCTATCTAAGGTAATTTGGGCCCACTTAATCTTTCTTGAGCAACCTACTGTAGCAAATATTCTTTAGACCTTTTAACAAGGCAGTCCTGTTGGTCTAAGATCCAGTTAGCCGAGTTTACATTATTATGCTTTAAAACCTTTCCATTTCCCACAGGAAGAGGGCTATCATCCTTACATTTCACTCTACTAATAAAACATAGCATTAGGATGATTAGCAACTGAAAAATGTAACATAAAATTTTCTTTGGCCTCACATTAATTGAATACATTTATAGAAATTGATAGTATTTAAATAAATATACCATTTAAGTATTTTAATATATTTTTAGATAGAATAGTATTTACACATCCATCCTTCCACCAAAAATGCCTTAAAAAACTAAATTTTCATCTGAAAACATTAAATAATCCCACATTTCCAGAAATAAGGATTCAAGTTCAATGGTTTTAGGTGAAAGTTTTACCCATATAAACCGGTTTTCTATTCCTCTCTTAGAAGTACACATATTTTGTCTTGACATTCATCAAGGTTCTCTACAATTTACATACATCAGAGTAACATTTACATATAGTTCCACAAATTATCTTAATAGATTTAATACTAATCTATGCATGCACAGAAGTCACTGGCTTTAAAAACTATTTTAAAAGAATCTATTGACCTGTAAAACACACCTTTTACTATGTTATCTTAGAAAAATAAATAATTCATTATTTTGAGTTATGAAACCATAGTTGTCTTTACTTCTGCTGTTTCTAGCTACTCCTGGAAAATTAGAGCCATCAACTTTGAATGCTATACTGTCTGTTACACTTGCCTTAAAGTAAATTAGGGTGCCTTTTTTCTTTCCTAACACCTCTCAACTTCAGTATTCTTGGTATCGAAGAACTCAATTTATTATGTGCTTGCTGGGAATTGTCTATACACTTTGGCAAAGAATGTCACTTTCTATCAAGCAAACCAAGTTTCCTATTTACCCTGCTATGGAATCCTTGAAAAGTCCTACTTCTGAAGGTAACTTACTACATTCAAAATGAAATGACCTTTTGTGAACAAAAGCTGGGAACCAAACCACAAGTAAGTACTGTTAGAGAATTAAAAAATAAAACAACAAAATACTCTGTTCCAGGTACACATAGCCCGAAAAGTACCTTGGGCAGGTAGTCACGCACTGTAGATACAATCTCCCTGCCAGCACTATCTGCTGTGAATTGAAGGCTGGATTACTATCTGCCCTCCTCTTCTCGGCTGGCTATTCATCTGCATAGCACAACCCATACAACTCTATGTGGTGATCCTGCTACAATTTATAGCATTGTTCCAAATAAACTGAAAGCTAAGCTTTTCTTTTTAAATGTAAATATGCATTATGAAGATCTTGGAGGAGGGTGTTTTAAAACTCCAGTATTCAAAATAATAGTTCAAAAATGGTGTCAGTTTAACAACTTTTAACTATTGGAGGTGTTCAGCATGAGCGTTTTCTCCTTATTAAATTCGTCTAAGACAAAATGACTCCAAACCATTTGGAGGGCAAACTGCTGCACTGCAAACTGAAGAGGCTATGACTCTAAACTCCAAGGATCATAGAGCAAGTTTAAATACCTTTAAATTGCTTGGAAAACGTGGGGGAATACAGGTAGTACTGAGGGTGAAAAAAACCTACAAATAATTTCAGGTTTCATCTAGGTTTTTAGAAGGTTGGCTGTAATCACTGACATAGCTTCACATATACACACACATCCATTTGTGACAGAAAATGCTACAGTAATTTAAATTGGAAACAAGGGTTGTATGTATGCACATGAAAGGCTATCTCGGTTATCCTACTTTAGATAACAGCATGAACAATTAAGTTGTTGAAAAGCTAGTATTTCACGGATATTGTCCAAATGGTCAAAACAACATACACATCAAAGCATATGAATACGTTGGGAGCTAGCTATACAGGTTCTCAAAAAATGAAGGCTGATAATCAAAGTTAATTTTTAGTGACAACATATTCATATAATATTCAACAGCACTGATTTTTATTGTGAAAAATGTCTTTAGTTGCAAATGCCTCACTCCTGTAAGAATACACTCAAAAGCAAATGCCTGTACCACCTACAGATATCAGCTAAAAATTTTTATATTTAAATTTTTCTTTGAATTACCAAAGAGCCAAGTCCCTGATTAAAGGCAATCCTTACATGTTTCAAAACTTTTATTTATAGTTTAATGCCATTCTTCCTTTCGTTTCCTGACACCAAATTAGGGGGGAAAGAGTCATTTTGGAAGAAATTATTTCCAAAGGTAAATAATTAAGAAGAGTGGAAAAATTATTTTATTCCATATGGTAGCCTGATTAAGTTTTTCCTTCATGGCTGTTTACCCCTATTTGTAAATACCCCAAGGCTATTTACAGATAACCTAACTCCTAGGTGCCAACATACTAGCATGTTCCAACTAGGTTAGCCTCAAGCGTTTCTGGAAATAATTTCCAGAACCCAAACAGAACTTAATGCTTTTTTTCTATCTGTATGGAAAATTTTAAAGGCAATATTGTTACCATGGGGTTCTATTTTAATAAACAATATAACTAGAATATCCAAATTTATAATGCTAAAATTTGACATTCTCAAAATTTCACATGAAATTTTTGTGACATAAAGCAAACATTACTATTTATAATAATTCCTAGTAAACAATTATGAACATAGTATGTAAAATGAGTCACAAATTTATTCTACAATTTTCTATAATAGGTATTCAATTCTGTAGAAAAATGCAATCACCTTTATTGTTAATATTTACATTTGGTTCTGTAAACAAAGTTGGCAAAAAAAAAAACTTCAAGAATTTTTATACACTTATAAAAATTTCAAGAATATGATGTTCATCATTTCTAAAAGGTATTTTTAAAACTCTAAAAGCCAGTAAATGTAGAAGTTGAAGAAGAGAAAAACACCGACAACAGATTATTTGAATCTTCTTCTTCCCAAATATCTAAAACATCACATATACCACTGTTTTCGGTGTAGCTTGTGAAACCCAAAAAATCTGACTTCTCTTCACTAGTCTGAAATAAGTCCAGTAGAGACTGTTCTGGTGAACTACAAATTCTGTTTTCTTCTTGGGTAATAAGAAATTCAGTTCTTTTCTTATTTAATTCCACATTTGGTTGCAGATTTTCTTTTTTATTTCTTCCTAATAATATTTTCACTTTCCGATGAATTTTACCAGAAGGTAAACTATCCATATTGATGTCACATTCATTGGGATTCTCAGGAGGACTTTGGAATGGAGACTTTGACTGAATGGTCAGGTGCTCTGGTGAATTGTTTATTGCTAATAGACCAGAATCATGACCAAATATTGAATGAAGATCTATTTCCTTCAGATCCTTTGCTGGAAAAAGTATAGTATCTGACTTTTGTTTTGGTTGAGGTGTATTATTATCCATATTAAAATCAGAAACTTGTATAGATGTCTGTGGTCTACATGGATAGTGATCTACCCTTAGTTTTAAGTTATTTTCATTTATAATTAATTTATGTTCAGAAACATCAATAAGAATGCATCCCTGTTTATTTTTAGGTGGAAGCAGATGTGTAAAATTTTGTTTTGAGTAATTTTCAGCTGGATTTAACATGGAACAAATATTAGCTGTTTTCTCATCAGGTCCTCTCAATTCACTTGAAGGGTAGGGGATGCATTCGGAAATAAACACAATCTTTTGTTCAGGTTCCTGTGTTCCGTTATACAGGAAATTCTGCTTGATCATCTGTACATTATTTTCCCTGAAGTCTTTCTGAGAAATACATTGCAATTCTAGCTTTTCTTTTGGTTTGGACTTTTCCAGGACATTTGTAGTAACAGGAGAAAGGGATCCAACGCTGTATTTTATTCTTTATAGGACAAAAAGAAAAGAAGATCAAAATTTGTGATAAAACTCCTAAGCAGTTAAAATTAAATTAGTAAAAACTACTTTTGAAACTCCAACTTAGAGAATTACAAAAATACAGAAATCTTATTATTTAGCTGAGTTTACTTCAGATGTTTTAAGTTAATAACTTTACAGGTATAGCTGAAATCTCTAGTGTTCCCCTCTTCTTATCCACATCCTTTCTTTTCCTCCCAATGCTGAACAGTATCTTGAATTTGGTGTTTAAAAGTACTTTTAACTATATAAATCAAAAGTATTTCTATCTACTTCTAATTTTGTTTTCATTATCCTGAAAAATTTCACAACTTCTGTGTTTTTATTTACATACATGTTGTCTCTTTATTTTACTTGGCAATGTGGAGAATGAGGCTTAACTGGAAATCTGAGGCAGAAACATTAATTAATTTATATTTAAATATAAAATATCTATTATCATAGTGAGCCAGAAACTTGGTATCTTTAAACTTCTAAAGATGACAAATTAGTAATCCTTAAATCTCACACATATTTGAACTGAAACCCTCTTCTTCATGGAGTCTCTTCATATCCTTCAGATGTTAGTTTGTATGTTACAATTCTAAATTATGTAACAAATAAAAAGAAACTTAACAGCTCACTAGATATGTTTTATGTTATACATGTCATAGATAACAGAGAAATAAAGAATTCTGCCTGTCTCTTCAAAATCAGAATGATTCCTTTTATTATTTATTTTGTTTATACTTTTACTTAAGATTCCTCTTGAACAAATGGAGGATATAAAATGAAAAACACTAGTCCGACACTGCTCTTTTCTTTAAAGTCTAGAGATATGTTTGGGTGACTTATCCGTAAGAAATAAAAATTGTGCAAATACTAAGATAACTGATTAAGGAATAACTAGCTTCGCATTAGTAATATTTCAGAATTTTGCTGCAGATTGAGGTTTTAGGGAATTCTAAATTCTTACAGTAGCCCATATAGTTTTAGTAGCTAAAAGTATGCCTCTTCTCCAAATAATGTATTATTAAATCAGTCATGCACAACTATTCTGAATGTTAGAGAAATAATGAGGTTTAGGAACTGTTCTACCTAGATAAGTCAAAAAGCTTTCTAGTTAATTTTCGGAAGCTGTAGCTTGTTATTTTCTAATCTTCATGCCTTAAGGTTAGTCTAAAAACATATAAGGCCTGAAGAGCCTACTGAGTTGCCATCAATTCTAGGAAAGCATTTCCTTTCACTTTAGATTTATGGAACACATTCTAACCAGGATCATTCTGTCAGTGTGCAGTTATTGTACACTAAACAGCACTGACTTAACACTTTAAAAGTCCTGTCAGTACTTTCAGTAAATATCATTGGCAAGTAAGTTTAAGCTAAAATATTCAGTGAAAGTATTAAAAAGGCTAAACAGAATTAAGTAGAGGAAGGTTTCTTAAAAAGCCTGAAGATTAAAAATTATACCTTTTTTAGTCCACATAGATGGTAAACTTGATTTTTTAGATCAGGGGTTGATAAACTATGCATTACCACACAGGTCAAATGTACTCTAGTCTGACATGTTTTTCTAAATAAAGTTTCATTGAAATACAGCCACACCCATTTGCTTTAATATTGTCTGTAGCTGCTTTCATTGTACACTGGCAAAGCTGAGTGCTGCAACAGAGATCCTATGGTTCACAAAGCCTAAAATATTTATTAACTGGTTCTTTATAGAAAAAGTTTGCCAACTCCTCTTTAAGCTATAAAGCCAAGAAAATCCTTAAGGTAATTTAAGGTATGCACTTTTGGCAGGAGAGGAAAGAAGTAATTAGTTCTTAACCATATGTACAACCTGAAAATATATATTCCTTCTAAGAAGAGGAAACTTAGCATTTATTCTTAGTTTAATAAAATTTTAATATTCTATAGTAAAATTTAAAACTTAGGTTGATAAATTACCTTTTCTTTTTAGGCATGTCCCTTTCATATTCCACGAAGTCAAAAATTAATTTAGATACTATATCATCAACAACTTGATAGTGATTACTCTGTGCAAAGTTTTTGTGTTGCTCACTTACAAGATGCTAAAACAGAAAGCATATAAATAATAAAATTATATTTTTAAACCAACAGAGAGTTTTGTTGTTGTTCAGGCTTTCTAATATTTTCATGCCCCTAAAATTAGGTTTCTAATAACTACTCCAAAGAAATATCCTTTACTAGAACTTGAAAGGATGTTAAGAAGTGAAAGAAAGAAACTTGTGAGAAACCACTACAACTACTTTGGTTTTCAAAGTCTTCCATTTTTTTAGAGCAAAGTTAAGCACTAACTAATTACTGGTTTCAATGGAACTGAAAACAAATGAATTCTATCAGACAATGAAGATACGGAAGAAAAACAATAGTGACACTTAACATTTAGAGTGTGCTAATATTTCTGAAAACACTTTTCCCTTTACTATTTTATCTTATCCATAAACAATTACCGCCAAGTAAGGTAGAACTTATAAAATATTAAGTGAATGACATGTTATAATTTAACATACAAGATTTCAAGATAAGAATTTGGAAGGTAGATTAAACAAACAAATGGAGTAGAATGAAGGCTGTTTAGTATAAAAAAAGAAAATATTCATCGAGGAACACATTTGAGAATGAGCAAGTACAGTGCTAACAACGGAGAGTACAGACAGGTTATTCTCAATCAAGAGTGTTCAAAAAGAAAAGTAAACAAGTTCAGTGCACTGGGATAAAACTCACAGGAAACCAAGCTCCTTCTGAGAAGGTGGGATCTCCAGGTTAATTTTTGTCACCTGTCTGTCAGCTGATCAGGGAATTGTGTATAGAGGCCAATACAAAGATGATCATGGTAGAACCTAATTTCTGTTTCCCTAGTTTCATAAAATTTTAACTTGGGATGATCTGATTACATTTTCAAAAAAAATTCTTCAGTGGTTATAAAAATCACAGTATTTCTAGAATATATATGTATTCCTTACTTGCAAACTTACCACATTCAAATTACATATGCCCAGTAATATTAAACAAATGAGAAATGATTAAAATTAAAAAAATAGCTCTAATAGTTCAGATTCAGTTTACTCATGTTCTTGGAAAATAATTTATTAACTGAAATAAATTAGGAAAATAAGCTCCAACTTTTATGTAGTTCCCCTCTACTTCCACCTAACTCTTACTAATCCTTTAAGTCTTGACTTAAATGTCACTTTCTCAGTTGAGCCTTCTATGTGCCTCGTCCTATAATTAAGTACCCTCATTATTTATTACCATTGTACTTTATGTCATATGTCACCTTTGTGACACTCAGCCCACTTGCAAATATCTATTTTATATCTGTCTTCTGTGTCAGACCATAAGATATATAAAGAGTAGAGAATATATCTGCCATGTTTGTTGCTTAATTTCCAGTAATCAAATTTGTTAAATGAATGCCCTGGTACAGGTGAAACTGAATCACTGAGAAATCCTAAGATTCAAAAAATAAAAAAACATTTTTTTATTCTTACTAACTTAAAAAGTACACACAAAAAACTGTAAAAAATAAAAAATAAAATGATTAAAAAATATCTACCGCAACACCTACTTTCACTAATTTTCCTTCACTGTGGCAACTAGTGGCCAAGGATTTCACTTTTTACTCCACCATTTTCTGAGCATCACTTAGGATAACAACCTGATATGAAGGAAAGCATCTAGATTTTTTTACTGCAAAGGCAGCAAAGTAAAATTTCAGGACCAATCCATAATTTAAATTTCAAAAAGGTTTTCTGGGAATGGGAAATATTTCTGAGACAGTTTACCTTCTGATTTAAAAATAATTTTAAGCTAACCATGTTCTGATCCTTTATTATACAAACAAAACAGAAAAAAACAATACAAAGCACTAATAAATTTTGGGCTATAAACCAAACTTCAATTTAGAGTATGAAGACAGAGTTTATGAATCAGACATTTAAAAATATTCTTTCTCCTTAACACTTCATCTTCTACCAAAACTAAGCAACAAAACAAACCTGTCTACCATTTTTAAAATTAACAATTCAAATAATAAACTAACATTTATAATAAACCCAAGTACCAGGAACTGTTCAAAGTCACACAAACAAGAAGCCAGGATTCAGACATGGCAGCCTGGATCCAAAGCTCTTGCTTTTTTAAAAAAATCAGTTTACAAACTGTAACAGTTGCCATCTTTAAAACTGTCTCTTCATCCACTACACTGTTCCAACTATTCCATTTCTCCTTCTGTTGCTTCAAATAATTGTCTTCACTTCCTTCTCATCCTCCCATTAGTAAATCACATATCCATTTATTACTACTCAGGCCTGAAATACTACAGTAACTCTTACTCCTCATCTTCTCTCACTCCCAACATCCAACTCATTGGCAAATTTTCTTGGCCCCACCTTTAAATTATAGCCACAATTTGACCATGTCTCATCACTTCTACAAACACCACGTAGTCCAGGCCACCATCATCTATTCTTTCATCCCATCAATCAGTTAATTTAGTACTTCTGCATTGCTTATTTCATTATCTACATGTCTTATTCCCTCACTTCTCTCAGGTCTCTACTCAAGTATCACCTTATCAGTTAAGCATTCCTTGTCTAGTCTAAATAAACAACAACATCCCAATTCCTGCTTTACGTTTTCTCCTAGGTACTGATCTAATCACCAATACTCTCTAAATAATTTCATTATTCTTTTCTCTTGTGGTTTTCTATCTCTTTCTCCTCCTCCATAGAATACAATCTTTACAAGGGAAGGGAATTGGTCTCTTGCTCAATGGTGTTCACCCAGAGCAATGACTTGTACATAGTAGGTGCTCAGTAAGTATTTGTTGAATGAATAGAAATGATTTCTCAATATACATTTCCCCTTTCTTAAAATTTAAAAGTAGTTTTACCGAAAGGAAACATATATTAGTTAATTACCACAATGAGAAGAATAAGCTAAAATTTAAGCAGCAAATATTATTCACAGTTTTAGAAATATCAACCCCTAATATAAAATGACATTTACAGTTTCAAGATCATCATATTTCTGCAGGCAGCATTCACAATATCCTTTTTTTTTCTTTTCTTTCAGCTGGAGTTGAATTGGGATTCCAGCACATTTATCGCCATCTGTCCAGATTCTAATAAAAATATGGTAAAAGAATTAGCTGAACATAAGAATAATTTTTAAATTTACAGTCCCCACTTATCAAATAGTATCTGCCATAATTTGCATAGAGATTTATCAATGCTTTTAACCATATTTCTTTTAATAAATTGAGAGGGAAATTAAGAATGTAGTGACTATTCTGGAGAATACTTCAGATCACTTAAGAGAAACAACACATTTTAATTATGTGTAAATATTTTCAAATCCCTCCCCCCCAAACTACCAAAGTGTCTAAATGTGACACACTTAAATTAAAAGAGATTCAGACTTCAAATATAGTAAAAGGGCTTCAAAAATTTACCAGGGAAAACCATAATAGTGATTAGAAACAAACATACACCCAACCATGGCATTAAACTAATTAGTTTAAATGTTGGTTTAAAAGAATAAAAATTACTTGAAAGTTATACCTACCTTGGTTTAACCTGAGTTTGCTTTTGGATGCTGGATGGCTTATCTACATCAAAGGGACTGGAGGGCTTCTGAATAGAATAATTTATAAAAGGCATATTGGTCAGCTGAAGATAAAATGGCCTATAAAGTCTAAAAAAATAAAAAGACAAATACGTGAGATTCCTTATGATGTAAGAAAACATGTTTTAAGTCTTGTATTTCAAAATCATGTAATTCATCTGGAACCTGAAATAAGCAATAGAAATCAGTTTGGCTTCCCTTCCCAATTCTATTCTATTTTTATTAGAATAGTCCTAATTAGGACTACTACTTTTTTTAACATACAAAAAAGTTTTTAAAAGTTTTGGTAAAATATGCATAAAAGTTACCATCTTAAACCATTTTTAAGTGTACAATTCAGTCACATTAAATACATTCACCATGCTTTGCAACCATTAGCACCATCAATGTCCAAAACTCTTTTTCATCTTTCAAAACTGAAACTCTGTACCCATTAAACAGTAACCACCTACTCTCCCCTTCCTGTCAACCCCTGGCAACCACCATTCTACTTTCTGTCTCTATGAATTTGACTAAGTACCTCATTAGGTAGAATCATGCAATATTTTTCCTCTTATTTCACTTAGTATTATGTCCTGCCAGTTCATCCATGTTTCAGAATTTCATTCCTTTTTAAGCCTGAGTAATATTCCAGTGTGTGTATGTGTGTGTGGTGTGTGTGTGTGTACACACACCACATTACCCATTCGTTTGTTGATGGACATTTGGGTTGCTTCCACCTCTTGGCTATTGTGAATAGTGCTGCTATTAGCATGTATGTGGAAGTATCTCTTTGAAATCCTGCTTTCAATTCTTTTGGATATATATCCAGAGTGGAACCACTGGATCATATGGTAGTTCTAATGTTGTGAGGAACCTCCATACTGCTTTCCATAGCAATTACACCACTTTACAATCCCACCAATAGTGCACAAGGGTTCCAAATTTTTCACAAACACTTTTTATTTTGTTTCTTTGATAGTAGCCATCCTAACTTTTATTTGTTTCTTTGATAGGTATGAGGTGACAAGATATCTCACTGTGGTTTTGATTAGCATTTCTCTGATAATTAGTAATGTTGAACTTGTTTTCATATATTTGTTGGCAATCTATAAATCTTTGGAGAAATGTCAAATCATCTGGCCATTTTTTAATCCAGCCATTTGATTTTCTATTTTTCATTATTAGATGTATGATTTGCAAATATCTTCTCCCATTCCATGCATTGCCTTTTCACTCTTTTGTGTCCTTTGGTGTACAGAAATTTATAATTTTGGTGTAGTCTAATTAAAAAAAAATCTTTTGTTACTTGTGTTTTTGGTGTATTTACCTAAGAAATCACTGCTAATCCAATGTCACTGCTAAATCCAATGTCATAAAGCTTTTCTTTATGGGTTTTATAGTTTAAGGTCTTTGATCTATGTTGCATTAATTTTATGTATGGTATATAATTTGCATATGGATATCTATTTTTCCCAATAGTACTTGTTGATCTTGGCATCCTTGTCAATAATCATTTGAACATACATGTACGAATTTATTTTGGAGCTCTTTATTCTATCCATTGGTCTATACATCTGTCTTTAATACCAAGCTGTCCTGATTACTGTAGCTTTGTATCAAGTTTTGAAATCAGGAAGTGTAGACTTCCAACTTTGTTCTTCCAATTCAAGATTGTTTTGGTTGTTCAGGGTTCCTTGAAGTTCCACATGAATGTTAGGATAGACTTTCTCTTTCTGCAAAAAAAAGTCACTGGGTTTTGATAGGGATTGCACTGAATCTGTAGATCACTGGATGGTACTGACATCTTAACAATATGCAGTCTTCCAATCCCTGAACATGGGCTGTCTTCTCATTTATTGGTACCTTCTCTAGGCCTAATTCTGAATTGCATTTTTTCCTCCACAGTATCACATTTCATAAAAAGAATTTAATACATCTTTGTGGGTACCTGAGAATTAATCATACATGTCTAAATGAGTAACTAGAACGTCCAGAGAAAGTAAGCTAATTCTCCATGCCAAAGTAATTTATTTACATCTATAGTACACTAAGATTATCCTATGAAACTTCAGAATAAGTTTAGAAAAAGTACCAAAGTAGCTGTTATACACAGATTTTGTATTTCCAAATAGTACCAATAATTTATTTCACAAATGTATAAGCAATCTTTACACAGTACTTCCAAATCATATAGTACTACATTTAGCCAGAGAATGGTTATTTGCAATACTAAAGAGCTGATCTTGTGATTGCTCTAAACTAGATATTTCAAGGAATTATTATCTATAACATAGAAACTAACTTCAATCCTTGAGCACAAATTAATTAATGCAACTTTCTGTAACTTGTGCCACATGTGTATTAGTATAATATATATCTAACTTAAAGGAACCTAACAATACTAGTGGAGATAGTTTAGATTTTCTCCTTTAATATTGTACTTAAATCAAACAGATTGAACTTAGATACTTACTGGCTCACATCTTCCACCTTTACAAAAGGCTTTTTGAGTCTACCTGCTTGAGAACATACAAAACATGACATTAGATACAAATCCGGGAGTGGGGGAAATTATGTACAGATATTCCTGACTTACAATGGGGTTACATCTCAATAAACCCATCATAAGTTAATGATATCCTAAGTTGAAAATGCATTTAACACACCTAACCTACCAAACATCACAGCTTAGGTTAGCCTACCTTAAATGGGCTCAGGAAATTTATATTAGCCTATGGTTGGGCAAAATCATCTAAAAGCCCATTTTATAATAAAGTGTTGAATATCTCATATCATTATATAATACTGCAAGTGAAAAAGAGAATAGCTGTATGGTTATAGATGGTTGTTGAGGGTATGTGTTCATTACCCTTGTGATGAGGTGGCTGACTGGAAGCTTTGGCTCACTGCCACTGTCCAGCATCATGACAGACTATCATCTTGCACATTGCCCAGGAAAAGATAAAAATTGAAAATTTGAGGTATGGTTTCTACTGAATGTGTATAACTTTTGCACCATCATTGAGTCTAAGTGGAACCATTCTATGTCAGGGATCTTCTGTACCCATTATCCATTTCCATATGAAGTTTTAAGCATCAGGTGATTTCCTATCAACCCATTTCCAAAATAACAGAAGCTCTGTCTATATTCTGAGATTCTTAAAGTGAATCAATCTCCCAAAGAAGATATGAATAGAATTCAGGAGAATACTAAGCTGGAACAAGAAAAAAAATTCAACTTTCATTTTTACTAGTATCTAACTGGAATTTAAAATTTCCTCTAATTATGCATATAATCAGCAGGATCCCAGTAGTATTAACAGTGCCTATAATTTTGATACTAATTAAAACATTTTCATAGCATATTAGTTATTATTACAGATATCTCAAAGCATCATTTATTTATACTTATCACTTCAAAATTACAGTAGCAATTAGAATCACTACCAGAAATTGTTTTTAATGTGTAATAAAATCAACTATATTATTATTTTATAGTTTAAAATATTCTGAAAACTAAATTTAATATAGCTGACTCTTACTAATCTAATGATTTTTTAAAAACGTTTTTAAAAACATTATTCTAAGAAGGGGTCCACAGGCTTCACCAAATGCTACAAGGTCCCACATTCTAAAAATGGCTAAGAACTACTAAATAAGTCATTTAAAAGGTTGTCTACATTATTTTGTAGAAGATTTTTATATGATTTGTTCTATTTTTCTAAAAGCAAGCCAAACACAGTTAAAAATATCAAAATACTTACTTCTTGTTCTCTGTGTGCCAATACCTCTTTTTCCCTTTAAAAAAAAGAAAAAAATACTGGTGAAAAAAGCAGTGAAATATACTGGATTTAAAAGTACAGTGCAAACAGCAAATGCAATTGCTCAATATCCTCAAGATAAAAAAACCATATAGGGAAAGAATTATATATAAGAAGGGTGATTACTCCACCTTTGCAGGACAAAAAAAGAGAAAAACTTGCTTTTAAAAATCAATTCAAGGAATTCCACTCTTAGGAATTTACCCTAAGAATGCAGCATCCCAGTTTGAAAAAGACATATGCACCCGTGTTTATCACAGCACTATTTACAATAGCCAAGAAATGGAAGCAACCTAAGTGTCCATCAGTAGATGAATGGACAAAGAAGATGTGGTACATATACACAATGGAATATTATTCAGCCATAAGAAGAAAACAAATCCCACCATTTGCAACAACATGGATGGAGCTAGAGGGTATTTTGTTCAGTGAAATAAGCCAGGCAGAGAAAGACAAGTATCAAATGATTTCACTTATATGTGGAGTATAAGAACAAAGAAAAAACTGAAGGAACAAAACAGCAGCAGACTCACAGAACCCAAGAATGGACTAACAGTTACCAAAAGGAAAGGGACTGGGGAAGATGGGTGGGAAGGGAGGGATAAGGGGAAAAAAGGTCATTAGGATTAGTACACATAATGTAGGGGGAGGGGGAGGGGCACGGGGAAGGCAGTATAGCACAGAGAAGACAAGTAGTGACTCTACAGCATCTTACTATGCTGATAGACAGTGACTGTAATGGGGTATGTGGTGGGGACTTGGTAATAGGGGGAGTCTAGTAACCATAATGTTGCTCATGTAATTGCATATTAATGATACCAAAAAAAAGGCAAAATAAGTAAAAACCAATTCAACTAAAGATATGAAACAATGATAACTCAAAAGTTAGAGGATTTTAATCATTGGTATGGAATTTAGTAATACAAGCTCACTTTTCCAATATGGGCAACCAATACCTTGCATTCTATCTCTAATTCTTTTTGTTTTCACAGAAAGGTATCAACCAGTATGGAAAAGGTACAGTTAATGAAATAATCTATAAACAGTCAATATAAGTTATTTTTATGCTCTTTCAGTAAAACTTTTATGATAAACTGAACAAAGGAATTAAAAAAATTTATTATAGTTGGTCAATTCCAGTCAAGATTGACCATATTGGTCAATCAATCCCACTGCTTACAATAAAAACTCTGGGCAAAATACAGTAAATAACCACCTGCAGACTGAAAAGTACACAAAAGCAGGCGCATTGCAGGAGGAAGTCACGCTTAGAGAGGCTACTTTTAAGGAGCCTAGGTTTCCCATTTCCCATTCCCCTCTTCTCTTGCAATGTTACCTTAAGGATGGACCTCTAGTCACAGAGTTGGCAGCCATAGTGGAGCCAGTGGCTAAAACTCCTATATAAATCCCATCTTTCTGGCTAGAAAGAGCCAGAAAAGAGGCTCCTGCAGTCCAAAGAGTACAAAGGGAATCCCTGTATTATTTCTTCTTTCTTTTCTCCCACAGTTTTACCCTGAGGGTAAGCCCCAGTTATAAAACTGCAATTGTAAAGGTGCCACAGACAGATAAAATTGAGAAACCCTGACTTTCTCAAAACAGGAACTAGGAAAAGGCCACTGTAGACTGGAGAGTGAAGGAGAAACTGCAGAGTAGCAAACTGGAGATCCCTAACTCCCTGTATAAACCCACCTAAGTGCCAGGCTTACTTCAAAGGCTGACCTCTAAGTTGCATATGCTAAGGACAGACCCCAAGCAGAACAGCAAGGGCTTTCAAAATGAAACTAAGATTTAAATTACCACCCAAGTCTTGGACTAATCTTGAGAGGTGAATATGTAGAACACACAGAAAGCTGCATACAAGTCTTTGAAAATGGAAACTGAGATTAGAACTGTACCTACAGAAACTGAGGCAACTAAGTTTGAAAAAAATTAGATGACTGGCTGCTAAAACAATGATAGCAAAAACAACAAAATCAGTTCTCCAGAGTATTATAATAGATCTGCAGTCTACATAACATAAAATTTACAGTATCTAATATACAGTAAAAAATTATATGACATAATAAGAACCAGGAAAACATAGTCAATTCTTGAGGGGAAAAGACAATCAGATGCCAACCCCAAGACGTTCTTGATGTCAGAATTATCAGAAAGACTTTAAAGTATGAATGGAAAGATAAAAAGTTCTCAGTAGAAAAACAAACTATAGAAAAGAATCAAGTGGAAATTGTAGAACTGAAAAATACGACTTGAAATACAGAATTTACTGAATGGTCTTAATAGCAGAATGAAATGTCAGTATATTTGAAGACAGATGAACAGAAATAGTCAATTAAAAAAACAGCAAAAAAAAAATACTGGAAAGAAAAATGAACAGGGACCCAACAAGTTGCATTCTAGCTATAATTAATATTAAAAGGTCTAACATTACTGTTACTGGCGCTGTAGAGAGAATGAAGAAAAAAAAATTTCAATGAAATAATAGCCAAACTACATAAATTTACATAACGTACATTTACAGATTCCAGTAGCTAAGTGAACAGCAAATGTAAACATAATGTAAACATAAATGTACAGATAAATTTGTACAAAATGTAAATATGAACAAAAATGTAAACATACATTTACAGATTCAAGAAGCTCAATGAACAGCAAAGAGAAAAATCTCTAAGTAAACCATGCCTCGTTATATCACAACTAAAATGCTAAAAACCAAAGATAAAGAAAAATCTTGAAAGCACATAGAGAAAAAATGATCATTACATATAAGGGAACAATAATTAGAATGTACACTTTTCATCAGAATCCACCAAAGGCAGAATACAGCTCTAGAATACCCATAAAGTGCTGAACTAAACAACTGTAATTCATAATTCTTTATCCATTGACAGTATCTTGCAGAATGAAGGTGAAATAAAGACATTCTCACACTGAGGAAAATAAATGTTCACTGCTGACAAATCTGCTCTTAAAAAATGCTAAAGTTCTTCAGGCTAAAGGAAAATAGTATCAGAGGGAAACCTCTAACTTCAGGAATGAAGAAACAGAAAATGAAGAGAATTAACATCAGCTAAATAAGACTATTTTCCTCCTCTTAAGTTTTTCAATATGACTTTTTCAAGCAAAAGGATAATACTGGTAGGTTTTTCAATATATGCAGATGTAATCAAAATAAAGACTGGTGGGGGGAGGAGAGGTAAAGGGCTCAAAAAGATTTAAGACTTCTATATTTTATTTGAAGTATGTAACATATTAATTCTAAACAGACTGTAAAAGATTACCTACATGTATAGTTTAAATCCTAGAGCAACCACTAAAATAAAACACAAAACAAAAATGAAGAAATTAAGCCAAAAAAGCCAATAGATCTTAAAACAATCTGGAAAGCAGATGGAAAGTGAGAAACAGGATTAAATAAACAGATCATCCACAGAAAAACCAGTACCTTGGCAGGCCTAAATTCGATATATCAATTATTAAGTATAAATCACTAAACACACCAAGTGAGAGACTGCCAGATTTGATAAGAAGACAACTTTTTACTGTCTACAACAAACACATTTTAAATATAAAGTCATAGGTAATATTAAATGTAAAGGGACGATGAACTAACAGAGAAATCAGAAAAACAATTCCATTCACAATTGCATCAAAAACAATAAAATACCTAGGAATAAACCTAACGAAGGAAGTGAAAGACCTGTACTCTGAAAACTACAAGACACTCTTAAGAGAAATTAAAGAGGACACTAACAAATGGAAATGCATCCATGCTCTTGGCTAGGAAGAATAAATATTGTCAAAATGGCTATACTACCTAAAGCAATCTACAGATTCAATGCAATCCCTATCAAAATACCAACAGCTTTCTTCAATGAACTGGAACAAATAATTCTAAAATTCATATAGAACCACAAAAGACCCGAATAGCCAAAGCAATCCTGAGGAGGAGGAATAAAACAGGGGGAATTATGCTCCCTGACTTCAAGCTCTACTACAAAGCCACAGTAATCAAGACAATTTGGTATTGGCACAAAAACAGACCCACAAACCAGTGGAACAGAATAGAAAATTCAAACATTAACCCGAACATATACAGTCAATTAATATTTGATAAAGGAGCCTTGGATATACAATGGGGAGATGACAGCCTCTTCAGCAGCTGGTGTTGGAAAAACTGGACAGCTACATGTAAGAGAATGAAATTGGACTACTGTCTAGCCCCATACACAAAGTTAAACTCAAAATGGATCAAAGACTTGAATGTAAGTCATGAAACCATAAAACTCTTAGAAAAAAACATAGGCAAAAATCTCTTAGACATAAACATGAGCGACTTCTTCATGAACATATCTCCCCGGGCAAGGGAAACAAAAGCAAAAATGAACAAGTGGGACTATATCAAGCTGAAAAGCTTCTGTACAGCAAAGGACACCATCAGTAGAACAAAAAGACATCCTACAGTATGGGAGAATATATTCATAAAAAACGTATCTGATAAGGGTTGACATCCAAAATATATAAAGAACTCATGCACCTTAACAAACAAAAAGCAAATAATCCAATTAAGAAATGGGCAGAGGACATGAATAGACACTTCTCTAAAGAAGAAATTCAGATGGCCAACAGGCACATGAAAAGATGCTCCACATTGCTAATCATCAGAGAAATGCAGATTAAAACCACAATGAGATATCACCTCACACTAGTGAGGATGGCCAACATCCAAAACACAAACAACAAATGTTGGCGAGGATGTGGAGAAAAGGGAACCCTCCTACACTGCTGGTAGGAATGCAAATTAGTTCAACCATTGTGGAAAGCAGTATGGAGGTTGCTCAAAAAACTCAAAATAGAAATACCATTTGACCCAGGAATTCTACTCCTAGGAATATAGCCTAAGACTACAGCAGCCCAGTTTGAAAAAGACATATGCACCCCTATGTTTATCGCAGCACTATTTACAATAGCCAAGAAATGGAAGCAACCTAAGTGTCCATCAGTAGATGAATGGATAAAGATGTGGTACATATACACAATGGAATATTATTCAGCCATAAGAAGAAAACAAATCCTACCATTTGCAACAACATGGATGGAGTTAGAGGGTATTATGCTCAGTGAAATAAGCCAAGCCGAAAAAGACAAGTATCAAATGATTTCACTCATATGTGGAGTATAAGAACAAAGAAAAAAACTGAAGGAACAAAACAGCAGCAGACTCACAGAACCCAAGAGCTGACTAATAGTTACCAAAGGGAAAGGGACTGGGGAAGATGGGAGGGAAGGGAGGGTTAAGAGGGAAAAAGGGGCGTTACGATTAGCAGATGTAATGTTGGGGGGGCACGGGGAGGGCTGTACAACTCAGAGAAGACAGGTAATGATTCTATAGCATCTCACTACGCTGATGGACAGTGACTCTAATGGGGTTGGTGGGGGGGACCTGATGAAGGGGGTAGTTTAATAACCGTAATATTGCACATGTAATTGTAGATTAATGATACCAACATAAATTATAAAAAAGAAAAAAGAAAAATAAATACATAAATGTAAAGGGAACCAAAAAGATATACCATGTAAACACTAATCAACAGGCAGCTGGAGTGGCTACATCGTATCAGACAGAGCTGACCTCAGAGCAAGGAGCACTAATCTAACAAGGACAGACAGGGTCATTATGTAATGATAAAAGTTCAATTCACCAAGAAGACATAAGAATTATTAGGTGTGTACATGCTTAACAACGCTCAAAATACATGAATCAAAACGATGATAGAACTGGAAGGAAAAATCCACAAATCCACAATATATCTGGCAACTTCTCTCTCAGTAATGCCTAGCACAAGACAGAAAACAGTATGGATACAGAAGACCTCATTAACACTATCATCCAACTTGACCTATTTAATATTTAACATCTATAGAACATTACACCCATTAACAGCAGAATATATATATATTTTCCAATTTGCACTAAAATAAACTATATATTGGGCAACATTACAAATGACAAACTTGAACAATGTATGAAATCATACAAATTATGTACTCCGACTGTAACAATTAAAACATGAATCAGTAACAGAAAGTTATCTGAAAAATCCCAAATTTTAAAGCAAATTATATACTTCTACATAACCCCCAGGACAAAGAGTAGGTGGTAAGAGAAATTTTTATGTATTTTCAATTGACTCAAGATGAAAACCAGTATCATTAACAGGAACTCTCATTCATTGCTGCTGGGAATGTAAAATGGTACAGCCATTTTGGAAGAGTTTGGCAGTTTCTTGCAAAACTAAATATACTATTACTATACAATCCATCAATCATGCATGCCCTTGGTATTTACCCAAATTAATTGAAAGCTTATACAGATTTCAATTAAGGAATATTCATCTATCAATTTGCAAAAATTTGGAAACAAGGCATTTGGAATTTTTTTTAACTTATAAATAAAACACCCAAACAAATGAAGTATATACAGTTTTACTTAAATACTATCTGTCAAACAATTCAATCATTTTACTCTCTGCAAATTGTTCATCTTATATAAATGTGAATTTATTAAAAATGTGAAATTCATAGACTTCATGAATCTTCACATATAAAATGCATATACGGGGCAGCCATATGTTTCTTTTTAAAAATTATGTTCAGGGGAGTTCAATAGTCATTGTCCAATATCTTTACTGGCAACCAGAGGATCTTTCCAAAATGTCTATCCAACCTAATTATTCTATTAATAATCTCTCAGTAATTTTCCAAACCCTTTAAGATAAAATCTAACTTCTTTATACAGTGTGCAAGGTCCTATTTAAACTTGCTGATTTTTCCAACTTCATTTATCATTCTCTCACTCAAAGATCAAATTTTATTATACTACAGAAAATTTCTAAAACATGCCAGCCTACTTATGGTCTCATGTCTTTATATATTCTATAAAACTTATTTTCTTTTCAGAGTCTAGTCATTTAAGGATTAAGAAAAAGCAGACGAAATGTGAGAACCATGAGAAACCTAGGAGATGAGACAAGTTCTAGAAGAAAACAGGTTAAGTTCAAGGAGCAAATGGACTATAGCTGAGAAAACCAATATTACTGGTTTTAAAATATGTCAACTTGATTTGGCAAATTGGTCAGTAGTTTTATATCTCATAGGCTGAAGAGTAAATGGGATGTATAAAAGTGGAGATTTGAGAAGTCTGGATGATATAGACTGGGTAGTATTTAGGTAGGGAAGAGAGATCAAGGGATGTTTTATGGTATATGTTTTAGAGGATGGACAAGGCTTGATTCTGTCCACAGGCTTCAAGGAGGCCTAGTAAAAAGGCGAGAGACTGAAGATATGGGAACATTAGGTCTAACAGACTCCAATGCCCAATGCATTATTTAACAAATTTTGAGGTCAGACCAGAACAATCATATTAAATAACAAGATTTTATTATATCACCATCTAAAGCAGTTGGGAAGTATATTTCCTATTTATGTTTCCAAAAGGAGTATATTCTATATATTAGGAACTTCTCATTTGATAAGCTAATTGTATTTTCCATGAAAATGAACAAAAGTATCTTATAAAGCAGCAGCAAGAAAAAGAAAACAAAAAAACTTATGTTACTATCCCAGGAATAACTTTTACCTCATGAGTAAATCCTAAAGTTAAATTATACACAATTTATTCAAATAGAAACATGCATACAGTCCACACAGGCTTACCACCAGGATACTGTCAATATATTTTCTACTAAGTGTCATGAAAAATTTACAGATAAATAAATAAAAACCAAGTTGATCGCTTAAGTAATTTAAAAATAAAGGAAATTACATACGGTATCTCTTACAGAAGTACTTGATTTCTTGAGTAAATACAACTCTTTTTTCTTTTGTTCAATGTAGTATCGTATGTCTTTATTAAAAGAAAGAAGGGCTTAAGATTAGTATTTTTATCTCTGGAGTTAAAGATTGTTATTTTCTTATAAATGTACTAAATTTGGATGAAAGAATTACCATTATAGGTATCTCTCATTATTTGAATTCTCACTATGTAAAATTAAGAACCAAAGGACAGAAATCGATACTTCCAACAAATACTGTCAAAAAACAATGATAAAATCCTTACCATCAATATGAAGAATTTTCACTCCCCATGATAAGGCATTTGACAATATACTATTTGAAGGAATAAAATCCTGTAAAATAAAAAGTTTTCAGTTTTTCTGGGAAATTATTACTTTAAATGAGCTACTTTAAAAAATGATTTGAAGCTTAATGTCATGAGGTAGTTACTCAGAACAGATCCTATTGTTACAATAGCAATGAGTACATCATTTTTCTTTGGAAATCAATCTGCTTAATATATTTCCATATTCTTCATAATTAATGCACTCTAGCCTTACAGTCAATAGTTTCAAGAAATTATATTTCATTTAAAAATGCAAAAATGCCACAAGCTTCAGAAATCTCCAGTAGTATTTTAAAAGGCCACAAGATGGAGATGTTTCATCATGAAAAGCAGGTTCTGAGGCAATACATGCTGTTACTTTTAGGCCTTTCCTATTAAAAATGAGGAAAGGAAGAATTCAGGAACATCTTCATTTTCTACCTGAGTTTTAATAGCAAAATACATGCTGTGAATTTTTAATGTTCCTACTTACATGGTCCTTGATAGCTTTTTCAACTAATAATTTTCCTCTGCTCAAACATACCTATAAAAAGGCCAGAGATCAAACATAAAAAGTTGTAACATAGTGCTTCATTGGAAAAAAAAAGGTTAAAAAGCTAAAGTAAATATATTTACAGATAAATTATAAAGTAAGTATGAAATTATTTGTACAAGTCTTAATGATTATCAACAATAAATGCTGAGTGTTCAGAAGTGATTCCCTTAGGGTCTTCGTAATGAGATCTCCTACTAAAAAGTTTGTTTCTTCTTTTTTTGGTACAGCAACTATACTCAACTGAATGAGACCCAAGTTTAGTTCTGTAAATTCAAGTCAACGTGAAAAAAAATTGTCTAAATAGTAAGTTTAGATTTTAGTTTCCTATTAAGTTGAAGATCTAAGAATATGAATAAACTGCATATACTATTTTTACATGGTATTTTTACTTTTTAAATAAAACACTAGGAAAAGCAGTTGAAATGCTATGAGCATCAAGTCACTGGAATATCATCTCATTCCTCCAAAAAGGCATTAGCTGACAGAATGTATAAGCCTTCCTTGACTTTGTTTCTTCTATGCATTTATGTTTCTTTTTTCAAGTGGTATCTCTTACGGAACTCATTCCTTCTGTCTCCACCTTCCACTGCCCACCCCTTTTAATGCTTCCTTAATGGCTACAGAAGATGGGGAGGATATTTTAAATTAATTATATTTCAATATAAAACTGAGATAAACACTTTATTTTTCAATCTCTTTTCCTCTCCACACTCAATTAATTTAATTTATCCTTCACTGCATCTTCCAACTTACGGTTGATGAGTGGGTAGTGATGTGATGTCAGTAATTCTAGAAAAGGGGCTGGCAAACTTTTTCTGTAAAGGGCCAGATATGTTTTATGCTCTGCAGGCCTTATAGTGTCACAACCATCCAAGCAAGTTTGCTTTTATAGCAAGAAAGCAACCAGTCAATATGTTAGCAAATGGATATGGCTGTGTTCCAACAAAACTTTACTTATGGACAAAAATGTGAATTTCATATTATTTCAACTTGTCACAAAATATTCTTTTAATTTTTACCTGACCCTTTTAAAATACAAAAACCACACTTATCTCACAGACTAAAAAACAGGCAGCAGGGCTGATTTAGCCCATGGACACAATTTGCTTACTCCAGCTCTGACACAACTAAACAAGAATTCTTAATTTTTTTTCTTAAACAATAATCTTTGCTTACTCCTGGCTCTGAAACAAACAAGAGTTTTCAATTTTTTTAAAACAATGATCTGCTGTTACTTTTTAGTTGTAAATTACCCTAAAAAATAAAAACCATACCTAAATGCAAGGGTATATTTTAGAAATCAGACTATGACCACACAAGTACTATTAGGAAAAAAGTATCATAGACAGAAACTTTATTAGTGATTGAAAAGCCACTCATAAAGTAGATAGATATTTGATACCTAAGTGAACTCAGCTGCCTGCTTGCTCTTGAAAATCATGAGGTTCTCAGACTATAACCTTTCTGAGAGTTTTGAAGCATATCTAAGAAACTTACTGAATCTGGAGACTTAAATGAACTTCCATCATGGCTGGGATGAGAAGTAGTTTCTGCCGTATACGCAGATTCTGGACTTGGTACAGGAGAAATTCGTCCCAAAGTCTGTGCAAATTTAGCTTCCTTTTTATTTGAAATAAGATAACTGATATCTTTGCTGAGAAATTCTTCAATTCGCTAAAAGAAAAAGTATTTTTAGTGCACATAAACCATAAACTGTTTCATATCCTAGGCATAGTATAAAATGACAGTCTGATGCATTTTAGTATTTTGTGAATTGGTGGTTTTTATACTGTGTTCTTCTGAACCTAAAAGTTCTGAGGAACACAATGGGACTTCCAATAACAAACAGAACATCAACAGCATGTGCTAGATATTATTTTTTAAAGTATTTTACATATCACAATTAATTTAACCCCCATGTAACAACCCCACAGTACTAATATTAGTATTATTCATATTTTGTGAAGAAAATGGAAGAGAGGTTAAATGACTTTCTTGTGCTTACACCAGAAGTAACAGAATTTGAACACAGGTATTCTCATTCAAGTCCATGCTCTAAAAGCTGTACCATCCAGTAGAACTTTCTGCAAATGAAGGGAATGTTCTTTATCAGCACTGTCTGATACTGAAGCAACTCGCCACATGTGCTGAGTACTTGAAATGTAACTAATGTGAATTTTAAATTTTATTTAATATACTATTAATTAACTTAATTGGACACCACAGTTTAAAATAATGAAGTTATACTATCTTCCCTTAAGACTTAACCTAACAAGGAGGGGACTCTTACCTTTAAGAGTGTAAGACTGTGTCAGGAGAATTTCCCTACTAAAATGTTTGAAAAACTACTGCTTAAATTCCTGAATTTATAAACACATGTAGCAAAGTCAATGTTAACTGAAGATCACTCCCATCCAAAGGCAGAAAAACTAAACTAAGTAGAAATAAATACTATCTTTACCTATTAGTATAAATGAGAAATTTCTTAAGTATTTTAAACAGCTATATCTAATTTCTATAGGATTTACACCATAAATGGGGAGAATAAAAAAATTAAGTATGTAATAAATGGGTTAATTTCACCTAAGCTTTCAGCAGAATTTGCTGCTGAGACCAAGAGCCCCATTGATTAAATGCAAATCATACTTCCTTTTCTCTGAGTAACACTTTCATCGACCAGTAAATAAAGTATCCACATTTATTTATTCCAGGGATTACAAACTCAAATGCCTACAAGGGCCAGCAGGAATATAAATGATTTACACATCAAATAGTTTCTTCATTTTCATAAATATGTGGCCCTAGCCAGAGATTAAAGAACTACTGCCAGAGATTGCAATTTTTCAAGAGAAACTCAATCTCCTGAACATTTTTAAAACTACAATACATGTAACATAAAACTTACCATTTTAACAATTTTTAAGTGTACAATTCATTGGCATTAAGTACATTCACAAAATTGTGAAACTATCACCACTATCCATTTCCACTTTTTCATCATCCTATGCTGAAATTCTGTAACCATTCAACAGTTATCTTCCTCTTCCCTGTCTCTTATAATCTCTATTCTACTTTGTTTCTATAGTTTTGACTCTTCCAGGTACTTCATATAAGTGGAATACTGTATTTGTTATTTTGCCTGGCTTATTTCACTTAGCAGTGTTTTCAAGGTTCATCTATATTGTAGCATGGACCAGACTTTCATTCCTTTTGAAGGTTGAATAATATTCCATTGTATGTATATACCACATTTTGTTTATCCATTCATCTGGTGATGAACATTTGGATTGTTTCCACCTTTTAGCTGTTTTGAATAATGCTGATATGAACATGGGTATATGAGTATCTCAAGAGCTTGCTTTCAATTCTTTCACATATGTACCCAAAAGAGGAATTGCTTGATCATATGGTAATTCTATATTTAATTTTTTGAGGAATCACCATACTGTTTTCCATAGTAGTCATATTTTTACTATCCTATCAACAGTGCACAAACATTTGTTTCCTCACATCCTTGCCAACACTTAAAATTTTTTTGACAGTGGTCATCCTAATGGATGTGAAGTAATTATCTCATTGTGGTTTTGATACTTATTTCCTTGCTAATTAGTGATGGTAAGCATCTTTTCATGTACTTACTGGCCATTTGTATATCTTTCTTAGAGAAATGTCTATTCAAGTCCCTTGCTCATTATTTTAACTGGGTTGTTTTTTGTTGCGTTATAGTTCTTACAATATTCTGGATATTATAACCTTATCAAATACAAGATTTGCAAGTATTTTTTTTCATCCCTTTTGTGGGTTCTTTCCATCCTCTTGACTTATTCTTTGATGTATGAAACCTCTTCGTGTTTATGAAGTCTTATTTTTCTATTTTTTCATTTGTTGTCTGAGCTTCTGGTGTCAAACCCAAAGAATCAATGTCAAATCCAACATTATGACGATTTCCCCCCATACTTTCCTGTAAGAGTTTTAGCTCTTACATTTAGACATTGATCCATTTTAAATTAGTTTTAGTATATGATATATGATAAGAGTATAAAAGAGTGTAACTTCATTCACTCACATGTAGATATACAGTTTTCTTAGCATCAGCTATAGAAAGATTGTCCTTTCCCCACTTAATGACCTTGGCACACTTGTTGAAAATCAATTGACCATCTACGTGATAGTTTATTTCCAGGGTCGCTATTCCATTGCATTGGTTTCTATGTCTGTCCTTATGCTGGTACAACACATTTCCTTTAGTTTTCCATTTCCTATAGCTCAAGTTATAACTCTTTAGTAGTGAATAAGATGTCTTTTACAATTTGGCCCCAATATAACCTTGTTACTGCCATTTCCCCCATATAAATCCTAAGCTCAAATCATAATTATTAGTAGGTGCTCAAACTACACAGATGTATATTTTAAACATACTCTTTCCTCTATTTAGTTTGTCCGTTCTACCTGGCATACTCCTATGGCTTTCAAGACAGGTCAGATTTTATCTCTGCTAAGATTCCTAAAGCCAAGTTAACCATTTTCTTCTCTGTATTTGAATGGCAATTTCCATGTAACTTCTGTTAAACACTGAAGATGCTGTAAAATAAATTATTTATTTAGGTATCTGATGTTCCTAGAAAGAATTCCTAGAGGATTAGATACATTTTACTTATTTTTGAATCCCCAGCATCTAAAATAGTGCTGTCATATAGGAGACACAGGTGGAATAATTTTTGAATGAACGTCCATGTACCCAAATCATCATTCTTTAAAGCTGAGTTCAAATTGTGTCTGTACGACAACCTCCAAGGCTCTTCAGTTGGAAGTAATCACCCCAATAATTGCTGTGTTACAATTAACTGTATCCATACCATCTCTACCTTGACTAAAAGTAGAGGGTAGGAGGACAAAAGATTCATTTTTGAATCTACCAAACCAATTAATGCCATACCCTGCCTGTACTGCTGACATGATTTTATCATGCTCTTCATTTTATTAGCTATTGTTGAATCTATGTCTTCTGAAGAGTAAACTCGAAACTTACTTTCTGATGATTCAAGGTCACAATGAGCATCAAACAAGTAACTCTGTCCTTAAGTTCATGATATAACAAGGTGTCTGCCCTCACATTACTGTTTTTCCTCAACTGCCTTGTTTTAACCAAACTGTTTAGACAGGGACCTAAATGATTGGTTGTTGCCATGTCCTTTTTAAGTGTTTTTGTAACAGCTACTTGCCACTATTAAAGCTATTACCCCATTACGTCAGACCTCACTGCTGTGTTCTCAGTAGTTGAACTTGTCAGAAGTATACTTTCCAGATATGTGGGGTAAATTTAGATGTACTAAGACTAGAGAAAACAAATGCAAAAAGTGCATAATTAAAGAAAAAGTCAATACTGCTAATAATCTGAAGCAAGATAAATTACAAAATACAAGGCCTAAGTAATCCTAAAAATTAAGTAATAAACAAAATCCTTTCAAGGGATATCTATTCAATGGAACACCTCTTAAAGTTTAATCTTAAAACTCTGAAAATCCATTACTTTGGGGAAAAATTTGGAAACGTATGTCCTCAATATGCTCCTCACTGTACTAGACTACTTAGGATAAAAATTTGAAGTGTATAAAACCAAAAGAACTCTCAACTATTATCTAATGCATATGTAAATTCAAAATTTGTTTGCATGTGCCTCAGGAACTGTTTTGGGGATAAAAGAAGAGAGAAAAGAGAAAAACAGAGCAGGACAATCAATCAATCTCTGCACTAGTTTCTGTAGTCATTATAGCTAGAGCAGTGCCTTTTTGACTGATTTTATACATTGGCCTTCTGAATATGATTCTGCAATGAAGAGTTCCACTTTTGTACCAAAAACAGAAATCTAAAATTACTAATTTTGATAAGAGGGTTAACGGGTTATTCATTATATATGAGAAAGGTGTGAAACTCTATTAAATAGCTACTTTGTAGCCATTCATTGCTAGAGAACAGGCAGTGAAGTAATATGTTAGCCTGAGAATTAAGAGGCTAATCCTGTCCTGGGCCAGTCATTTAATTTCTCTGGACCTGGAAGTATTTGTTTCTAAAATATATGGGTCTTCACTCAGTGGTGATAGGCCTATAAAACATGACCTTTTAGGAATGCAGTTATATGGTCATTAGGATACATGTAATTTTGACAAATGTGTGACAGTGTTTAAAATGAATAGCAAAAAAGTGGACTAGCTTTTCAAAAATAAGTAAAATATCACACCAATAAACAATTCTAAGAAACTTGTTACATGTTCTAAACATTTCTAGTCTAGGAATGACAGGATCAATTCAGATTATTCAAAGATGCTAACTTTGATAAACTCAAAGTGCAAAAGACACCTTTTAAACAGGAAGAATTAAAAGATAAATTAATAAATCTTAACCTCACCTGCTAGAATTTACCCAATATTAACCTTAATCCTAATATTAGAATTTTACCCAAATTTTTAAATTTCCTTATCATTTACTCAATGTATAAAGTAGGTAAGAAACAGGTTTACCATATTTTTATTCCAAAATTCTGAACCCTGAATGACAATCTGTTGAGATTATATCATTCAAGAGTAATTTCACCTCTTTTTTGTTTGAATGTATTTTTCCCTGTGGTACCCTTATTACTATACTAGACAAATTTATGTGGCTCTATCGTAATCACAGAGTTCCTGCTATTTGGAGGACATCCCAACATTACAATGAGAAGGCAATCTGTGGTTCCACCAGGACAAGAGAGTCTCATTTCTCACACTTGGTAAACTTGACACTAGAATCACAGCGACCTAAAAAGTTTTGTCAGGATGCAAAAGCTTAAAATAAGTAGTTTTTCATTTATGAGAAAAAGCTGATAAAAATTTTAAGCTTGGTGCTTACATGGTTATAAGCTTTCCAAAATTAAAAATTTTAATGATTTCATACATATTTATAAGTACTAATTACAAGTTTTTCCTTTTTTGTTAAAGTGTACAGTTTTGACTTACCCCTCCAAGATCCTTAATGTCCTTCTGCAGTTTTTCAGATATGCTGACAGAAGAAGGTAAATCAATGTAAAATACTTTTCCCCAAAGTGGCTTATATTTGGATTTTTCTGGTTTGTTATCAGTTTTCACAGATTTCAAAGATGGTCTGCTTTTTTCATTTTTGACTTGGATTCCACCTGTTATTTATAGAATTAGATCACGTTTTACACAGATAACTTTACTGTTCTAAAAATATTTCATTATAAAATAGTCATATTTAAAAAAAATCTTAATAGTCCTACCAATTTAAAAATCATTAGCATTTTAATGTGTTTCTTTGTTGTACCACTCAGGATAAAGGCAAAATATCTCATATATTTTTAACAGATACTATGAAATAATTATTGTTCAGTCAATAGTTGCATCCACAGGAAATAATCATACGTTTATTCATGTTTTATGTCTTAAGGCAGGGAACTTATATAAACCTTTTTGTAAGATTTTCCTCAAGTGTGTAAGCTGCGTGGGTTATTCACTCAACAAATATTTATGGAGCATCTGCCGGAACACTCAAAACTTGTACTTGAAGTGCTTAGACACTTAGCGAGAACCCCGTTACCTATAATGACCTAGTCCTCAAAAGTTCTTGATTGCTTAAGATTCAATTTCATACAGGTTTTCTATGTATTTAAAAGAACTAAACAGTCTATTTGAAGAACCAAATCACCATTCGTTCATTATTTCCTTTTAAGACAGATCTGAGATCCAAACAACCAGTTTCAAAATAAACTTTTAAAACACGATCTGTTCATAAGTTCAAAGTTACTATATCCTTACACTATAAATATATTACATATATTAAAAAGAAAAACTTAGGAGGCTGGAATGTTTTACCAAATAAAGTGACTGAAAATGGATCCTGGCTTTTGTTTGTTTGTCTACAATGTTGAAAATAGCAATGGTATGTTTTAAATACAAATACTTGACCCTTATTTCACGAGTGCAGGAAAATAAACTTAAGAATTAAGACCAAATATCCACCCACAATTACTCAATTTAATCATGTAGCTAAAGGCCACCAGCACATCTGCTTCTGAACTGAGGATCGAGCTGCAGCCTAAAAGGCTTGAGCGCAGTCCCAGATCTCTGGGGGTCCGGGAGGGGTTTGGGCTCCGCACATTTTTTTCCAGTTTTACAACCAACCGCACCACCGGGAATTTGGGGCCGCGGAGAGCGCGAGGGGCCTGGCCGGGATCCGTTCCCTTTACCTTGAACGGAGCCTTCTCTCAGGCCACAAAGGACACATAAGCCAGAAAGAAAAGAGGCAAGTACCGGGAGGGGAGGCCAGGATTAAAGGGACTGCAGGCGGAGGAGGGGCTTCATACCCTGGAGATCTCCTTTGCTGTGGATTCTCATGGCTCCGGAATTCATGGCAGCCGCCCGGCACCTACATGCTGGGTTCCAAGACGGTGTCGCACCGGGCAACCGCGGAAACACGGCCCTTCGTGGCCCGTTGGCCGGCTGGTCGCCTGACCCCTTCCGCGGGCTTCCACACCCACGCAGCAGAGAGGCCGCGTCTGCCCGCCGGTTTCCGGGGACGCCCCGGCTCCCAGGCGCGGAGGAGGAAGGGAAAGGCGCAAACCAGTGGGCTGAAGCGGTTGAAGATTTGAAAACGCGTCACGCGGCCGCGGCGCAGATACGCGCGCCCCGCCCCCTCCACGTCGTGCGCCGCGCCCCGCCTCCTGCTCGCCCCCACGTGCCCCCCCCACCAAGCTACGGCCCCGCCCCCACGGGTCGATGCCCCGCCCCGCCCCCATGGAGGCCCCTTTAGTCCCAGATCCGTTGCATGAGGTTGGGCGTCCGTTCGCTGCTCAGAGTCCTTATGGCTTCGTATTGATCAAACATAGTGAATGCAGTTAACGCCGGAGGCTGGCCTAGCCGGCCACCAGGGTCCTCCCTGTCTTCTAGGGTTGCCGGATCCGCCTGCCCCCCAGCTGTCTCCTTCAGGTATGCTCATTTCCCACCGGTCCGCTGTCCCGGGAGCTGGAGGCGCGGCGGCTGTGGCCGAGCCGGGACCCAGCTTCGGGCCGGTGGGGCCGGTTGGCAGCGGCGGCCTCCGCTCTGACCTTCCCGAGTCTCAGAGTGTGGTTTGCCCGCGGTCACCGCCGGCTGGAGACAGGCCGCAGAGGGATTTACCGGGTGAGAGCGGCCCGGGGGACGCCGGATTGAGGGTCGAGCCAGTCGGTCCGTCCACCTAGAGCGGTTCGGGTCGCCTCGTGCTCTTTGGTACTTGACTGTGTGCGGTGCTCTGGTGGCCTCTGCATACAGACCTGTTTCTGTTTTACTGTGTAGAAGTTTATTTTAAAATAATAGAAAGTGGAATTTGAACTCTCAAGTCTAGGGTTTTGGGTCTGGACCGGTCACTTACCAGCTTGTAAGACTGGTTAAATCGTCTTATCCTTTGAGTCTCGTTTATTCACTTGTAAGATGCAGATAAGAATGGGATCATAGTAAGGATTAAATTTAAATGTTTTGTGAAGTAAATTTGTAAGTGGGAAAACGCGTCAAAAATTGTTTTTAATATGTTTACGCTTGTAAAATTCTTAGGGAGAAGGAGAATAAAATCTTATACTACTTTGCGTTCCTTAACACTTGGCCGTATTAGGCACTCATTGTTTAATGGTTGACTTCTGACCTTGTAGCTCAGGGAAGTTAGTGCCGGTATCATCGATTCGCAAACAGGTACCTTAAAACGTGGTCAAGGGTGGATTCTAATACCGTTAGCCAAAGTAAGTGACAAAGGGATGGTTTAGGTTTGCTAAAGGAAATGAGTGTTTTCTCGTGGGTGCTTTAGGTTGAAAAGCCTGGGGGACACAATCATGGAACTATATATTAGGCAGTTGGTAATATTTGTCTGCAAATCCGCAGAGATGTCTGGGAGGGAGGACAGATTGATTTTAGAGACATCATGCAGACCTGGAGAAGTGGAGGGAGGCATAAGAGGTTATCAGATCTTATGAGAGGCAGGAGGAGGAGGTATAATTTGAACAAACATTCAACATTAAAGTTTATATTTGGGAAGAACAAATAGAAATGTTTCTTTCAAAATGTAAATTGCAGAAACACCACAAGATTTTTATGTTTCTAAAAGCTTTAAAAGATTGAGAAACACTAATATGTAATGTAGTTAAGTCATGGTGATGCCGGGTTCTTGTTCACGAAGCCAAAGAGTGAGCTTAGCAAACTGCCAAGGTAGGAGAGCAAGGTACAGGCTTTTATTTAGAAATAAAGTGAAAGGACAGAACTCCCGGCTCACGCCAGAAGGGGACAAGAGAGTCCAGTGTGGTGCGTTGTCTAGGGGTTTTATAGGCAGATGAGGATTTTTCGAGAACATAAAAAAAAAGGTTTAGGGGTGTAGACCTGCTACGAGGTGTCTGAACACCCTGAATTAACTTAACACAAGGAGTTCCTCACCTCGTCTCTCTCCAGAACACCTGCGTCCTGGTCTAGGAGCATATCAAAAGGCGGCCTGCCCAGCCCCCAAGGTGGGCTGAGATATTGTCTGTTTGCTAAAGAGTAAGTTAAGAATCCTGCTTCCCAAACTTCTGGGTGTTAAAATGCCATCTTATCTTTAAGGTGGAATCTTTGCTGTCTTTTAATATGTTGTTTACAGCTGGGTCTGCATGCTAAATTAGTTGCCCAGTTTGCAAAACCACCCCATCAGATCTGAAAGAGGAAAGACAGCACATAGGCCTGGGCCTTTTAGCATGCTAAAGTGAATCTTACAAATGATTAGCATAATAAAAATATGTGCTACTCTTCTTTATCTGGGGAACATTAACTGATCTTACTGATGAATGATCCTAGAGCTTAATGTTTAACACAGAGTTTTGGTAGGGGGTTTCCTTGCATGTAGTTACATTGCTCTGACTGCAAATATTCTGCTTTGCTTTTTCTGGAGGCCCTCCCCCTACTCTGACTACACCCACAGTCCCTGTCTCAATGGGAGGAAATGAAATTGCCCAGAACAGCATGTGAAATAAGAGAAATAGTGATGAGCAGAGGGTGATGAAATAGTGGAAGAGATAGAAAAAAGGCCACAGGAAGAGAACTGGGATCACAAAATTATCATAAGTCACAGAATTGCAAACCTTGGGATCATGCAGGCTTCACTAACTATGGATAATTTTGAGCCTCAGCTTTAATCTGTAAGAGGGAGGTAACAAATACTTTTGAGATGTGAGGATTAAATGAAACATTTTTGAATGTGCCTGGCAGAGAGTGAGAGCTCAGTAAGTGTTGTCATTCTGTTGAACTCTTCTGCACCAGGCTTTCCATCCCCTACAGTTCACAAAGAATGACTTGAAAATAGGTCTTTGATTCTGGTGTTTAAGATGTCATTAATTTCCTTAATGAGAATTTCAGTAAATGGCCAAGGTAAGTACTAGATAAGAGCCATGGACTTGAGTGGAAACAGGTTGAGTGTACTCTTGCAAAAAATTTGTCATTGTAGGGAAAAATGGTGATAGGAAGAGAAGATAGGGTCTTTGGAAGATTTGGGGGATATAGGAAAGATTTAAACATATTTCTATTAAAGAAAATTAAAAATGGAAGCTCATTTTATGTTCTAGTGGAAGATATTCTTATTTACTATAAAGAATATGGAAGTTCTTATTATAATGAGGAAGGATAGTAACAAAGTTGTACCCCATGTTTTTAGACACACACCTTGTCGGTGATGATGTCAAACTGTGAATAAGCAGAAAGTCTGTTTTACTGGACAGTACTACTAATTCTCTGATCTGTAATCCAAGGTTGATTTTAAAAAATTATTGTTGGAACTCAAATCTTTTATTAGCCACTGGAGGAAGGACTTGGTCATTTATCTATGGCCTGTAAGTATAGAAACCTCCTTATCTATCATGTGTTAAGGTATACCTTGAAATGTGGTTCAGGTGAACAGTATACATTCAAGAAGAAGCAATTGGACAGGGAAGGGTTATTTTGGTGAGTTTAGTTACAGAGTTCTATTAGGCAAAGTTGGAGAATATTGAGCAGAATCACGGTCTAATTAAATGAGCATTTTCCTGTGAATCAGGAGAAACCAATTTCATTCAGTACTGGCTGTATTCCTAAGTAGTTTTTATGACATTAAGCAAATATTAACCTTTCTATGCTACAGTTTCCTCATGTATAAATGAAGGGAATATCTGCTTAGTCTACCCTGCAATGTTTTTTGTGATTCAGATGAGACCTTATCATGTTTTTCGACTACTTCACATTTATCCAAATACTTATTCTTTGTTCTAGAATCTAGACAAATGAATTTATTCATTCTTCTCTAAAACTTACCACTTCCCTATTTTATTTTGCTTAAGCCTCTCTACCTGGCTGGCAACTGTTCCTCTTTCCTATTCATAGCCAGTCTAGCTCAGATTCAACCTTATCTTGTGCTTATTTGGGGTCTTTTGTAATATTCCTGATTCATATGCCAACTATTGATATATTCTGAAATGTGTTCTGTTGCTATTCTTATTATTTAAATTTCTCATTTTAGAGTCTTATTACTCTGGTAAATTGAGGGACCTAAGGCTTTTCAGAGGTTAAGTCTTAGTTTTTCAGGCTAGGCATATGAAAGGATAGAGTTGGCTAGTGTCTGTGGCATCAAAGTCCATGTTTCAGGTGAAGGTGGGCTGGGAAACCAGAGAAAATTCATTATATAAAGTCCTTGAACACAACCGAAGTGAAAGGTCAGAAACTGAGAGTAAGACAGGAGAATTCAAAATTTGAGAGAGAGAAAATTTGAGATTCAATCCCCCTCAGACGACATCATTCAGAAGCTGCTGTGGCACCTATAGGAGCTGTTGAGGACAATGAACTGGTGTAGGGGTTGTATATTCTGAAGTAGACTAGAAATTCCTTTAGAGTAGTGTAGGAACATACTATTTGACCATGACTATTAAACACCTATCCCACTTCCTTCTTCTGTATTGATTGGGCACCCCAGTGAGATTGGTTTATTGTAAGACCCCATACAAGTCTCATCATGTAAATTTTTTAATTTTCTAATAGAGTAAGTCCCCCCTTATCAGTGGTTTCATTTTCCATGGTATCAATTACCCATGGTCAACCATACCTCATGATTCATCTCCTGACATAAAGTCAGAAGGTCAGTAGTAGCCTAATGCTATGTCACAATGTTCACATCATTCACCTCCTTCATTACATCACATAGCCATTTTATCATCTCATGATATCACAAGGTCAGTACAGTACAGTAAGATATTTTGAAAGAGAGATCACATTCACATAACTTTTATTATAATATACACTGATAATTGTTCTAATTTTAGTTGTTGTTATCTCTTACTATGCCCAATTTATAAGTTAAACTTTATCATAAGTATATGTGTACATGATAAAACATAATATACCTAAGTTTCAATACTGTGCTCTGTTTCAGGCATCCATTGGGGGTCTTGGAATGTTCCCTGCCCCCCACAGATAAGGAGTGACTATTATTCTCTTACTAATCCACATACAATAAAGCATACTAATTTTTTAAATTTTGCTATTATTAATATACAATTACATGAGCAACATTATGGTTACTGGACTCCCCCTATTATCAAGTCCCCACCATATACCCCATTGCAGTCACTGTCCATCAGCATAGTAGAAAGCACACTAGTTTTAAGCAATCAGATTGATGAGTTCTAACAAATATGTATATCCATGTAATTATCTTCAGGGAATTACAATTCTCTTCTCCTACCAGAGGCAACCACTCTTCTGACTTCTGTCATCTCAGTTTTGCCTATATTTCAGCTTCATGTAAATGGAATCATATAATTTATGTTTTGGGCCTGAATTATTCTGTATAACAATATTTATGATTCATCCATGTTGCTACATGTATCCATAGTTCATTCCGTTTTATTGCTGAGTATTATTCCATTGTGTGGATAAACCACAGCTTATCCATTCACCTGTTGATGGATATTTGGGTTGTTTCTAGTTTTTGGCTGTTGTAAATAATACTTTGTATACAGGTCTTTTAGTAAACATGTTTTTAATTTTTCTTGGAATTGCTGGATCATATGTTTAGTGAATGTTTAACATTATGAGAAATGACTAAAGTTTTAACTCTTCCCTCCAGGAATGTATGAGAGTCCTAGTTGTTACACTTCCTAGTCATTCACTGAATGTGAGCTGGTATCCCATCTAATTTTTTTTTAATTGAGGTGAAGTTCACATAACAAAATTCATGATATTGAAGTATATAATTCAGTGATTTGGGGTATATTCACAGAACTGTGTGTCGGTCACCACTCTCTAATTCTAGAGTATGTATCTTCGACATCTCAAAAAGAAACCTAATACCCAGTAAGTAGTCATTTCCCAGTACTTCTCTCCTCAATCCCTGGCAACCACACTAATCTGCTTTCTATCTCTGGATTTGCAAACTAGGGACATTTTATATAAACGGTATCATAAAATATGTGGGTTTTTTTGTGCCTGGCTTCTTTCATTTAGTGTGATGTTTTCAAGGTTCATATATGTTGAAGTATATGTATCAGTACTTCATTCATTTTTTTTTATGGCTGAATAAAATTCCCTTATAGGAATATAGCATATTACCTATCCATCAGTTGAACATTTGGATTGTTTCCACTTCTGGCTGTTATGAATAATAACACTGAACATTTGTGTACAAGTTTTTGTTAGACTGTTTTCAGTTCTCTTGGGCATATACTTAGGAGCGGAATTCCTGGGTCATATGATCATTCCATGTTTAACTTTTTGAGGAACTGACAAACTTTTCCACACTGGCTGCATCATTTTACATTCACACCAGCAGTGTAAAAGGTTTCCCATTCCTCCACATTCTCATCTCCTTTTCAAAAAAAACTATGACCTTCCTCATGGGTGTGAGGTGGTATCTCATTGTGGTTTTGCTTTGCATTTACCTAATGATTAGTGATGTTGAGCATCTTTTCCTGTTTATTTGCCATTATTATATCCCCTTTGAATAAATGTCTATTTGGGTCTTTTGCCCATTTTTAAAATGGGTTTTTTGTTGTTGTTGAGTTGTAAGTATTCTTTAAGTATTTTGTTACAGGTTCTTACAGATAAATGATTTGCAAAAACTTTCTCAAATTCTTGGCTTGTCTTTTCACACTTTTGATAGTGTCCTTTGATATATAAAAGTTTGTAATTTTGATAAAAATCCAATTATATTTATGTTTTCTTTTGTTTTTTATACTTTGGTGTTGTATTTAGGAACCTTTGCCAAACCCAAGATCATTTAGTTTACTTCATCTTACCCTCTATAAGTTTTATAGTTTTAGCATTTATGTTTAGGCTTTCTAACCCATTTTGAGTTCATTTTGTGTGTGATGTGAAGTAAGAGTCCACCTTCATTCATTTTCATGTGGATATCCATTTGTTCCAACACCATTTGTTGAAAAGACTGGTTGTTTACTCATTCAATGGTCTTTAGAGACTTAAAGAAAATAAGTTGACTATGGATGTATGGAGTTGTTAGGGGACTATCAATTCTATTCTATTTTCTATATGTTTATCCTTATGTTAGTACTACACTACACTATAGCCTTTTAGTAAATTTTGGAATTGTGAAGCCTGAGTCCTCCAAATTTGTATTTCTTCTTCAAAATTGTTTCCATTTTTCCAATGTCTCTTGAAATTTCTTATCAAATTTAGAATCAACTACAAAAGTCAGAATTTTGACAGTGGTTGCTTTGAATTTGTATAGTATTGCCATCTTTTTTAATACAATTTTTTAATTAAGGTATTATTGATATACACTTTTATGAAGGTTTCACATGAAAAACAATTTGTCTACTACATTCACCATATTATCGAGCCCCCACCCCACATCCCATTGCAGTCACTGTCCATCACTATAGTAAGATGCCACAGAGTCACTATTGGCCTTCTCTGTGCTACACTATCATCCCCATGATTTCCCCACACCACGTGTGCCAATCATAAAACCCCTAAATCCCCTATCCATACCTCCCCACCTGCCTCACCCACCACTCCCCTTTAGTAACCACGAGTCCCTTCATGGACTTTGTGAGTTCTCCTGCTGTTTTGTTCCTTCAGTTTTTGGTTTGTTCTTATACTCCACAGATGAGTGAAATCATTTGATTCTTGTCTTTCTCTGCCTGGCTTATTTCACTGAGCATAATACCCTCTACCTCCACACATGTTGTTGCAAATGGTAGGATTTGTTTTCTTCTTATGGCTGAATAATATTCCATTATGTATATATACACCACATCTTCTTTATCCATTCATCTACTGATAGGACACTTAAGTTGCTTCCATTTCTTGGCTATTGTAAATAGTGCTGTGATAACATAGGGGTGCATATGTCTTTTTCAAACTGCGCTGCTGCATTCTTAGGGTAAATTCCTAGGAGTGGAATTCCTGGGTCAAATGGTATTTCTATTTTGAGTTTTTTGAGGAACCTCCATATTGCTTTCCCCAATGGTTGAACTAGTTTACATTCCCACCAGCAGTGTAGGAGGGTTCCCCTTTCACTGCATCCTTGCCAGCATTTATTGTTCTTAGTCTTTTCAAATGCTAGCTATCCTAACTGGTGTGAGGTGATATTTCATGTGGTTTTAATTTGCATTTCCCTGGTAATTAGCGATGTGGAGCATCTTTTCATGTGCCTGTTGGCCATCTGAATTTCTTCTTTGGAGAATTGTCTGTTCATATCCTCTGCCTATTTTTTAATCAGGTTATTTGCTTTTTGGTTGTTGAGGCATGTGAGTTCTTTATATATTTTGGATGTTAACCCCTTGTTGGATATGTCATTTACAAATATATTCTCCCATACTGTAGGATGTCTTTTTGTTCTACTGATGGTATCCTTTGCTGTACAGAAGCTTTTTAGCTTAATGTAGTCCCATTTATTCATTTTTGCTTTTGTTTCCCTTGCTTGAGGAGATGCATTCAGGAAGTTGCTCATGTTTATATTCAGGAGATTTTTGCCTATGTTGTCTTCTAAGAGTTTTATGGTTTCATGACTTACATTCAGGTCTTTGAGCCATTTAAGAGTTTACTTTTGTGTATGGGGTTACCAATAATCCAGTTTCCTTCTTTTGCATATAGCTGTCCAATTTTGCCAACACCAGTTGTTGAAGAGGCTTTCATCGCCCCATTTTATGTCAATGGTTCCTTTATCATATATTAATTGACCATATATGCTTCGGTTTATATTTGGGCTTTCTAGTTCGTTCCATTCGTCTATGGGTCTGTACTAGTGCCAGTACCAAATTGTCTTGATTACTGTGGCTTTGTAGTAGAGCTTGAAGTCGGGGAGCATAATCCCCCCAGCTTTATTCTTCCTTCTCAGTATTGCTTTGGCTAATCGGGGTATTTTGTGGTTCCATATGAATTTTAGAACTATTTGTTCCAGTTCATTGAAGAATGCTGTTGGTATTTTGATAGGGATTGCATTGAATCTGTAGATTGCTTTAGGCAGGATGGTCATTTTGACAATATTAATTCTTCCTATCCATGAGCATGGGATGTATTTCCATTTATTAGTGTCCTCTTTAATTTCTCTCAAGAGTGTCTTGTAGTTTTCATGGTATAGGTCTATCATGTCCTTAGTTAGGTTTATTCCTTGGTATTTTATTCTTTCTGATGTAGTTGGGAATGGAATTGTTTTCCTCATTTCTCTTTCTGCTAGCTCAATTGTTAGTGTATAGGAATGCAACATATTTTTGCATATTAATTTTGTATCTCGCAAGTTTGCTGAATTCAGATATTCTAGTAGATTTGGAGTGATTTCTTTAGGGTTTTTTATGTACAATATCATGTCATCTGCAGTGACAGTTTAACTTTTTCCATACCAATCTAGGTGACTTTTATTTCTTTGTGTTGTCTGACTGCTGTGGCTCTGACCTCCAGAACTATGTTGAATAAAAAGTGGGGTGAGTGGGCATCCTTGTCTTGTTGCCCATCTTAAAGGAAAAGCTTTTAAGTACTTGCTGTTAAGTATTATGCTGTATGTGAGTTTGTCTTACATGGCCCTTATGTTGAGCTACTTGCCCTCTATACCCACTTTGTTGAGAGTTTTTATCATCAATGGATGTTGAATTTTGTTGAAGGCTTCCTCAGCATCTGTGGAGATGATCATGTGGTTTTTGTCCTTCATTATGTTGTAGTGGTAGATGATGTTGATGAATTTTCGAATGTTGTGCAATCCTTGCATCCCTGGAATAAATCCTACTTCAACATGATGGATGATCTTTTTGATGTATTTTTTAATTCAGTTTGCTAATAATTTGTTGAGTATTTTTGCCTCTATGTTCATCAGGGATATTGGTCAGTAATTTTCTTTTTTTGTAGTGTCTTTGCCTGGTTTTGGTATTAGAATGATGCTGGCCTCGGACTTCCGGGAGGATGGCGGTGTGAGCAGGGCGGCAGAAATCTCCTCCCAACACTATATTTATCTACGAAAATGCAGAAAATGCATCTATTCCTAAAGGAGAGACGAGAATACACGGGAAAGCGCACAGCATGCAGCTGCACCCAAGAGGACTCGGCACCCCAAGAGGCGGGTAAGATACGGAGCCGCGACCCGGCGGGACCCGAGTGCTCCCCCACCCCAGTGCAACGGCGGGAGGAGAGGATTCAGAGCCGGGAGGGAGTGGAGGTACCCCCCGCGAAGTGGCAAGCCCCGGTGATCTGCGCGGGGAGCGCTGACACACATTGCGCAGTGCAGCGGAGACTGGGGAGACAGAGCAGCAGGATCTGAGCAGGGAACGCACCAGGGTGCTTGCAGCCGGCTCCCGGGAAGCGAAAAAAAAAAAAGCGCGCGCTTTCTTCAGCGGTCTTAAAGAGACAGGAGCCCAGCGGAGGAGCCGGATCGTCCCAGCACACTCAGCCCAGCAGGCTGGGAGTCCTGGGGAGTTTCAGACGCCTTAGCTGGCGACTGAGGAAGCGTAGCCATACTTAACACTTCTCACTGAGACCAACAGCCTCCTATTCGTTCCCACCCCTGCCAGAGCCATAAAGGGCCCTGTGGAGGGGCACAGTCACAGCTGTGGAATAGTGGGGCAACAGCGCCACCTAGAGCATTCCCACAGAATCTACGTCCGGTGGGCATTTTTTTTTTGTTTTTTTTGTTTTGTTTTGTTTTCTGTTTTGTTTTTGTTTTTTCTTTTCTTTCTTTTTTTCTTTTCTTCTTTCTTTCTTTTTTTTTCTCTTTTTTTTTCTTCTCTTTTTAAAGTCTTAAAGAGCCCAGCTGACATACATGGCAACTATCAGTGACCAATTAATATAGCCATGAAAAGACAGAGGAATATGGTTCAGACCAAAATCAACCAGACAACCCCAGAGAGGGAGTCTGAAGGGATGGAAATGCACAGCCTCCCTGAAAAAGATTTCAGAATAAAAGTCATAACCATGCTGATGGACCTACAGAGAAATGTGCAAGAGCTGAGGGAAGAAGTGAGGGAACTGAGGAAAGACAATACAGAAATCAGACAAGCGATTGACGGGCTTAACAGCAGAATGGATGAGATGCAAGAGACTGTTAATGGAATAGAAAACAGAGAACAGGAGTACAGAGCAGCTGAGGCAGAGAGAGATAAAAGGATTTCTAGGAATGAAAGAATATTAAGAGAACTGTGTGACCAATCCAAACGGAACAATATTCGCATTATAGGAGTACCAGAGGAAGAAGAGAGAGAAAAAGGGATAGAAAGTGTCTTTGAAGAAATAATTGCTGAAAACTTTCCCTCGCTGGGGAAGGAAGTAGTCTCGCAGTCCACCGAAGCTCATAGATCTCCCAACACAAGGGACCCAAGGAAGACAACACCAAGACACATAATAATTAAGATGGCAAAGATCAAAGATAAAGACAGGGTATTAAAGGCAGCTAGAGAGAGAAAAAAGATCACCTACAAAGGAAAACCCATCAGACTATCATCAGACTTCTCAACAGAAACCTTACAGGCCAGAAGAGAATGGCATGATATATTTAACGTTATGAAACAGAAGGGCCTCGAACCAAGAATATTGTATCCAGCACGATTATCATTTAAATATGATGGAGGGATTAAACAATTTCCAGATAAACGAAAGTTGAGAGAGTTTGCTTCTCATAAACCACCACTGCAGGATATCTTAAATGGACTGCTCTAGATGAAAGCACACCTAAGGCTAAAAAGATGTCACCAGAGAAAAAAAAATCATAGCAAAGAAAGCAGACCATCCAAATACTAACTAAGGCAAAGAATAAAACACCTATTATAGAAAGAATGGAGGAGTAAGAATAAGAAGGGAGAGAAAGAAAGAAACATCAGACTGTGTTTACAATAACTTAACAAGAAAGTTATGTTAGATTGTTAGATAGTTAAGAAGCAACCCTTGAACCCTTGGTAACCACGAATCTAAAGCCAGCAATGGCAATAAGTACATACCTATCAATAATCACCCTAAATGTAAATGGACTGAATGCACCAATCAAAAGACACAGAGTAACAGAATGGATAAAAAGCAAGACCCATCTATATGCTGCTTACAAGAGACTCACCTCAAACCCAAAGATATACACAGACTAAAAGTGAAGGGATGGAAAAAGATATTTCATGCAAACAACAAAGAGAAAAAAAGCAGGTGTTGCAGTACTTGTATCAGACAAAATAGACTTCAAAACGAAGAAAGTAGCAAGAGATAAAGAAGGACATTACATAATGATAAGGGGTCAGTCCAACAAGAAGATATAACCATTATAAATATATATGCACCCAACACAGGAGCGCCAGCATATGTGAGACAAATACTAACAGAATTAAAGGAGGAAATAGACAGCAATGCACTCATCTTAGGAGACTTCAACACACCACTCACTCCAGAGGACAGATCAACCAGACAGAAAATAAGTAAAGACAGAGGCACTGAACAACACACTAGAACAGATGGACCTAACAGACATCTACAGAACTCTACACCCCAAAGCAACAGGATACACATTCTTCTCAAGTGCACATGGAACATTTTCCAGAATAGACCACATACTAGGCCACAAAAAGAACCTCAGTAAACTCAAAAATACTGAAATTCTACCAACCAACTTCTCAGATCACAAAGCTGAAAACTCGAAATAAATTTGAGAAAGAAAACAAAAAGGCTCACAAATACATGGAGACTGAACAACACTCTCCTAATTAATCAATGGGTTAACGACCAAATCAAAACAGAAATCAAAGAATATATGGAGACTAATGACAACAACAACACAAAGCCACAACTTCTGTGGGACGCAGCAAAGGCAGTTCTAAGAGGAAAGTATATTGCAATCCAGGCCTATTTAAGGAAGGAAGAACATTCCCAAATGAATAGTCTAAAGACACAATTACTGAAATTGGAAAAAGAAGAACAAATGAGGCCCAAAGTCACCAGAAGGAGGGACATAATAAAGATTAGAGAAGAAATAAATAAAATTGAGAAGAATAAAACAGTAAAAAAAATCAATGAAACCAAGAGCTGGTTCTTTGAAAAAATAAACAAAATAGATAAACCCCTAGCCAGAATCATTAAGAGAAAAAGAGAATCTACACACATAAACACAATCAGAAATGAGAAAGGAAAAATCACGACAGACCCCACAGAAATACAAAGAATCATAAGAGAATGTTATGAGAATCTATATGCTAACAAGCTGGAAAACATAGAAGAAATGGACAACTTCTTAGAAAAATACAACCTTCCAAGACTGACCAAGCAAGAAACAGAAAAAATAAACAGACCAATCACCAGCAACGAAATTGAATCGGTAATCAAAAAACTACCCAAGAACAAAACCCCCAGACCAGATGGATTCACTTCTGAATTCTACCAGACATATAGAGAAGAAATAACACCGATTCTCCTTAAAGTTTTCCAAAAAATAGAAGAGGAGGGAATACTTCCAAACTCATTCTATGAAGCCAGCATCACTCTAATACCAAACCGGGCAAAGACCTCACCAAAAAAGAAAATTACAGACCAATATCCCTGATGAACGTAGATGCAAAAATACTCAACAAAATATTAGCAAACCGAATTCAAAAATACATCAAGAGGATCATACACCATGATCAAGTGGGATTCATCCCAGGGATGCAAGGATGGTACAACATTCGAAAATCCATCAACATCATCCACCACATCAACAAAAAGAAGAACAAAAACCACATGATCATCTCCATAGATGCTGAAAAAGCATTTGACAAAATTCAGCATCCATTCTGATTAAAACTCTCAACAAAATGGGTATAGACGGCAAGTACCTCAACATCATAAAGGCTATATATGACAAACCCACAGCTAACATCATACTTAACGGCGAGACGCTGAAAGTTTTTCATCTAAGATCGGGAACAAGACAAGGATGCCCACTCTCTCCACTGTTATTCAACATAGTACTGGAGGTCCTAGCACAGCAATCAGACAAAACAAAGACATACAAGGCATCCAGATTGGTAAAGAAGAAGTCAAATTGTCACTATTTGCAGATGACATGATATTGTACATAAAAAACCCTAAAGACTCCACTCCAAAACTACTAGATCTAATATCTGAATTCAGCAAAGTGGCAGGATACAAAATTAACACACAGAAATCTGTTGCTTTCCTATACACTAATGATGAACTAACAGAAAGAGAAATCAGAAAACAATTCCATTCACAATTGCATCAAAAAGAATAAAATACCTAGGAATAAACCTAACGAAGGAAGTGAAAGACCTGTACTGTGAAAACTACAAGACACTCCTAAGAGAAATTAAAGAGGACACTAACAAATGGAAATGCATCCCATGCTCTTGGCTAGGAAGAATAAATATTGTCAAAATGGCTATACTACCTAAAGCAATCTACAGATTCAATGCAATCCCTATCAAACTACCAACAGCTTTCTTCAATGAACTGGAACAAATAATTCTAAAATTCATATGGAACCACAAAAGACCCCGAATAGCCAAAGCAATCCTGAGAAGGAGGAATAAAACAGGGGGAATTACACTCCCTGACTTCAAGCTCTACTACAAAGCCACAGTAATCAAGACAATTTGGTATTGGCACAAAACAGACCCACAGACCAGTGGAACAGAATAGAAAATCCAAACATTAACCCAAACATATACAGTCAATTAATATTTGATAAAGGAGCCTTGGATATACAATGGGGAGATGACAGCCTCTTCAGCAGCTGGTGTTGGAAAAACTGGACAGCTACATGTAAGAGAATGAAACTGGACTACTGTCTAGTCCCATACACAAAGGTAACTCAAGGTGGATCAAAGACCTGAATGTAAGTCATGAAACCATAAAACTCTTAGAAAAAAACATAGGCAAAAATCTCTTGGACATAAACATGAGTGACTTCTTCATGAACATATCTCCCCGGGCAAGGGAAACAAAAGCAAAAATGAACAAGTGGGACTATATCAAGCTGAAAAGCTTCTGTACAGCAAAGGACACCATCAGTGGAACAAAAAGACATCCTACAGTATGGGAGAATATATTCATAAAAAACGTATCTGATAAAGGGTTGACATCCAAAATATATAAAGAACTCTTGCACCTTAACAAACAGAAAGCAAATAATCCAATTAAGAAATGGGCAGAGGACATGAATAGACACTTCTCCAAAGAAGAAATTCAGATGGCCAGCAGGCACATGAAAAGATGCTCCACATCGCTAATCATCAGAGAAATGCAGATTAAAACCACAATGAGATATCACCTCACACCAGTGAGGATGGCCAACATCCAAAACACAAACAACAACAAATGTTGGCGAGGATGTGGAGAAAAGGGAACCCTCCTACACTGCTGGTGGGACTGCAAATTAGTTCAACCATTGTGGGAAGCAGTATGGAGGTTCCTCAAAAAACTCAAAATAGAAATACCATTTGACCCAGGAATTCCACTCCTAGGAATTTACCCTAAGAATGCAGCAGCCCAATTTGAAAAGGACAGATGCACCCCTATGTTTATTGCAGCACTATTTACAATAGCCAAGAAATGGAAGCAACCTAAGTGTCCATCAGTAGATGAATGGATAAAGAAGATGTGGTACATATACACAATGGAATATTATTCAGCCATAAGAAGAAAACAAATCCTACCATTTGCAACAACATGGATGGAGCTAGAGGGTATTATGCTCAGTGAAATAAGCCAAGCCGAAAAAGACAAGTATCAAATGATTTCACTCATATGTGGAGTATAAGAACAAAGAAAAAATACTGAAGGAACAAAACAGCAGCAGACTCACAGAACCCAAGAACGGACTAATAGTTACCAAAGGGAAAGGGACTGGGGAAAATGGGCGGGAAGGGAGGGATAAGAGGGAAAAAGGGGCATTACGATTAGCAGATGTAATGTTGGGGGGGCACGGGGAGGGCAGTACAACTCAGAGAAGACAAGTAGTGATTCTATAGCATCTCACTACGCTGATGGACAGTGAGTGTAATGGGGTTGGTGGGGGGGACCTGATGAAGGGGTAGTTTTATAATCGTAATATTGCACATGTAATTGTAAATTAATGATAATGAAATAAATTATATTAAAAAAAAAGAATGATGCTGGCCTCAGGATGAGTATGGAAGTATTTCCTTCTCTTCTACTTTTTGGAAAAACTTAAGGGGATGGGTATTAAGTCTTCACTAAATGTTTGATAAAATTCAGCAGTGAAGCCATCTCGTTCAGGAGTTTTTTCTTACATAGTTTTTTGATTATCAATTTAATTTCATTGCTGGTAATTGTTCTGTTCAGATTTTCTGTTTCTTCCTGGGTCAGTGTTCGAAGGTTGTATTTTTCTAGAAAGTTGTCCATCCATTTTTTGTTAGCATATAATTTTTCATAGTATTCTCTAATAATTCTTTGTATTTCTGTGGTGTCTGTTGTGATTTTTCCTTTGTCATTCCTGATTCTATTTATGTGTGTAGACTCTCTTTTTTTCTTAATCAGTCTGACTAGGGGTTTATCTGTTTTGTTTATTTTCTCAAAGAACCAATTCCTGCTTTCATTGATTCTTTCTGTTGTTTTATTCTCGATTTTTAAAATTTCTGCTCTAATCTTTGTTATTTCCCCCCTTCTTCTGACTTTGGGCCTCATTTGTTCTTCTTTTTCTAGTTTTGTTAATTGTGAGTTTAAACTGTTCATATCAGATTGTTCTTCTTTCCTGAGGTAGGCCTGTATTGTAATATATTTTCCTCTTAGCATGGCCCTTGCTGCATCCCACAGAGTTGCTATGTTGAATTATTGTTGTCACTTGTCTCCATATATTGCTTGATCATTGTTTTTACTTGGTCACTGATACATTGGTTATTTAGGAGCATGTTATGAAACCTCCATTTGTTTGTGGGATTTTTTGTTCTCTTTGTGTAATTTATTTCTACTTTCATACCTTTGTGGTATGAGCAGGTGTTTGGTACAATTTCAATATTTTTCAATTTACTAAGGTTCTTTTTGTGGCCTAGTATATAATCTATTCTTGAAAATGTTCCATGTGCACTTGAGAAGAATTTGTATCCTGCTGCTTTTGGGTAGAGTGTTCTGTAGGTGTCTGTTAGGTCTGTCTGTTCTAATGTGTTGTTCAGTGTTTCGTCTCCTTATTTTCTGTCTGGTTGATCTGTCGTTTGGAGTGAATGGTGTGTTGACGTCTCCTAAAATGAATGCATTGCATTCTATTTCCCCGTTTAATTCTGTTAGTATTTGTTTCACATATGTAAGTGCTCCTGTGTTGGGTGCATATATATTTATAATAGTTATATCCTCTTGTTGGAGTGACCCTTTTATCATTATGCAATGTCCTTGTCTCTTGTGACTTTTTTTGTTTTGAAGTCTATTTTGTCTGATACAAGCACTGCAGCTCCTGCTTTTTTCTCACTATTAATTGCATGAAATATCTTTTCCATCCCTTTACTTTCAGTCTGTGTATGTCTTTGGGTTTGAAGTGAGTCTCTTGTAGGCAGCATATAGATGGGTCCTGTTTAACCATTCAGTGACCCCATGTCTTTTGAATGGTGCATTGAGACCATTTACATTTAGGGTGATTATCGATAGGTATATAATTATTGCCATTGTAAGCTTTAGATTTGTGGTTACCAAAGGATCAAGGGTAACTTCCTTACTACCTAACAGTCTAATTTAGATCACTTAGCATGCTATTTCAAAGACAATCTAAAGGTTCTTTTTTTTTTCCTCCTTTTTATTCCTCCTCCATTCTTTACATATTAGGTATCATGCTCTGTATTCTTTGTCTATCACTTGATTGTTTTGGGGGGTAGTTGATTTGATTTTGCATCTGCTTAGTAATTAATTGTTCTACTTTCTTTACTGTGGTTTTGTTTCCTCTAGTGTCAGCTATTTAGCCTTAGGAACACTTCCATCTATAGCAGTCCCTCCAAAATACCCAGTAAAGATGGTTTGTGGAAGGCAAATTCTCTCAGCTTTTGCTTATCTGAAAATTGTTTAATTCCTCCTTCAAATTTAAATGATAATCTTGCCCGGTAGAATATTCTTGGTTTGAGTCCCTTCTGCTTCATTGCATTAAATATATCATGCCACTCCCTTCTGGCCTGTAAGGTTTCTGTTGAGGAGTCTGATTATAGGCTGATGGGTTTTCCTTTGTACGTCATCTTATTTTTCTCTCTTGCTGCTTTTATAGTCTGTCCTTATCCTTGATATTTACCGTTTTTATTATTATATGTCTTGGTGTTGTCTTCCTTGGATCCCTTGTGTTTGGAGATCTGTACACCTTCATGGCTTGAGAGATTATGTCCCTCTCCAGATTAGGGAAGTTTTGAGCAATTACCTTCTCAAGGACACTTTCTATTCCTTATTCTGTCTCTCCTTTTTCTGGTACCCCTGTAATACAGATATTGTTTCTTTTGGAGTGGTTGCACAGTTCTCTCAATATTCTTTCATTCTTAGAGATCCTTTTTTTCTCTGTTCCTCAGCTTCTTTGTATTCCTCTTCTCCAATTTCTATTCCATTTACTGTCTCCTTCACTGTTTCTAATCTGCTTTTAAATCCTTCATTGCATGTTTCATTTCTAATACTGTATTACATAGTGATTGTATCTCCGTCAGGAATTCTTCCCTGAGTTCTTGAATATTTTTCTGTACCTCCATGAGCATGTTTATGATTTTTCTTTTGAAATCTCTTTCAGGAAGATTGATGACTTCATTTTCACTTGACCCTCTTTCTGGTGTTTGTGGGATTTGGGTTTGAACCAGCCTCCTTTTTTTTTTGTATTTTTTTATTATTAAGGTATTATTGATATACACTCTTAAGAAGGTTTCACATGAAAAAACAATGCGGTTACTACATTTACCCATATTATCAAGTCCCCACCCATACCCCAATGCAGTCACTGTCCATCAGTGTAGTAAGATGCCACAGATTCACTATTTGCCTTCTCTGTGCTACACTGTTTTCCCCGTGACACCCCACACCATGTGTACTGAACATAATACCCCTCAATCCCCTTCTCCCACCCTCCCCACCCTTCCTCCCACACCCCTCCCCTTTGGTAACCATGAGTTCCTTCTTGTAGTCTGTGAGTCTGCTGCTATTTTGTTCCTTCAGTTTTGCTTCATTGTTACACTCCACAAATGAGGGAAATTATTTGGCACTTGTCTTTCTCTGCCTGGCTTGTTTCACTGAGCATAATATCCTCCAGCTCCATCTATGTTGTTGCAAATAGGATTTGTTTTCTTTTTATGGCTGAATAGTATTCCATTGTGCATATGTACCACATCTTCTTTATCCATTCATCTACTGATGTACAATTAGGTTGCTTCCATAGCTTGGCTATTGTAAAAAGTGCTGCAATAAACATAGGCGTGCGTATGTCTTTTTGAATCTGAGAAGTTGTATTCTTTGGGTAAATTCTAAGGAGTGGGATTCCCAGGTCAAATGGTATTTCTGTTTTTAGTTTTTTGAGGAATCCTTTCCATAATGGTTGAACTAGCTTACATTCCCACCAGCAGTGTAGGAGGTGAACCAGGCTCCTTTGACATTTCATATTTGTATGTGGTGCCCTCTAGTGCCCAGAAGCTCTACTCTCTCCAGCTGCTCAGCCCCTGTAGCTATTTTGGGGGTTGCAGGGGCACGGCGCTGGTGCCTGGGGGGAGGAAAGAGCTGTTTCCTGCTTCCCAGCTGCTGTGCCTGTCTCCACTGCCAGAACCAGTGGGCTGAGCACAGAGGTGTAAGCCTCTATGCTTTGTGTTTGTATCTGCCATAGGTGTGGCTTCCCTGTATCTGGCTGACACCAGGGCAGGGGTTGTTGGTTTGTGAGCCAGGTGCAGTTCAGCAGGTAGGAAGGTGCAGCAGGCTGCTATCACAGTGGGGGTCCTTGGAGCTGTGTAGCCAGCCGTGGGGATGGAGCACCTGAAGCTCCTGAAAGTTCCCAACCTGCTGGGCCGAGTGTGCCCAGACAATTTTGTCCACCTGTCCTTTCTCCTGAGCAGTAATCTCTATGCAATCCTTGCCCCTTTAGCAGCCCTCTCGCTGTTAGGAAGTCTGAGAGACTTTTCTTTTGTCCCAGAGCAGCCAGATGTAGATTCCTGTTTTTCACAAATGGCTGGAATCTCTTTCTCTCCAGGTATTCTGCCTGTCTTAGTTTTCCAACCCCACCTATCTCCAGATCACCATGCAATGTTGGTTCATGCGCCCAGAGTAGATTTCCAGGGCTGGATACTCTCTTCTGCTTTTGAGCTGGGGTGGGGGAAGGGCTTGTGTCCCATGAGATCACAGCTTTGGTATGTTACCCTGTTCCATGAGGTCTGTTCTTTTCTCCAAGTGTATGCAGCCTTCTTTCCTGTTGCTCTTTCAGGATTAGTTTTATTAATTATTTTTTCATATTATATGTGGTTCTGGGAGGAGGCTTCTGTCTCACCCACCTCTCACGCCACCATCTTTAATAGTATGGCATGTTAACAATATTTTTTCCTATCCATCCACAAGGATTTTTTTCCACTTAAGTCTTCTTGAGTTTATTTCAATAATGTTTTGTAACTTTCATTGTATAGGTCTTAAATCTAATTGGTTAAATTTATTCTTAAAGTATTTATTCTTTATGATGTTATTATAAATTGATTTAATTTCATTTTTAGATTGCTCATTTCTATGTAGGATTACAACTGATTATTGTATGTTGATCTCATATCCTACAACTTTGCTGAACTTATTAGCTCTGATAGGTCTTTTATGGTAGGTTTTGAGAATTTTCTAGATAGAAATCATGTTGTCTATAAATAGACATAGTTTTACTTCTTCCTTTTAAATCTGGATACCTTTTTTTTTATTGCCAAATTGCCATATCTAGAACTTCCAGGATGACGATAAATGTAAGTGACAAGAGAGCATCTTGTCTTCTTCCTGATCTTAGGGGAAACCATCTAGGTTTTACCATGAGGTATGATATATGTGGTTTTCTCATAGATGTTCTTTATCACATTGGTCAAGTTGCCTTGTTTTCCTACTTTGTTAAGTGTATCATAAAAGAGTTTTGAGTTTTATCAAATTTCTTTCTGTATTGAGTAGATTTTTTCCTTTTAATTAATATGGTGTATTCCATTGATTGATTTTCATATGTTGAACTACCTTTGCATTCTTGAGGTAAATTGCACTTGGTCGCAGTACATGTCTATTGGTTTAATATATGGCTGTATATGGCTTACTAATTTTTTTTGGTAACTTTTCATCTTACAGGGTATTAGTCTGTAGTTTTCATGTAATGTCTTTGTCTGGCTTTGGCAACAGAGTAATATTGGCTTCATATAATGAGTTGGAAAGTGTTCCCCTGTCTGTTAATTGGAAGAATTTGAGAATTGGTGTTAATTATTTTTTAAATGTTTGATATAATTTATCAGTAAAGCCATCTGATGCTGGAGTCTTTGTTGGGAGATTTTTTATTACTAATTGAATCTTGTTATAAGTCTATTTGGATTTTCTGTTTCTGCTTGAGTCAGTTTTGACAGTTTGTATGTTTCTAGGAACTTTTCCTTTTCATCTAGGTTTTATGTTTGTTAACAGATATTTATAATATATTCCCCTGTAACAATTTTTATTTCTATGAAGCTGGTAGTAATATCTCTACTTTCATGCGTGATTTTAGCAACTTGAGTCTTCTAATTTTTCTTGCTCACTGTAGCTAAACATTTGTCAATTTTGTTGATCTTTTTAAAGAAACAACTTTTGGTTTCATTGATTATAGTTTTTGTATTTTATTTACATTTTAATCTATAATATTTGCTCTACTTGCTTTGGATTAAGAGTTTTCTATAAGGGAGTAGATTAAGTTATTGATTTGATATCTTATTTTTTAATGTAAGCTCTTATAGCTATCAATTTCCCTTGTCAGCCCGGCTTTTGTTGCATCTCTTAAGTTTTAGTATGATGTGTTTTCATTTTCATTCATCTCATGGTATTTTCTAATTTCTCAAAGAGTTAATTCGACTTATTCATTATTTAAGAGTATATTATTTCATTACACATATTTGTGAATTCTTCAAATTTTTGTTACTGATTTCTAATTTTATTGTGTTCAGAGAAGATAATTTGTATTATTTCAGTCTTTTAAAATTTATTGAAGCTTTTTTGGGGTATTAATATATAATGTATGCTGGAGAATCTTACCTCTTAATTTGAAAAGAGTGTTTATCCTAATCTTATTTGGAGTATTCTACATGTTTCTAGTAGGTCCAGTTGGTTTATGGTGTTGACCAAGTCTTTTAGTTTCACATTTTTGTTTTGTCTAGTTCTGTTAATTATTGAAAGTGAAATACTGAAGCTTCCAACTCCAGGCATACCTCACTTTATTGTACTTTGAAGATATGCAGTTTTTACAGATTGGAAGTTTGTGGCAACCCTTCACTGAATAACTCTGTCAGCACCATTTTTCCTACAGAAATTTGCTCACTTTGTGTTTCACTGTCACATTTTCATAATTCTCACAATATTTTACACTTTTTCATTGTTATATTTGTTATGGTTATCTGTGATCAGTGATCTTTGATGTTACTATTGTCATTGTTTTGGGATGCCACACCCATACAGTAAACCATATCCACATAATCTGGGGAACTTGATGGATAAATATGTGTATTCTTTTTCACTAACTGGTCACTTCCGTATCTCTCTCCTCCTTTCAGGTTTCCTTGTTCCTTGAGACAACAATATTGAAATTAGGCCTAATTAATAACCCTACAATGGCCTCTAAATATTGATGTGCAAGGAAGAGTCACATCTCTCATTTTAAATCAAAAGCTAGGAATTATTAAGCTTGGTGAGGAAGGCATGCTAAAAGCCAAGAAAGACTGAAAGCTAGGCCTCCTGTGCCAAACAGCCAAGGGGTGAATGCAAAAGAAATGTTCTTGAAGGAAATTAGAAATTTCTTCTCCAGTGAACACACAAATAATAAGAAAGAGTAACAGCCTTATTGCTGATAAGGGGAAAGTTTTAGTGTTCTGGAAGAGCAAACCAGCCACAACATTCCCTCAAACCAAAGCCTAATGCAGGTCTGAACTCTCTTCAATTTTGTGAAGGCTGAGAGAGGTGCGGAATTACAGAACTTACAGAAAGAAAAGTTTGAAGCTAGTAGAGGTTGTTTCCTTATTATATCTAAGGAAAGAAGCCATCCCCAGAACATAAAAGTGCAAGGTGAAGAAGCAGCAAGTGCTGATGGAGAAGCTTCAGCAAGTTATCCAGAAGAGGTAGCTAAGATAATTAATGAAGGTGGCTACTCTAAACAGATATTCAGTGTAGATGAAATGGTCTTCACTTGGAAAAAGATGCCACTTAGGACTTTCATAGCTATAGAGGGGAAGCCAATGCCTGGCTTTGAAGCTTCAAAGGATGGGCTGACTCTCTTCTTAGGGGCTAATGCAGCTGCTGACTTTAAGTTGAAGCTAGTCTGAAAATCCTAGAGTCCTTAAGAATGATGCTAATCTTTTTATGCTGTTCGACAGTGACTGCAGTGGGGTGTGTGAGGGGACTTGACAGTATGGGTGAATGTAGTAACCACAATGTTGCTCATGTGAAATCTTCCTAAGATTGTATATCAATAATACCTTAATAAAAAAATGCTTAATCTACTCTGCCTATGCTCTATAAATGAAACAACAAAGCCTGAATGATAGTACATCTGTTTACACCATGGTTTACTGTATATTTTAAGCCCACTCTTGAGACCTACTGCTCAGAAACAAAGATTCCTTTCAAAATTTGATTGCTCATTAACAGTGCACCTGGTCACCCAAGAGCTCTGATGGGAATGTACAATTAGATGAATGTTTTCATGCTTGCTAATATAACATCCTTTCTGCACCCATGGATCAAAGAGTAATTTTGACTTCCAAGTCTTATTTAGAAATACATTTTATAGGACTATAGCTGCCATAAGTGATTCTTCTAATGGTTATGGACAAAGTCAATTGAAAACCTTCTGGAAAAGATTCACCATTCTTGATGCTGTTAAGAACATTTTTGATTGATGGGAAGAAGACAAAATATCAGTATTAACAGGAATTTGGAAGAAGTTGATTCCAACCTTCATGGGTTGCTTGGAGTGTGCAAGACTTCAGTGGGGGAAATTAATAGAGATGTGATGGAAATAGTCACAGAACTAGATTTAGAAGTGGAGCCTGAAGATGTAACAATTTCTGAAATTTCATGATAAAACTAGAATGGATGAGGCATTGTTTCTTATGGATTGGCAAAGAAACTGGTTTCTTGTGATGGAATCCTACTCCTGATGAAGATGCTGTGAAGATTGTTTTGTGACAAGAAAAGATTTAGAATATGACATAAACTTAGTTGATAAAACAATGAAGGGTTTGAGAAGGTTGACTTCAGTTTTTAAAGAAGTTCACTGGGTAAAATGCTGCCAAACTGCATCACATGATACAGAGAAACTGTGAAAAGACAAGTTGATTGATGTGGTGCTGTCTTACTTCCATTCATTGTTGTCTTACTTTCAGAAATTGCCATAGCCATCCCAACCTTCAACAACCATCACCCTCATCAGTCAGCAGCAATGAACATTGAGGCAAGACCCTCCACCAGCAAAAATACTACAACTTGCTGAAAATTCAGATGATGGCTAACATTTTCTTAACGAAGTGTTTTTTTAATTAAGATAAATTCTTTCTTATATTATCCTATTTCAAACTTAATAGACTATAGGGTAGTGTAAACATAACTTTTATATGTACTAGGAACCCCCCCAAATTCATTTGACTCACTTTTTTGTGATACTCACTTTATTGTGGTGGTCTGGAACCACATCTGCAGTAACTCTGAGGTATGCCTGTGTCTGTCTACCTGTTTCTCTCTTCTATTCTGTCTTACTTTATGTAATTTAGGGTTCTGTTGTTAGGTGTGTGTGTGTGTTTATGATTTATGATTTTTATATCTTGATAGATGCTTTTATCTTTCTTAAAGATAATTTGTTAATTATATTTATTAGAATATAATTATTGTTTATTATTATAACAATTATTGTCTGTATCTATTTTGTCTGATATTAGTATTGGCACTCTAGATTTCTTTTGATTACTGTTTTCAAATAATATCTTTTCCTACTTTTATTCCCAACTTGTTTGTGGTTCAAGAATTAGTTCCTTGTAAAAAGTGTATTATCAGATCACTTTTTAAATTTACTCTTCTGCCTCTGTCTCTTAATTGGAGAGTTCAATCTATTTATATTTAATGAAATTACTCATACAAGAAGATTGACTTTACCATTTTGCTCTTTGTTTTCTATATGTTGTGTATTTTTGTTCCCCAATTCCTTCATTACCTCCTTTTCATTAGATAGATGTTTTCTAGCATACTATTTGGATTCTGCTTTCTTCCTTTTTCAAAAAAACACATATAGTTTAATTATTTTCTAGGTGGTTGTCCTAGAAATTTAATTTCTAACACTTCAGTTCAGATTAATAATGGCTTGGTTTTAATAGTGCTTTTTTTTCTTTTTGGGGGGGGAAATTACAAATTATCTAGTGCCTTTCAATTTATCCTGATTAATTCTTTCTAGTATTTCTTGTAGGACACATCCACTATCTTTCTAATAGAAAATTTTATCTGATTTTATTTATCTGACAATATCTTAATTTTTATCTCAATTTTGAGGATTAATTCTGCTAGCATTAGAATTCCTGGTTGACAGTCTTTTTACCACTTTGGAAATGTTACACGACTGCCTTCTGGCCTCAGTGGTTTTGGATGTGAAATTGGCTGTTAATCATTGAGGATCTTTTTATTATGATGAATTGCTTTTTTCACTACTTTTAGGATTCCTTTTTTAGGCAGTGTGATTATAATGTATCTCAGCATGGATCTCTTTGAGTTTATCCTACCAGGAATTTGTTAGGATTTATTTATTCAAGTTGCGAAGTTTCGGTCATTATTCTCATACCATGTCTAAGTTGATATATTTAGTAATGTCCCACAGGTCTCTTAAGCTCTGTTCATTTTTCTTCATTATTTTTCTCCCTGTTATTAAGATTGGGGGATCACAATTCATCTTTCTTAAGATCTGCCCTCTCAAATATGCTGTTGAACCCCTCTAGTGAATTTTTCCTTTCAGTTTTTATTTTTATTATTTCTGATTTCTTTAGGTCTAATTGGCTCTTCTGTTTCTAGTTTCTTAGGGGAGGTGCTTAGATCATTGATTTTTAGGCCTTTCCTAATATAAGCATGTAGTGTAAATTTATTTATGAGCTCTGCTTTGGCTGCATCTCATAAGTTTTTGGCAGTTCTCACCATTTTCTATTTATATATCAATTTGGGGAAGTATTTTGTCAAATCCACAAAAGCAAAAAGGTTTTGAATTTTTGTTATGATTCCTGTGAATCTGTAGATCATTTTGGAAGAACTGATGCCTTTATAGCATTCTTTCAGCCCACAAAATAGCATATATTTCTATATTAAGATCTGTAAATCAGTGACATTTTATATTTTTAATTACAGATGTCTTGAGAATCTTTTGTGAGATTTATACCCAGAGTACATAAAATTCTCCATGCTACTATACCTATTTATTTTAAATTTCATTTTCTACATGTTCCTCTTATATAGAAATATTTAGTTTAGCATTTGATTTTTATAGCTAGCAACATTCTTAAATTCTTGTTAATTCTAATTATTAAGTGATGGGTATAAATTTTCTGTATTCACAATTATTATCATCTACAAATCATAATTTTTTCTTTGTAAGCTTTATATATATTTTTTGCTTTACCTAGATGGTTAGGACCTTTAATAAAGTACTAAGTAGGAATAATGATAACGTTCATCTTTATCATGTATTTGATGTCAAAGGGAAAACTTTCAACACTTAGTCATTAAGAATGTCTTTTGATTTCTACTTTGACTTATATGTAGAATGTGTTAGTTTCCCTATATTTAGGGATCTCCAGAAGACTTTGTTACTGTTTTCTAGTTTAATTCATTGTTATTACAGAACATATATATTGTATGATTTAAATATTTTTAAATTCATTGAGATTTATTTCATGTCTCAGAATAAGACCTTTCATGGTAAATTATTTGATTGTGTGTGTGTGTATTTTTCCCAGTAGCAAAACAGTAGTTTTATACTTGAAAGTGGCATAAAAGATGAATGTTGTTACATAGCTTATGTAAAATAACTCATTTAAGTAGCTGCTACCAAATGGAATAATATTACTGCATTTAAATTTTTTTAGTAATTTATGGAATTGAATACTTGTGGCTATGAGAAACCCATGGACAGAATGAATAGCATTATAGCTCTCATGTTGCAGTGATTGGCTTACATTTTAGTATTTAATTTTTGTGGCAAGGTTAGTGATTGTTTATGTGCAAAATAGTCATAGCCTTTTCACCACTAAATAAATGTATGAGTTATATGTTGAATATCTGTTCAACAAATACTAAAATTATGCATATTTTCAAAACATAAAATGAAATTCACAGATGCAATTAAAATTCATAGATAAATGTATCAAATACTTGAGGAACAAATAAGTCCAACTTTACATACATTCTTCCAAAAGAGAAAATATTCTCCAACTCATTTCTTAAGATCAGCATAGACTAGATACTGAAACCCATAAGGATGGTGTAAGATAAACCAGTAAATGAAGAAATATTTCAAACAAAATGATAATAGCAACATAATCAGATTTGTGAGATATAGCTTAAACAGTCCTTATAGGGGACTTTTAGAAGTACAAACACTGTGTTAGAAAAGAAAAATGGTTAAATCAGTACTGTCAAAAAACCAAAGTGAAAAGAAAAGAACCAATAAGTATGAGAAAGCAATGGTATAGAAAACAAACAATTGAGGAAATAAGATCAAATTTTGATTTTCTTAGAAGATCAGTAGTATTTATAAATCTCCAGATTGAGCTGGAAGAAAAGAGAAGAAACAAATTAACCAGTGTAAAGAAAAAAGGGTGCTGTAACTATAGAGTTGATAGCCATTGAGAGAATAAAGCATTATTATGAACAATCTTATAATCATAAATTCAGCAATTTAATTGGACACGTTCTTTGAAAAATACCAACTAGTAAAGCTTACATAAGAAGGAATAATTAACACAAATATCTGCTAAAGAAAATGATAGGCCCAGACGACCCAATTCTGTCAAACATTAATCAAAACAAGGTAAAGGTAACACAAGGGGAAAAAATTATGCACCAGTATCCCTCGTTCAAATTTTTGTTAAAATTCTTAGCAAAATTTAACAAATCAAAACCAGTGCTATACCAAAAGGATAAAACATCATGAATGAGTGGGGTTTATCCTAGGAATGCAAGGAAAGTTAAACATGAAAAAATGAGGCAATGTAAATATACACCATATAACCAAACTGAAAAGGAAAACCCATATGGTCATTTCAGCAGATGCTATATTAGCTAACTATTGCTGTGTAACAAATTACTCCAAAATGTGGTGGTTTAAAAGAATGAATATTTACCATCATAAGCTGCTGCATTAGGAATCTGGGTGTGGCCTAGTATGTATGGTCCTTGAGTGCAGTGAAGTGCTGCTTGAGGTTTTCATTTCAAGGCTCAAATGGAGAGGGACCTGCTTCCAGGTTCACCAGTGTATAGTTGTTAGCAAGATTCAGCTTCTTATGGCTTGTTGGACTGGAGGGCCCTCAGTTCAGTGCTGGCTCTTGGCTCAGGGCTGCCCTTGGTGCCCAGGTGGGCCTCTTCATAAGGCGTTTCATACCTTGACAGCTTGTATCATCAGAGCAAGTGAGAGAGAGCAAAGCATCAATTAAGATGGAAGTCACTGTCTTTTATATCTTAATCTTTAAAGTGACATTTTATCACTGTTGTCTTATTTTAGTCTTTAGAAGTGGCACAAGGAACAAAAGAAAAAAACAGTTAAAGAAGATATGGCAGTTAGCCCCATGAAAAGATGCATAACATCATTATTCCTTGGAAAAATGCAAAGTACTACCACAATTTAAGTTCTACTCTTTTAGCCAATTTCAACTATATAACACAGTATTATCAACTGTAGTCACCATATTTACATAAGAACCTCAGACCTTTGGCTGGATCAAATGGCAAATGCATGTTTAACTTATTAATTTTTTTTTTAATTTTAAAAATATTTTCCAAAGTAGTTTACCATTTTATATTCCCAGCAGCATGCAAGTTCTGATTACTCAACATCCCTTAACAATACTTACTATGGTAATTTTTATAATTTTTACCTCAAATGGTTAGCTGAGTAGTGATGCCTACATAATTTGTTAAGAAGGTATATTTCATTTGGTCTCTGCCCCCCCCTTCCCATCAACTATTGAGAACTTTGGTTTATCAGGAGATACTTCAAAGAAGATGGAAAAATAAGTTAAAGACTCTAAGAAGATATAGTTCACACAATCTACATAATTTTGTATTAAAAGATTCCTCATGCCATTAAAAATATATAAATGCCTCATAAGAAAAACAGGCAAAAAATATAAATGAATATACTATAGAAGAGGCAGTTCATACTGCTAATAAAAACGTGAAGGGATATTCAACATTATTATTGATCAAGGGAATGTAAGTCAAGACTGTAAGGTAGCATTTAACACATTTTGACTGAAAAAGTTTAAAAATCTGAGCGTGCTAAAACCAAAGGAACAAAATAGCAGCAGACTCAGACTCCAAGAAGGGACTAGTGGTTACCAAAGGGGAGGGGTGGGGGGGATTGTGGGGTATCCTGATTGGTGCACATGGTGTATGTGGGGTCATGGGGAAGACAGTGTAGCTCAGAGAAGACAAATAGGGACTCCATGGCATCTTACTACACTGTTGGACAGTGACTGCAATGGAGTATGGTGGGGGGACTCGATAATAAGGGTGAATGTAATAACCACATTGCTTTTCTTGTGAAACCTTCATAAGAGTGTATATCAATGATACATTAATTAAAAAAATTTGATGGTGCTAAGTATATACTGACTTACCATTTTCTGACTCAGATATTGCCTAACTCTTTTACTAAAGCATCTCCACTCACCTCGTAGTTGAGTGTTTTGGTCATTAATTTTCATTTCTTCCCCCTGGAACAGCTCACAAATTATTTGTGTTTGAGAATGTTTGCCACTTACAGGTGAAGACCACCTAGGCAAGGGATAGCACATCATTAATAACAAGTAAAAAACAGAAAGCAGAAAAGGCATGGCGAAGAGGACTTGCTTAGGGAGTTGAGGGAGAAAGCTCTTCTTGCAGATGTTAACATGTCTTTATGAGATGTCCTAAAGTTACAGGAGATACTCATATGAAAGTCATCAGTGCCATGAGTCCTTGTGCTCCCTGAGAAGGGAGCAGTACCTGCCACAAAGGTGAGTGGAAGGATGCAAGGCAAAAGATAAGTAAGTTGATTGGACTGCAAGGAATTTAAAGGACTGGAGAATACATTGTTAATTCCAGACAATTCACTTTTTCTTCCCACTTTTTCTCCATCTGCTCCCAAATCTGTGGTTATGTTATCTATTTTTCCCATGTTATTTTTCAGATAAAGTGAAAAGACTAATTTTTTCTTATATCATTTTAAGTAGATACATGTTAGGATTTTAGGAAGTTTATTTTTCTAAAATATGTATGTTAAGAAAATTTAAAAATCTAATAACCTTAATTCTTTTTTTAATTTTGGTATCATTAATGTACAATAACTTGAAGAACATTATGGTTACTAGACCCCCTATTATCATGTCCCCCCCACATACCCCACTACAGTCACTGTCCATCAGCGTAGTAAGATGCTGTAGAATCATTCCTTGCCTTCTCTGTAAATACTGCCTTTCCCGTGTTCCACCCCCCGCTACATCATGTGTGTTAGTCGTTAATAACCTTAATTCTTGGTCCACAAAATTCATATCTAAAGTTCTGACTTTCCCCCTACATTCTAAATAAGTGCTAGAAATATATCCATTTTTCTGGCTTTAATTTCAGGTGCGCATATTCAGTTTGCCAACTTGCTTGGGATGGGTGTCAAAGCCCTCTAGGCTTTTTTACTCTCCTGGAGGAGGAGCATAACCTATATTCTAGCATGTGTATTATTTTTCCAGTTAAAAAAACTGTGTTCATCTAAATGAGTGTTAGAAGAAACATTCTTAGACTTGCACATTCTACATAAATTTCGGGAATTAAAAAATTTTTATTGTGCAAATTTTCCCATGTACAGAAAAATACAGAACAGTGAAATACTTATGGTATACTTACCACCTAGATTTAACAGATTATTAACATTTTAGTATGTTTGTTTTTTCTGAAGTATTGTAAACTACAGCTATCATAACTTTTTATCCCTTAATACTTAATTATGAATCCTTTAAAACAATTTCTACATACCATAGTACCATTATCCCACCAGTCAACGATTTTTTAATGTTATCTACTCTCCAGCCCTATCTACTATTCAGATGTTATCTACTATCTGAATAACTGTCCAGATTTCTTCAGTTACCCTCAAACTGGCTTTTAAAAGCTTATTTACCTGAACTAGGATGCATTTGGTTGGTAACTCACAGGATTCCTTTATTCTAGGACAGTTCTCCCTCCCGTCACCTGTTTTCCCACTTTACCTTCACTTGGAGAAACCGAGACAATAGTTCTATAGACTAGAGTATTATACCTTCTCCTATTTTGTGTAATCTTATATCATGTACTTTAATTTCTGAATTTCCTATAAATTAGAAGCTAGATATAAAGGATTGTTTAGATTCAGATTAAAATTTTTTTCCCAAAAGAATACTTGGTAGAAAATGCTGGATACTTTTGTGTCATAAAATCTAGTTGTTGCACTCTTAATGATACTCAAATTGATCAGAGTGTTGAGATTCTAGAATTGTTTTTAAAGCAGAGTATGTGTACTGGGATAATACGAAATTTTTGTGAAAATACTTTCATAACTCTATAGCTAGCATTTGTGAAGAGCTCTTCATATTCCTCAAAACACTTCATAGAAGGCATTCAATAAATATTTGATTTGTTTTTTGTTTTTGTTTGTATTGAAGTATTGTTGATATACAATCTTATATTGGTTTCAGATGTACAACACAGTGGTTCAACAGTTTACCCGTATTAGTAAATTCTCATGCCTTGTAATGCAGTTACTGTCTGTCAACTTAGAAAGATGTTACAAAATGTTAATTTGTGTTTTTAAGTTTTTTACATACTCCTTTCCTTTAGTCTTGTTATCTCTTTCCTTTATGAAAAGATAAAACAACTTCTTTGTTTTTTCAGTACAGATTTTCTGCTACTGATGTTACAAACAATAAAATATTGGAGCATAGAACTGAGAAAAAGACTTAAACCAGGTGGGTAAGAAATAAAAGTCTAAAGAAACAATAAAATTGCCATTCTCTTTTATAAAGGTCATTATTGGGATAACCAACAAAACTGGAATATGAACTGTAGGGCACTATCAATATTAAGTTTCAATTTGATAATTAACTGAGTTATGTAAATTCTGAGGTATTTCAAGATGATGGGGTATTGTATATACCTTGGTTCAGAAGAAGTAAACAATATGTAATGTGAGAGTGAATTTGGTGAAGTTGTGGATTAATAGGAACCTAATGTATTGCCAGTTAGGTGTAAGTTGATCAGTCTTTATGCAAAGTATTTTGGCAATTTGACTCAAGCTTTCAGTTTCGCCAAGCAATCTTACTTTTTCTCTAAAACAAAAATGTGTATGTATATAAAAATGTATGAAATGAATGAAAATTGGCAAGAAGTTAAATATCTAATATGAGACTGGTTAATATTTAAAAACAGTAAACATTAAAAATGATAGTGTAAATCTGAATTGACATAATGCCTATATTTTTAAGCATTAAAGGTGGCTACTAAACAATATGAATACTATTTACCTATTTTTGTTTTTAAGTAAGATGCATGTACAGATACACAAATGCTGGTACATGTTTGATTAGTTAGGTGTATAACTTACACACACATGTATATGCATACATATGTAGATAATCATACAAATATACATGTGTGTGTGAGTTGGTGTTCATAGATATTTGGGAAGATGTTTCCTGTATATTGCCAGTGTTTCTAAGATAATGCATCCTATGAAGGTTATGTGTTTTGACTTTATTTTATACCTTTGCAACAACTTTTTGGTGTGTAATGACAGTATTACTGTATATTTGCTGGTAACTCTGTACTAAAGTATCTGAATAGTTCTTACTGAGGCTAAATTAACAGATTCTGAGCCTTGTTTGCCAGCTGCTTTCATTCTGTGACATGGCCAAGCCTGTTTTCTATTAACTGTCTTATAACGGCTTAGCTGAAGTACATGACCATTTTCAGAAAATCAGAGAACATATTCTGTTACTGACAGTTGTGTAGTTCCTTTGTTTATAGAACTCATATATTTACTTTTGATAGTGGTCAACACATGTGGTTTCATATTAATACCGATTATTGCTTTATAGCTTATTGAATTTTTAGCAATCAATCTTGAGGGCATTTTCCATTAATGGAAAAGAATAAAAATTCCATGTTATTTTACATCTTGGTTTTCTTTAACAGATTTTTCTTCGTGTAGTTAAAAATATGGATCCTGAAGCAGCAGGACCACAAATTATCAACGTGACACCTCTTCAACAAATGGTTGCCTCTTGCACTGGAGCTATACTGACATCACTGATGGGTACAGTAATGTTACTGATGTAGATTACATAACTGAATGAATTCCACTTGGGCTTTACTCTCTGAAATAATGATAGTATTATCATTCATCCTTCATCATGACAATATCCTGCCCTCAGCATGAGGACATGAAAATATCCCTGGATGGAGAATCAAGAGACTTAATTTTTATTCCCTGCCTTGCCATTCTCTGGGCGAATGCACTTTGAGATAGTGTCTCCTTCTCTCCAAACTTCATTTTTCAATCATAAAATAGGGACTTAGACCCGGAGTTCTTGAATGAACTGTCAATAATGAACTTCTATGACTCTATTATCCTTTTTTAAAATATAAAGCAAGAAGATGGAATAGAATATTAGCATAATGAATAATACAGAATTTGGGCAACTTATAGTAGCCACAAATATAAATTGTGTTTTAGTTTGCTTGCATTGACAGTTAATTTCTTAAATATTTCTGGGTGACATTTTTCTGTTCTTTGTAGCCAGTTACCGACACAGCCAAATGACATGGTTAGGTGATAGCTTAGCATTTTAATGATTTTTAAGTTGGCTAGTTTATTTAAATAAGATAGCAGATAATTAGAATAAACAAGTTAATTGCTTTAGGACGTAGGTCCTTCAGGTCAGAATGTTAGGTTGTATAGGCCTTAGAAGTCATCTAATGATAACTCTTCTTTTTCACTTGAGGAAAAGTTTTCTTAGAACCACTATTTTGCATTTAATATAGCATGCAAAAAAAACCTTTCTCCTTTGCTGTGCTCTTCCCAAATGAATAACACAACATGGTGCTAAAGATGATTTATGGCTAGCTTATTTAAATATATGTTATCTAGTTTTTATATGAAGAGGTGAATTTAACAGATTAGGTAGGTAGTATTGTTTGATTACTTGTAATACAGTTATTCTCAAATATGTAAATAGATTTTTGGAACTTATATTATTTACCCTTGATTACATACTTTCTTAGAGAGTTGACACTGGAACAACACAGGTTGGAACTGTGCAGATCCACTTATATGTGCATATTTTTCAATCAATGTATAGTGTCTGTAGTTGGATATAAGGCAGCAGATTCCACAGGTGATGAGGTTGCTTGAAATGGGAAAGGGGAGAATGTTGTATGTTCAGAGTGGCCTGTATAGGGATTGAACCCCATGACCTTGGAGTCTTAGCACCACACTAACCAGCTAAGGTAACTGGCTGCTCTCTGGACCAGAAAGAAATGCTCAGGATCTGAGAAGAACAGAAAAGCTGAAGACAGATCAGGTAACTGAGGGAATGAGGCAGGAAACCTTTGCTCCTTCAAAGTACACCCCTTCCAGCCTGGGCCTGATCTCCCTGCAGGCAGGTGTCAGCCCTGGCAGAGACAAGTAAAACAGCTAATTCACCCTCTGCTTGCTCTCTTTTCTCTGTTGGACCCTACAACCCTCCCTTTTCTTTTCTTCTTTTCTACTCGTTGTTGCATCTGAAGTTAATTGACTCATTTTATATACAGTAGGCTAGTAACAGTTAAGTTTTTAGGAAGTCAAAAAGATTTCCGACTGCAAGGGTCAGTGCTCCCACCCCCACATCATCATTCCAGGGCTAGCTATAATTACTAGTATTTTAATGTTAATGGAATTATTGTTGTAGATATATTGTAAGTGGCAGTTTAGTATTCATGAGAGAAGTAATTACATTGTCTTCTCATTGATCCTCTTTAAACAAAATTCAAGGGCAAAAAATTAGAATGTTACATTCAAAACCACTTGATGATAAATAAATTTACTCATAGTCATGAAGAGAGGTTTGATTTGATGTATTTTGTACTCTTTGGAGTAACATCTATATAATTTACAGGTATTACTTACTAATTGAAATTTATGTATCTTCATAGTGACACCCCTTGATGTTGTTAAAATTCGACTCCAAGCTCAAAACAACCCGTTCCCCAAAGGTATGTGTACTGGCTATCCTGAATATGTTACATTATATTTTTAAATGTTACTGCATTCATTTTTGTTTAAATAATATTATTGTCTTTTTGTCAGTTTTTAAAAAGTTGATATCTCTATCCTCGTACAGAAACATTTTTTCATAACTTAGTTGTACACGAGGAGTTCTAGGCAGAAAACAAATATATATATGTATATATATCACATATAACACTTTTCTGAATCTACTAACTGAAGCAGAGGATGAATTTGTATTTGAGTATATACATAACAAATAAGAACAAAATTATGCTTGTAAGGAAACTTAGAATCTAGCTTCCTTCTTATTGAAGAGCTGTGTCCATCCTAGAACAGTCATCTAACAGTTGCTTGAATACAGTGATAGGAAATTATTTTATCAGGTAGCTTGGTTAATTGTTGGACAGTATATTTTATATAGAATTTGAGAAGAATAGTTATACATTTTTATTAGACAGGCAAAGTAACAATACCTTGATCTATCTTTGACAGGTTTATAAAGATAGTGGCATTTCAAACATGTTTAAAGTTGGCTTAGACATAAATGCCATGTGTTGAATGCATAGCAGTGAGATGGAATGAACAACAGGCATATTTCAGATGAATGAAAGGATAGATGGATGGTAAGAGGAGACTGATAGTAGTTTCCTACACACTAAAGAAAGCCTTAAAAGCAGGAAGAGGCACTCAGACTTATGTATTGTGAAACTCACAGAATCATATGGTGGAAAGAGAAGACAATTTTTGCAGCAAATGTGAGTCCAGTAATGGGAAGGAGTTGGGATGAGAAAGTTACAGTAAATTAGGTGAGGCCTCATGAATATCTGGTTTGAGCAGTACAAATACAAAGAAAGGGACGAAGCACAGCATTATTTGCATCAATTGAGAAGAACTTCTTTCATGATCTATTTTTTAATTGACAGATAATCAACATACAACATATTAGTTTTATGCATACAACATAATAATTTGATACATGTGTATATTACAAAATAATCCCCAAAGTAAGTTTAGTCAACATTATCACCTCATGTAGTTAATTTTTTCTTATGAGGAAGAACTTTTCAGATGTACTCTCTTAGTAACTTTCAGATACATAATAAATTTCATAATATATTTTTGTCTGTATTTTCCTTCATACCATAGAGTTTTCTTCTGGTCAGATAGAGAAGACATACCCACATGTTCTCTTTTCAGAACAGGTTTTCCTCCTTTGTCTTCCCTCTGCATTCTCTCAGATAACCAACAAGAATTTATTTCTGTGCTCATTTGCTTTCTACAGTTCTGAAAAGAAAATCCACTGATTTTCTCAATTACCTTTCACCGCTGTGAGTTTAGAGCCCAGTGCCATGTCACTAAGCAAATCAAATTAGGTATGTTTCATCCTGGAAGATAGAGATAAGATTATATGTCCTATAATATTCTAGTCCACTCAGTGTACTTTCAATTTGTTCATCTGTAAAAATACAATTGTGTGATGAGAAAGTTGTGTGAAGTAATTGTTGAGTGTTGAAATCTTCTTTGTTAGGGAAATGTTTTGTTTATAGTAATGGACTTATGGATCACCTGTGTGTCTGTGAAGAGGAAAGCAACAAAGCCTGGTATAAGAAGCCTGGACGTTTCCAGGGTACATTGGTAAGGAGATACATTATTTATAATCCCAGTGTGTTTTCTCTTTTTTTATTTAATCTTAAGTATGAAAGATTTTCCAATTGGAGGAGAGTAAGAAGTCCATCATATAGCTAGCACATTTATCCACAGATAGAAGGCAGATATTGAAGCAGGAAAAAGGAAGTTCTTGTTTGCTTTTAACTTTCTGTGAACTTTCTTTTTATCTGTTAGTGCGTTTTTTAATGTAGAGAGGAAAAGGGGAGTAGACTGTTTTTTAAACTTTTTTATTTTGTGTTAATTGTAAATCGGATGCAATTTTAAGAGAAATATACAGACAGATCCCGTGTATCCTTTTCCTGCTTTCCCCCAGTGGTAACATCTTACCAGTACAGTACCACGGCCAGGACATTGACACTGATACAGTCATCACACAGAACAAGCCCATCACCAGGAGGATTCTTCTGGGTTCCCTTTTATAGCCATGTCCTTTGTGTTCTCAACTGCTCCTTAAGTCCTGGCAACCACTCGTGTGTTCTCCACTCATATAAATTGATCATTTCAGGAATGTTATGTAAATGGAATCATAAATATATAACGTTTTGGGATTGGCACTTTTCACTTAGCATAATAATCTGGAGATATATCCAAGTTGTTGCATTTATCAAGTTTGTTCTTCCCTTTTATTGCTCAGTAGTGTTCTGTGGCACGGATGTATCCCAGTTTGTTTTCTGGGTGTTTCCAGTTTTTAGCTATCTGAATAAAGCTGCTACATACATTCATTCACAAGTTTTTGTGTGAAAGTAAGTGTAAAAAAACCTACTTGTCATTTTCCCTGAACACTGTACTTATAATACTTCTGAACCAGGTATGTGAGCTCTTTCCCCCCACACTAAGCAGTTCTCCAGTTATTAGCAGACACCAACTGGGTATCCTACAATTTAACTAAATTCTGACACTATCTGGAGTTACATCAGCTCCCAAGGCTAAGTGCTCAGTCCCATAGGACTGCTCCCACTTCAGATGCCCATTTCAAGGCCAAGCTATCACCTGTACGTACCTCTCTCCTTTCTTCAGATTGAATAAGGTCTATTTTTAAGTCCAGTGATTCTTTGCTGTTTACATTCTGCTGTTAAGCCCACTTAGTGAATTTTTCATTTCAGTTTCAGAATTCATATTTGACTGTTTTATATGGTAACTTTTACCTTGTTGAAATTCCAGGTTTGTTCCTTCATTTGGCATGTCATCTTTTCAGTTCTTGATATTTATAATAGTTACTTTAGAGTTCTTGTCTGCTAATTACATCACCTGAATCATCTCAGTGTTGGTGTTATTGACTACTTTTTCTTTGAGTCTGGGCACATTTTCTTATTTCTTTTTATACTTAATGAATTTTGATTGGATAATAGACATTATGAGTGATGCATCATAAAGACTTGAATCTTTTTTTTATTAAGGTATCATTGATATACACTCTTATGTAGGTTTCACTTGAAGAACATTGTGGTTACTATTCACCCATATTATCAAGTCCCCACCATACCTCATTGAAGTCACTGTCCATCAGTGTTAGTAAGATTCCACAAAGTGACTCCTTGTCTTCTCTGTGCTACACTGTCTTCCCCGTGATCCCTCCACACACCATGTGTACTAATCATGATACCCTTCAATGCCCTTCTCCCCCCCACACACACCCTTGCCCAGCCCTCCCCTTTGGTAACCGCTAGTCCCTTCTTGGAGTCTGTGAAGACTCTGGAATCTTTTATGTTCTAATAAGGAGTCAGTGCAGCTGCAGTTTTCATTCAGCCTTCAGCCGCTGGTTTTTTTTTGTCAGGATTCTGTTGTTTTCCTCTGTTTGCATAATTTAGTAGAGAACCAAGTTTTGTGACTGATTTTGCATGCAAACTTTGGGGTTTATATCCTCTGTAGTGCCTTCTTTTCCAGGATATCCTCCTAACTTTCTGATTATTCTATCAACCTGAATTTTGTATTTGCCATCTCAAGGAAGTAAATGTGCTGTTGTTTGGTACTATACGGGTAAAAAGCTACAAACTTGCAAATCTCACTCATTGCACTTTGTCTTTTAACAACACACTTCCCTCTAGTTTCTGCCTGCTTTTGGTTCCTCTCCAGAGATTCAAATATTGGGTTGAAATAATATTTTCTTATATTTCATAAATGGTCAAGAGAGTTAATTTAATTCTCTGTCATGGCTCCACTTCCTTTTTTTTTAAAACCATTTATTATTATTATTTTTTTTTGGTATTGTTAATGTACAATCACTTGAACAACATTATGGTTACTAGACCCCCTATTATCAAGTCCCCCCCCACGTACCCCACTATGGTCACTGTCCATCAGCGTAGTAAGATGCTATAGAGTCACTACTTGTCTTCTCTATAAATACTGCCTTTTCCGTGTCCACCCCCTGCCACATTATGTGTGCTAATCTTAATGCCCCTTTTCCCCCCTTACCCCTCCCTTCCCACCCATCCTCCCCAGTCCCTTTCCCTTTGGTAACTCTTAGTCCATTCTTGGGTTCTGTGAGCCTGCTGCTGTTTTGTTCCTTCAGTTTTTTCTTTGTTCTTACACTCCACATATGAGTGAAATCATTTGCTACTTGTCTTTCTCTGCCTGGCTTATTCACTGAGCATAATACCCTCTAGCTCCATCCATGTTGTTGCAAATGGTGGGATTTGTTTTCTTCTTATGGCTGAATAATATTCCATTGTGTATATGTACCCCTTCTTCTTTATCCATTCATCTACTGATGGACACTTAGGTTGCTTCCATTTCTTGGCTATTGTAAATAGTGCTGCGATAAACATAGGGGTGCATATGTCTTTTTCAAACTGCGCTGCTGCATTCTTAGGGTAAATTCCTAGGAGTGGAATTCCTGGGTCAAATGGTCTTTCTATTTTGAGTTTTTTGAGGAACCTCCATACTGCTTTCCACAATGGTTGTACTAATTTACATTCCCACCAGCAGTGTAGGAGGGTTCCCCTTTCTCCACATCCTCGCCAACATTTGTTGTTGTTTGTCTTTTGGATGGCAACCATCCTAACTGGTGTGAGGTGATATCTCATTGTGGTTTTAATTTGCATTTCTCTGATGACTAGTGATGTGGAGCATCTTTTCATCTGCCTGTTGGGCATCTAAATTTCTTCTTTGGAGAAGTGTCTGTTCAGCTCCTCTGCCCATTTTTTGTTGGCTTATTTCCTTTTTGTTTGTTGAGGTGCATGAGCTCTTTATATATTTTGGATGTCAACCCCTTATCGGATATGTCATTTATGAATATATTCTTCCATACTGTAGGATGTCTTTTTGTTCTACTGATGGTATCCTTTGCTGTACAGAAGCTTTTTAGTTTGATATAGTCCTGTTTGTTCATTTTTGCTTTTGTTTCCCTTGCCCGGGGAGATATGTTCATGAAGAAGTTGTTCAAGTTTATGTCCAAGAGATTTTTGCCTGTTTTTTTCTAAGAGTTTTATGGTTTCATGACTTACATTCAGGTCTTTGATCCATTTTGAGTTTACTTTTGTGTGTGGGGCTAGACAGTAATTCAGTTTCCTTCTCTTACATGTAGCTGTCCAGTTTTGCCAACACCAGCTGTTGAAGAGGCTGCCATTTCCCCCATTGTATATCCATAGCTCTTTTATCATATTTTAATTGACCATATATGCTTGGGTTTATATACGGGCTCTCTATTCTATTCCACTGGTCTATGGGTCTGTTCTTGTGCCAGTACCAAGTTGTCTTGATTACTGTGGCTTTGTAGTAGAGTTTGAAGTCAGGGAGCATAATTCCGCCTGCTTTATTCTTCCTTCTCAGGATAGCTTTGGCTATTCAGGGTCTTTTGTCATTCTGTATGAATTTTAGAACTATTTGCTCTAGTTCATTGAAGAATGCTTTTGGTATTTTGATAGGGATTGCATTGAATCTGTAGATTGTTTTAGGCAGGATGGCCATTTTGACAATATTAATTCTTCCTAACCAATAGCATGGGGCTCCACTTCTTTTTTATAATAATTCTTGAAAAACTTGGCTTCTAAGCCCTAAGTAGAATAATCCAAGTCTGAGTAATACAGATTTTTATTCCGTAAGCAGAAAGTATCATCCAGAATGTTTTACTTGTATTTGAAGCTGAAGAATATTCCCTTTTTTTTAAAGAATGGACATAACAAATCTGAGAAACTCATATTTTAGAAATAAATGCTTGTAAGAATCAAATTATCAGCCAGTTATCACTATAAACATTTTGTATGTCAGGTTCAGGAATCTATTTTGACTACTTTTTTCTATTATAATTTTAGGATGCCATTTTGAAAATCATTCGAAATGAGGGCATTAAATCCCTGTGGAGTGGCCTTCCCCCTACCTTGTAAGTTATAATTTAATAATTTTCTTACTAAATGATTTTGGTCATTTTGTTTTTCCTTATAATCAGCATGGTTAGACAAAATCATGCATTTTTAATATTACAGCTTTTTCATTTTCTGAAGGATTGTTTTGTGAATCCCAGTCACCCATACATTTGATGATTTCCTGGGAGGACCCACAGGACCTAAAGAAAGTCATGCTTATGTCTGTGGTTTATTACGGCGGGAGATACAAAGCAATCAGTATGGGAACAAGCTACAGTAGAACCAGGCATAAAATTCCAGGGTCCTTCCTTGAGACATCACATAGAACAGGCTCATTCTTCCGGCACGTAGCTGCGGTGGCTTGTGCCAAGTGTTTCTCCCTGAGGATGCACTTGGGTTTCAGGGCCTAGGGCTTGGGAGCTGGTGATGAAGGCACATTTCTGCCTTATGACCAGCTGTGATTACCAAAACTCCAGGCCCCAAAAGCAAAGTGGATGTTTACCAAAAATCGCATCATTTCCACAATCAACCTACATGTTGGTTTAGTGCTCCAGACGTACCAAAAAGTACAGGGAATATTCCAACGGCTAAATTCCTTGGAGTTGGCCAAAAGTCAAACATGCTGACAGGTGCTCTTGAAGATGGGAGATTTGAACAAACAGGCCTATTTTGGTGCACAGCATAACTTTTTTGTTCATGTTCAGAAATTAAAAATTTGGTGTTCATTAACTTTTTTTATTTTACTAAAATAATGAGTGGTATTATGATACGTATACTTTACCTTTTCTAGATAATTTTAGTTCTCTACTAACTAGCTGTTATATGAATAAATACAATCAACTAGTAAAGCTGAATGTAAAAATCCCAACTAATAATATCTTACCCCTCTCTGCCTCATTTCTTCCTAATTTATCTTTTTTTGGAGCAGATTAGTGAACTTGGAGGTATATATTGTAAACATTGCCTAAGATTATAAAGTTAGTGGTACACCCAAGAGTAGCAGTCAATCCCATTGCTAAATTCTCATCATCAACTTCATTATCAAACATTAGGCATTCCTAAGTAGGGTCTGTGAATGTCCTTTAGACTATAAACATAGACTGGTTTTTGTTGCATTAATATTTATGACATAGAGGCTGCAACTTTGTGTTTAATTTTTAATAATTCCCTTTTAATATTTTCATTTGAAGGAATATGTTCATTGGAATTATCAAACCTAGTATATATAATTCTGGTGACATTAACTAATTTTTTTCCTGTTAGCAGATGTGGTATATGGTCCATAGTTCAAAAATACACCAGTTGCTCTTGTCCTTTTACTTCAGTGGTTTTTGTGTTACAGTAAATGTAATTAGGAAGGAAGATTTCAGAGACCAGAACTGGAAGAAATTAAGGAGATGAAGAAATGTTCTCTTTGTCTTTTCCTATTTATGACCTTACCAGGTGCTCTGTAACTTGCCTTCCCAAACTAGAATGGAAGGAGAACAGATTCCTATTTTACATGTTTTTGTTGCCTCCTAAGTAAACACTAATTATTTTTAAAATAAAAGGTAATTGTTCTCATGGGCTGATTTATTGTGGTTTTCAGCTTGTATAAAATATAAGCATATTAGCTTATACTTAATAATTTAAGAATATGTTTAAACCTTTTGATAATTTTATACAAATATTTTCATTTGTGTGTTTTTAATAGAGTGATGGCAGTTCCTGCCACAGTTATTTATTTTACCTGCTATGATCAGTTAACTGCTCTTCTGAGATCTAAGTTGGGAGAAAATGAAAGCTGCATACCAGTTGTTGCTGGAATTGTGGCCAGATGTAAGTAATTTACTATATTTTGATTTTCATTTTTGTTTAAACCTTCTTTTAAAATTTTGACACTCACAGGGGATTTGTATAAAATACAGAGTTTTGGTAAAATATATTTGTATTGCAATTTGTACTTATTTGTTAATATATCTACTCTGGAAGTCATATGATACTGTGATTGCCATTAGAATGAGATGGAATCTGCCCATCCCTGTTGAATCCTGGAGAGAATTTAGATTTTTAATTTTAGTCTTTAGATTCTAGATTTTAGGATGACATAGTTTGATGTCAAATTAATGCCACAGTCTTGGATCATTTTCCTGTGGACTTTGGGATTCAGAGTTAAGACAGAAAGAAATTTACCTCTATGTGGGAGGACATTTTTCTCTGTGCAGTGGGAATGAGATTTGTAGTAGTCCTGGTTAATGTATAACATTTCTGGAGCTGCTCTTAAGAGTTAAAACTAGAAAGAATAAGGTATATGAAAACAGACTTTTCAGAAATATCTTTATCAAGGTAAAAAAAATCTATGCCAATATGTTGCATTATTAGATATTTATTAGATTCTAAGGTTTGCAGACATTTCAGAATAAAAGTTTAAAATATGCAGTGCATGAGATATTAATTTTACCTGTGTGTTTGTGTAGTACATGGCTTTATTTTTGTTTTCTTACAATTGCTTGTTTGTATTAGTTGGTGCAGTAACTGTGATAAGTCCTTTAGAATTGATTAGAACCAAGATGCAGTATAAGAAGTTTTCTTACGAAGAACTGTATCGATTTGTCAGCAAGAAAGTATCTGAAGATGGTTGGATTTCCCTTTGGAGAGGCTGGGCTCCTACTGTCCTTAGAGATGTACCATTCTCAGGTAGGATTTATCTTAGTATCTGGTCGATTTTAGGTAGCTTTGTCTTATTTACATAATACTTTTAAATCAATTACATTTTACTCGATTTCCTTTCCCCTTCATGTGGGTAGAGAGGTAGCCCAGCACCATTTACTGAGTGGCCATACTTGCTCCAGAGACTTTGCTATCATCTCACACATCCATGTGAGCATGGATCTGTCTCACTGGCCCGTTTAACTAGCACTGTGCTAATTCCACAGTTTTGTCTTAAATTACTAGTGCATTATAAAAAATATTGATGTTACCTTATTTTAAAAATATTTTAGTAGAGATTTAAGATTTTCTTCTTAAAGGTTATATATATTTTTTGTTGTTTAGATTTATTTATAGGAACACCCTCCCTCCCCCCACCCCCCAGCTTTTGGTAGCTATTTTAAAAGCTTTTTTTTTAATGTTTTCTAAGTCTTTTGGGCTAGTAAAGTGTTACAGTTCATTTTCTTCTGTTAGCTTTTAAAACACTGTTATAAATTCTAATCTGTCTGCTTATATTTGGGTTTTCCATGTAGACTCTAATATGTAAATTTTAACTATTTTATTTTTAATCATTACAGCTTTTTTCTTACTGTGCTGCCTAGTATAGTCTGAATAGTAGCAATGATATTGTTGCATCCCTATAACGTTCTTCATTCTGAAGGAAATAGTTCTGTTGTTTCACCATTAATATTTATTTTTGCTATTCGTTCTTGATGCATACCCACTATCAAGTTAAAGTTCACTTTTATCCCTAAGTCTCCAAGAAATTTATTTGTTGTAAGTGAAAGTGTGTTGAATTTAATGAAATGCTTTTCCATCATTTTAAGATGAACTATAGGATCATCCTATGGTTCTGTAATGTATATAGCATCTAAAGGGTTTATTATATTTACTACCTTTGCATTTCTCACATAACCCAGTTTAGTCATAGCACATGACCTTTTATGAAATACTTCAGTTGCATTTTTTAGGGTTTTTATTTCTATGTTCAAGAATGAGATTGTGCTGTACTTTTTCTTTCTCCTACTGTCCTTGTGAGGTTTTGAAATTAAAGACCTACTTCACTGATGCATATGGGATTTTTTGTTTATAATATTGCTACCATATAACGTAGAATTTGGTGTTTTTTTTTTAAATATCACCTAGTATGTGTCCAAGCAAAAAGCTGTATGTGTCAAGATTAGAATTTCTCTTTTCCTTTAACATATAATCTCATAAATATTTTCTTTAAAGTCCCTATTTAACTTCTAAATATGTGTTAATAATTTCATTCTCTGTTTTTATAGCAATGTACTGGTATAACTATGAAGTTTTAAAGAAGTGGTTGTGTGCAAAATCTGGTTTATATGAACCAACATTTATGGTCAACTTTACTTCAGGGGCATTGTCTGGTTCTGTAAGTTTATTTTTGTTAATATTCCAGAATAATGATAATTGTCTTATATTAAAACAGAACAAAATATTATATAGCATTTCATGTCTATTGAGGTAACACTTTTGGGCTATACTGCTTTAAAACTTTGCTAAGTATTGACTATTCTCATTTGAGGAAATAAATTATTAATCACCGAAATATTTTAAAAGGTACTTTGTGCCTATTTTTATTAAATAACAAATTTTTTTTTCTGAAAAACTTTTGCATTGGTAGATCATTAGTTATGATAGCAGTTTACATAGTACTTTATTGTTTACAACATATTTGGCAATTAATGAACTACCAGTAGATTTGGTTAGGTAATATTTCATGGAGTGTCATCTCATATTTATCATCAGATTATATAGAATCTCAGATCACCATTTTTAAGTAGTAGAGCATTTACCTTTTCCTACCCCTCCACCTAATGAGAAGTTGTGTAGTGGATTTCTTTCATGCAGATTTTGGCCACAGAGTTTTTGTACACCCATATTCTTATGAATTTGTGATGGCTTCGAGTGAGATACTGTATATTGGAACTAAATGAAAAACAAGAGTGAAGGAGAATAGTAAAGGCATAGAGACTGCAGAAAAACATTGTATCAGAAAACCGAGGATGACTGAGTTCAAAACTTAGATATGAATATCCCTAAGTCTGAGACCTGTCAAGTGGAAACCTAATTGGGTTATGAGTAAAAGTATAAGTATAAAAAGTAAAATTACTTCCTTTTCTTTTCTTTTTTTTAGCAAATTAAGTAGTTATAATAACAGCAAAATCTTTTATTCCTCTTATTTGTGAAGGGATTAATTGTAATTTAATTGTTTGATGTATGTTTTAATCCTGCATGAATGAAGTAAAGCAAATATTATTTAGGAATTCATAATAATTGAAATTATAAAACTAATTCCATACTTAAAAATAAATGCTTATTTATTTATTTATAAAACAATGTTGAATAAGGGCTTCAGGATATTGTACCTGCTTTCCAGTAATATGGAAGAAGGTTCTCTATTTACTACTTCTGCTTAATAGAAAATTTATTTACAAGAAATCTTAACCCAGAAAATATTGCTGTTTTACTTTTTTCAGATAAAAATTTGTCTCTGCAACAGAAAAAGCAGGTCAGGTTGACTGTCCAGGCTTTCTGTCACCAAACAGAATAGCCTACACCACATCATTTTAGAAACTGTCAAAGAGGCTTATATATATCATTGCTGTCTTTTGCTACTACATGCTAGATTGTGGAGATGGAGAAACAACAATTGATTTTATCTTCCCTGAGATCTTTGATTTCATTGTAAGAACTTATATCAACTTTGTCAGGACGAAATACAATTTAAATGATTCTAAGGAGCATTTATGAACATATTGACCAAATGTGAGCTGGGAAGCAAGAAATAGAGACCAGGTTTGATTTTGCTTGGCTGTTAAATATTGTTAGATATTCTTAGGGGAATTAAATTATTCTTTTAAAAAATCTTCCTTGCTTAAACACATCATTATGAAAATAATTACTAATTAATTATGAGTTTTTAAAATGTGACTTGTGAACTCTTGCAACTATTTCTGATATGTTGAAACCCATAAAAAGTAAATAGAATTTAAAATTTCAAAGTCTATTTTATTTAAATTTAGCTTTATTCTATTCATTTTTAAAGCATTTGTTGGAAAAATTTAAATGCTTACTAGATGCGTGAGAAGTTCTTTAAAATAAGTATTATACCTTCATGTGTAGTAAAGGAATAATGGAACACACAGGAGCATCAGAACCTGTGATGCTGGTTTTGGAGCGAGAATGGTCTGGTCGGAACTCTGACCTTACCACTAGTCAGAGAAGTAGGGGAAAATTGCTGAGATTTTTTTAACTTACTCCTGAATTTTGGGAGGAAATACATAAGACATGTACCTATTTTTCTTTAATAAAAGCATCTCTGTAAATACACCTGATTTCATTTTAAGGGTCAGTTTTTGATTTTCATTATTATCCTTATTAGGTAATGTGCTAATTAGAAGAATGTAAAAACATTTTAGGAAAAATTAAAAGCTAGATTTGAATTAACTTTACTATTTGATAGTTTGCAGCTGTTGCAACTTTGCCGTTTGATGTTGTAAAAACACAAAAGCAGACACAACTTTGGATGTATGAAAATCAAAAAAGTAAGTTTAATTTAAAAACATTTTCAAGATGTCATGAAAATTTTGTTTTTCTTTCTACATACTCAATTAGGAATACCTAAAATAGGGAAAACATGATTAATTTTTCCTCTGCTGCCTTACTCTTTATTTAACTGAAAGTATACTGTCAGAATGGAATACCCAGAAAAAAATACTCTTAAACCCAAACAAAAAATTTAGAAAATCTTCAAGTCTATGAATTTTGCCTGCCATCAGTTGTTTCATACCTGCTGTATAAAAGATTACATTATGTAAGCATTCTTTCAAGTATATCTGTGCAAATTGGGATAAAAGATAGGAAGTCACTGGGAATCCTTTTTCTTTTGGTGTGTTTTGTTTCATTACTATGCACATAACATTTTACTTTTTTTTAAGCTTCCTTTATTCTGATGTTTTTTCTACCTATTTTTCATCTATTTTTACTTCTTTATAACTTTAATTTTTTCTAGAACAAAAGTGTAAGCTTAGTAGCTTCTACTTCTAGTGGATTCCACATCATTATTTGTTATCCATAAAAGCTTAGAAAAACTACTGGAAATTGTCCATTACAAAATTGTGTCATGTAAACCTTGTGATGAGCCTAGTTTTTACCACCAGAATTTTATGCATGCAAAGTAAAATAGGTATGTCAAAAGAAACATTGATTACAGACCTCTGAAACTGAATCTGATGAATACTGGTGACAACTTTGGGGAATGATTTCCCCAAGTCCTAGTCCTCTCTATTGGAGCTAACTACAACCTGGGAGGTGGTCAAAGTTTATCCTCAGGGTTCTTCCACTTCCACTTTAGGTGTCAGCCTTTTAGCTGTCTAACCCCTATCTGTTCTCCCTCGATAGTTCAAAATTATTGTTTCATTCTTCCTTCCAACTCATCAGAATTCCTGTTTCTTTTGTTAAGTGACCCGTTTAAGGTGGTGGGAATGCTCTCTGGGGTGATTTATGAGAAATGAGTGATGACTGTGGCAGTGACGTGGCTGTCATGGTCATGGTCATGCTGACAGTGAGGGAGAAGATGGGAATCTCTGCAAGCAGACTCTGATGCTCACTCAAGTTTGGGAGCCACTTAACTAGGTACAGAATCATTGGAGTCACCTGGGGTGACTATACCTAAAGCTAAGCACCACCCACAGTGGACTCTCATTTACTAGATCTAGGGCTCTGTCCTGTACATTTTGAAAATGTTCCCTAGGTGATTGTACCTTCTCATTGAGACTGGCATCAGGGGCATCTTATTTCGTTAGGTTTAACTCTTAACCTCTCACTGCTTTTTTCTCATTCATGTTTATAATTGATGTTTTTCTAATTACTGTTTCCATTAAACCCCAAAGGGAAAACATTCAATTAGCCATGGATTTTAATTTTATATGATTATCATTGGTCACTTCTGCCTTCTATTCTGCTTCAGCTATGAACCAGCTATATTTGGCAAGATGTTTCTATTGCAAAGTGCACTTCTGATTTGTCATAACCCATTTTTATCATATATTATTTATCTAAAGAAGTAAATTAGCTCTGTTTAGAAGTGGCTTCTTTCATTCCATAACTCAGCTATACCAAATCCCTTATCTCTAAGCAAAAAAGAAAATAAGGAATGTTACATGTAGAATGATGGTCAGTTCTATGCAAGAATACAGTCTCTTTATCAAGGCACTTAGACCATTTCTCCCATCCTTCATCCATTAGTGGACTGCTCATGACTGCATGCTCTGTGTGGGTACCGTGGTGGTCCAAACAGACAAATGAGGTGGTAGACAAATCCCTCAAGAGCTCACACTCTAGTAGAGGAGATGCATGTTAGGATGTCGTGAGTGCATACCCTATCTGAGAGGTAAATTTACCTCATTTATGAGAGCACTATTTAATTTATTTATTTTATTTTTATTAAGGTATTATTAATATACATTCTTATGAAGGTTTCACATGAAACAACAATGTAGTTACTACATTTACCCATATTATCAAGTCCTCACCAATACCCCAATGCCGTCACTGTCCTTGGGTGTAGTAACATGCCACAGATTCACTGTTTGCCTTCTCTGTGCTACACTGTTTTCCCTGTGATCCCCCACACCATGTGTACTAAACAAACTACCCTTCAATCCCCTTCTCCCACCTTCCTTACCCGCCCTCCCACACCCCTCCCCTTTGGTAACCACTAGTTCCTTCTTGGAGTCTCTGAGTCTGCCACTATTGTGTTCCTTCAGTTTTGCTTCCTTGTTATACTCCACAAATGAGGGAAATCATTTGGCACTTGTTTTTCTCCACCTGGCTTATTGCACTGAGCATAATATCCTCCAGCTCCATCCATGTTGTTGCAAATGGGAGCATTTGTTTCTTTCTTATGGCTTACTAGTATCCCACAGTGTATATGTACCACCTCTTCTTTATCCATTTGCCTACTGATGGACACTTAGGTTGCTTCCATATCTTGGCTATTGTAAAAAGTGCTGCAATAAACATAGGGGTACATATGTCTGTTTGAATCTGAGAAGTTGTATTCTTTGGGTAAATTCCAAGGAGTGGGAATGCCGAGTCAAATGGTATTTGTATTTTTAGTATTTTGAGGAACTTCCATATTGCTTTCCACAATGGTTGAACTAGCTTACAGTCCCACCAGCAGTGTAGGAGGATTCCCCTTTCTCCACATCCTCGCCAGCATTTCTTGTTCTTAGTCTTTTCGATGCTGGCCATCCTCACTGGTGTGTGGTGATATCTCATTGTGGTTTTAATTTGCATTTCACTAATGATTAGTGATGTCGAGCATCTTTTCATGTGTCTGTTGGCCATCTGAATTTCTTCCTTGGAGAACTGTCTCTTCATATCCTCTGCCCATTTTTTAATAGGGTTATTTGCTTTTTGGGTGTTGAGGTGTGTAAGTTCTTTATATATTTCGATGTTAACCCCTTGTCAGATATGTCATTTACAAATATATTCTCCCATACTGTAGGATACCTTTTTGTTTTGTTAATGGTGTCCTTTGCTGTACAGAAACTATTTAGTTTGATGTAGTCTCATGAGTTCATATTTGCTTTTGTTTCCCTTGCTTGAGGAGATGCGTTCAAGAAAAAGTTGCTCATGCTTATATTCAAGAGATTTTTGCCTATGTTGTATTCTAAGAGTTTTATGGTTTCATGACTTACATTCAGGTCCTTGATCCATTTTTTCGAGCTTACTTTTGTGTATGGGGTTAAAGAGTAATCCAGTTTCATTCTCTTACATGTAGCTGTCCAGTTTGGCCAACACCAGCTGCTGAAGAGGCTGTCATTTCCCCATTGTATATCCATAGCTCCTTTATCATATATTAATTGACCATATATGCTTGGGTTTATATCTGTGCTCTCTATTCTGTTCCACTGGTCTATGGATATGTTCTTGTGCCAGCTCCAAATTGTCTTGAGTACTGTGGCTTTGTAGTAGAGTTTGAAGTAAGGGAGCGTAATTCCCCCTGCTTTATTCTTCCTTCCCAGGATAGCTTTGGCTATTTGGGGTCTTTTGCGGTTTCATATGAATTTTAAAACTATTTGCTCTAGTTCTTTGAAGAATGTTGTTGGTATTTTGATAGGGATTGCATTGAATCCATAGATTGCTTTGGGCAGGATGACCATTTTCATAATATTAATTTTCCTAGCCAAGAGCATGGGATGAATTTCCATTTATTAGTGTCCTCTTTAATTTCTCTTAAAGAGTGTCTTCTGGTTTTCAGGGTATAGGTCTTTCACTTCCTTGGTTATGTTTATTCCTAGGTATTTTATTCTTTTGGATGCAATTGTGAATGGAATTGTTTTCCTGATTTCTCTTTCTGTTAGTTCATTATTAGTGTATAGGAAAGCAACAGATTTCTGTGTATTAGTTTTGTATCCTGCAACTTTGCTGAATTCAGATATTAGATCTAGTAGTTTTGGAGTGGATTCTTTACGGTTTTTTATGTACAACATCATGTCATCTGCAAACACGGACAGTTTGAGTTCTTCCTTGCCAATCTGGATGCCTTTTATTTCTTTGTGTTGTCTGATTGCCATGGCTAGGGCCTCTAGAACTATGTGGAATAAAAGTGGGGTGAGTGGGCATCCTTGTCTTGTTCCCGATCTTAAAGGAAAAGCTTTCAGCTCTCACTGTTAAGTATAATGTTGGCTGTGGGTTTGTCATATATGGCCTTTATTATGTTGAGGTACTTGCCCTCTATACCCATTTTGTTGAGAGTTTTTATCATGAATGGATGTTGAATTTTGTCGAATGCTTTTTCAGCATCTTTGGAGATGATCATGTGGTTTTTGTCCTTCTTTTTGTTGATGTAGTGGATGATGTTGATGGATTTTCGAATGTTTTACCATCCTTGCATCCCTGGGATGAATCCCACTTGATCATGATGGATGATCTTTTTGATGTATTTTTTAAATTAGTTTGCTAGTATTTTGTTGAGTATTTTTGCATCTATGTTCATCAGGGATATTGGCCTGTAATTTTCTTTTTTTGTGATGTCTTTGCCTGGTTTTGGCATTAGAGTGATGTTGGCCTCGTAGAATGAGTTTGGGAGTATTCCTTCCTCTCCTCTTTTTGAAAAACTTTAAGGAGGATGGGTATTAGGTCTTCACTAAATGTTTGATAAAATTCAGCAGTGAAACCATCTGGTTCAGGGGTTTTGTTCTTAGGTAGTTTTTTGACTACCAATTCAATTTCTTTGCTGGTAATTGGTCTATTCAGATTTTCTGTTTCTTCTTGGGTCAGCCTTGGAAGGTTGTATTTTTCTAGAAAGTTGTCCATTTCTTCTAGGTTATCCTGTTTGTCACCATATAATTTTTCATAGTATTCTCTCATAGTTTCTTGTATTTCTGTGGTGTCTGTAGTGGTTTTTCCTTTCTCATTTTGGATTCTGTTTATGTGTGTAGACTCTCTTTTTTTCTTGATAAGTCTGGCTAGGGCTTTATCTATTTTGTTTATTTTCTCAAAGAACCAGCTCCTGCTTTCATTTATTCTTTCTATTGTTTTATTCTTTTCAATTTTATTTATTTCTGCTTTAATCTTTATTATGTCCCTCTTTCTACTGACTTTGGGCCTCATTTGTTCTTCTTTTCTAGTTTAATTAATTGTGAGTTTAGAGTGTTCATTTGGGATTGTTCTTCTTTTCTGAGGTAGGCCTGTATTGCAATCTATTTTCCTCTTAGCATGGCCTTTGCTGCGTCCCACAGATTTTGCAGTGTTGAATTATTGTTGTCATTTGTCTCTATATATTGTTTGATCTCTGTTTTTATTTGGTCATTGATCCATTGATTATTTAGGAGCATGTTATTAAGCCTCCATGTGTTTGTGGGCTTTTTCATTTTCTTTGTGTAATTTATTTCTAGTTTCATACCTTAGTGATCTGAGAAGCTGGTTGTACAATTTCAATCTTTTTGAATTTACTGAGTCTCTTTTTGTGGCTTAGTATATGATCTATTCTTGAAAATGTTCCATTTCCTTTGAGAGGAATGTGTATCCTGTTGCTTTTGGATGGAGTGTTCTGTAGATGTCCGTTAGGTCCACCTGTTCTAATGTGCTGTTCAGTGCTCTGTCTCTTTACTTATTTTCTGTCTGTTTGATCTGTCCTTTGGAGTGAATGGTGTGTTGAAGTCTCCTAAAATTAATGCTTTGCATTCTATTTCCCCTTTAATTCTGTTAGTATTTGTTTCACATATGTAGGTGCTCCTTTGTTGGGTGCATATATATTTATAATAGTTTTATCCTCTCGTTGGATTGACCATTTTATCATTATGTGATGTCCTTCTTTTTATCTTGTGACTTGCTTTGTTTTGAAGTCTACTTTGTCTGATACAAGTACTGCAACACCTGCTTTTTTCTCACTATTAGTTGCATGAAATATCTTTTTCCATCCCTTTACTTTCAGTCTGTGTATGTCTTTGAGTTTGAAGTGAGTCTCTTTTAGGCAGCATATAGATGGGTCTTGTTTTTTATCCATTCAGTAAATCTATGTCTTTTGAGTGGTGCATTCAGACCATTTACATTTAGGGTGATTATCGATTGGTATGTACTTACTGCCATTGCATGCTTTAGATCATGGTTACCAAAGGTTCAAGGGTAATTCCCTTACTAACAGTCTAATTTAACTCACTTCGTATGCTATTACAAACACATCCTAAAGCTTCTTTTTTTTTCCTCCTTCCATTCTTTGTATGTTATGTATCATACTCTGCACTCTTTGTCTAGCGCTTGGGTAACATCTATTTAGCCTTAGGAATACTTCCATCTATAGCAGTCCCTCCAAAATGCACTGTAGAGGTGGTTTTGGGGAGGTAAATTCTCTCAGCTTTTGCTTATCTGAAAATTGTTTAATCCCTCCTTCAAATTTAAAGGATAACTGTGCCGAGTAGAGTATTCTTGGATCAAGGCCTGTCTGCTTCATTGCATTAAATATATCATGCCACTCCCTTCTGGCCTGTAAGGTTTCTGTTGATAAGTCTGATGATAGCCTGATGGGTTTTATTTATATGTGATGTTTTTTCTCTCTCTAGCTGCTTTTAAAAGTCTGTCTTTATCCTTGATCTTTGCCATTTTAATTATTATATGTCTTGATGTTGTCTTCCTTGGGTCTCTTGTGTTGGGAGATCTGTGCACCTCCATGGATTGAGAGACTATCTCCTTCCCCAGATTGGGAACATTTTCAGCGATTACCTCTTCAATAACACTTTCTATCCCTTTTTTTCTCTCTTCTTCCTGTGCTACCCCTCTAATGCGAATATTGTTCCATTTGGATTGGTCACATATTTCTCTTAATATTCTTTCATTCTTAGAGATTCTTTTTTCTCTCTGTGCCTCAGCTTCTTTGTAATCCTCTTCTCTAATTTCTATTCCATTTAACGTCTCTTCTACTACATCTAATCTGCTTTTAAATCCCTCCATTGTATGTTTCATTGCAGATATGGAATTTCTTAATGATTGACTCTCTGACTTAAATTCGTTCCTGAGTTCTTGAATAGTTTTCTGCACCTCCATAAACATGTTTATAATTTTTATTTTGAATTCTCTTTCAGGAAGATTGGTGAGTTCAGTTTCATTTGGCCCTTTTTCTGGGGTTTGTGAGATTTTGGTCTGAACTATGTTCTGTTGACATTTCATATTTCTGTGTGTTGCCCACTAGTGTGCAGAAACTCCAGTCTCTGGAGCTGCTCAGCCCCTAGAGTGAAGTTGGGGGTTGTAAGGGAGTGGAGCTGGTGCCTGGCAGGGAGGAAAGATATGTTTCCTTATTCCCGTCTGCGGTGCCTGTCTCCAGTGTCAGAGCCAGTGGCCAAGCACACAGGTGTAAACCTCTGTGCTTTGCATCTCTAGCTGTTGTAGGCGGGGCCTCCTTCTGGCTGGCCTAACGCCAGTACAGTGACTGCCAGTTTGAGAACCGGTGTTGGCAGGCTAGGAGGAAGGTGCAGCAGGCTGCATGTCACAGTGGGGGGGGCCTCGGAGCTGAATAGGCAGCCAGGGGGTGGAGCACCTGAAGCTCCTGAAAGTTCCCAACAAGCTTGGCAGAGAGCCCCCAGACAACCTTGTCCAGCTCTCCCTTCTCCTATGCAGCATGCTGCGTGCAAACACCACCCATTCAGCAGCCCTCTCTCTGCTAGAAAGCCTCTCAGACCGCCCGTCCTTCCTCTGACACAGAGTGGCCAGATGTGGATCCCCTCCTCCACAAACTGCAGGAATGTCAGTCTCTCAAGCACTCCGCCTGTCCAAGCCCCCCAACGTCCAGAGCACCACAAAATACAGGCTTCCGCTCACAAAGCAGATCTCCAGGGCTAGGCTCTCAGCAGTCCCAAGTTTCCACCCCCTCCCCGCCTTGTTTCTCTTCATCCCGCCGGTGAGTTGGGGTGCGGGAAGGGCTTGGGTCCTGCCGGATTAAGGCTTTGCTTTGTTACCCTGTTTCGTGATGTGTGCTGTGTTCGTGCGGTCTGTATGCAGTCTGGTTAAGCCTTCTTTATTCTTGCTGTTTTAGGGTTAGTTTATTAATTAACTATATTTTTGTACTATTTGTGGTTTGGGGAGGACTTCTCCGTGTCACCTCTCATGCTGTCATCTTGAATCTCTTAAAAAGCCATTTTTGAAAGATATCCTTCTCTTTCTTTTTTCCTAGGCATGCTTCATAATACATACTTTAATCTTTCATAACTCAAGAGTTGCCATCAGTGCACACACTGATTATTGTAGTTTATAACGTAGCTCTTAGAAGCCAGTGAGGGCAGTATAGGAGTGTTTGCCACCATCCAGCTAGTCCCAGACCAAGACTTTGAAATCTGTAGCATGCTGCAGCTGTCAGTGTTCATGTGGTAGTATGCCTAGTTCTTAGCAAACTTTTTTTTTTTTTTACTTATTGCATCTCATATTTTGTGGACTAAGCCATCTGCTTAGAATCGTTGTGTAAAATGAAGGTTTGTGAATTTTGTGTATGAGCAGCTTTATGTTTGAATATCAGTGACACCTGTTTTTGGTGTTTTCTTCAATTAATTTTTTACTATATTTCAGATATTTGAGTGGTTGTAAATAAGTAAGATGTTACTATTAGTTAAAGGATAAATCTGCCCTTTGGAGGGGACATAACTTGATAAGACTGGCACATCTATTCAGAAAGGTTTTAATAAAGTAGGAACTTACTAGGGAGAAGAGCTATTCCCTCAGAACCTCTTTTTAGAGGAAAAAAACTTTTATGTAAATTTTTAATGTGTGCATTAAAATTTAATGAAAATTATCAGGGCTTCTCTTTGGTACGAGGAACCCCATGAAGATTTCTATACATTTTTTAAAATTTCATTATGAGACATTTTTAAAGTATAGAGAAAAGTATATAGGATATTCACCACCATGCTTAAGAAACAAATATTATCTATTCAGAAGAAGCCTTTTCTGAATTCCTCCTTGATTGCATTCAGTCCTATACAACTTTAAATTTAGAGCCTTTTTCTAATAATTCTTTTTAAACCAACTATTAAAAATAAGATTTAAAATAGCTCTGATATACCCCAAAAGCCATAAACAGTATTTTATATGTATTATCTGTATTAGAAATTATTAATTTATTAATAGCATCATTTATTTTAACATTTAGTTTCTGTGCCTTTGCATATGTCAACCTGGACTATAATGAAGAACATTGTTGCTAAGAATGGATTTCCTGGATTATTTACAGGTAAAAATGTTTGCTTCAACATACTGAATAAAATGATTACTTTTATTTTTATATCTATCACCTTCTTAAATTAACTTTCAACAGAATTCTGAAAACATTCCACATTTATGATTGCCTCCTAAACATCTTTGTTTTCACCTTAAAATTTTTAAATAATTTTATAGGTTGTAGTAGATTTTATAAATTGAACATATTTACTATCAATAATATGAAATTTCCATATAAAGTAAATGGCATTTACGTGAGGAGGTTGGGATTAGAGCAGTTGGGCATGTCCTTTGACATAGCACTGATATGTCATTTCATTTGATTGTTATCAGAAAGAAACAAAATAAATTACATTTTTAAAAATAAGGTAAAGTTTGCTCTAATTTTTTTCTACTCTCTTTTCAGGCTTCATACCCCGTGTAGTTAAAATTGCGCCTGCTTGTGCCATTATGATCAGCACATATGAGTTTGGAAAGGCTTTTTTCCAAAAACAAAATGCTCGAAGACAGGAATACTAGTGATGCTCTTACAACTTGAAACAACCACCAGAAGTCAAATAGTAAGGTAGAGACTCACAGGGAAGAACCTTTTTCACCATTATCTTACAATGATTTTATATCTTTTCTTTCCTATAATTTAAATGAATAGTGATTTCTACTTTGCCTTTAAATCATAATCCTAATTTTAAAATAAATGTTATACTAATTTTTGAGATACTGAAAAAGATATTCCAGAAATCACAGCCCCGAGCATTCTTGTAAAAGAAAAATTATTCCTTACCTCTACAAGCAGTAATCCGTAGGTAATATAATAGGTTTTTCTGTAACTTAGTCTTGTTGGGAGTGTGTCAGATACATCAGGACATTCTGAATTGTGTGCTGGATGATGTGCAGAGTCCAGAAGAAAAACAGCCAAGTCTTTTATACACATTTGTATCATGTACATATTTAAATATTTCAGCAGAGTAGATAACAGAAGGCAAGTCTTTAAATAACTACTCACATGTACGAAATATTACCTATCAGTTGTTTTATTTACTCCAAATGCACTACAATTTTTTGTTAAGCACCCCCATTACTATTTTAAGGCTTCACGTGTATTAGGATTTCTCCATCAAAGGTATGGCTGTTTTATCCTTATGAACCAAAGTATAATCCTTTGTGTAATGTTGATACTGCTGGTTTTGATGACTAAAGATACTGTGTTATCTGTTTCTCAAAGAGAAGGAGTTCTTACTGACTGTATTAAGTGTTCACTTTATTCAAACTTGGGTGTACAGTGGAAAACCACATTGTATTTAGACTAGTAAAAATAATGTTTCACTATAGGAAGGGCCTCCGGTGTCAACTGTCTTGTAATTCAAGTATCACTTTGTGGAGTTCTCTAGAATACAGTATCAGTCACAAAATATTTCCAAAATGTTCCTTGTTTTACATCAGGATATTCTGAAGAGACTAGACCAAAAGACTAAAGAGGCAGCAGTTTCTTTGAAGAAATAGCTTTCTGTCACTACAAGCTAATGCCTAAGTAATGTAGCTTATGACTATAGGAATGAAACAAAAAGGATATGATGCAGAACAAGAAGTGATTTTTTTTTATACTTGATTTTCTCAGGATCCATATAACCTATTTAAAAAAGCACTTTATTGCAATCCATGTGTATTTTATGAAAATGTGAAACATTTTTTCCCCTAAAATAAAGTAATATATTTAGGTTATAAATCTGTAAATGTTGGAAGAGGAATTAATGTATTTTGTATTAAAGTAGAAGAGTTTGTATGTTTCATTAGAAATAAACTGTATAGGATTTGTATGTAACCTGTGTTTATCTTAACTTAGCAACATAAATATCTGTTAAAACATATTTTCTTTTATATTCATTAAAATGTCTTGCTTTAAAATTACCACTGTGCTTCAAGCTAAATATGTATATACATATGTGAAAGTTTATCTTGAGCACTGCTGTTTAATGAACTAAATTTAAATTTACCTTGGTTCTGCTATTTCTTTTGGTAACTGGTAGAAAAAGGCAAAAAATATAGACTGTGCTCTCAAAAAAAGTCAGTCACATATTTTAGCTTAATATTACTTGTAAATTACCAGACAGGAAAGCCCCCTCTCCCCAATACCAACTGCACTTGTAGAAAACTTATTATTTGTGACTAAAATAATTTAAATAAATCTAACTCTCTAATATTTTTCCTAACATATATTAGAGATCTGGGTGTAAAGAATGCTGAATTAAAGCTTTCTCTATACTTAAGTGGTAAAGAAGTATTATTATTTTTGTTAAAAAAATCAGTAGCAATTAAAAAACGATTTGGGCTAGAAATTGTGTTCTTGGTAATATTTCTGAAAGGAAGCAGTTTCAATTACTGTTAAATTTTCTAACACACAATTTTTTATGTGTTAATTTTTAAAGAAGAAATGTCTAGCCCAAGTATTATGTGTTTGCTACCTTTCATGTAATACATATTTGACTTAAAAAAAATAGATATGGAGTTAAAATAAATTCTTCTTTTATTTCTAGGAAAACTATTTACTATACTTATTTAACCAATGAGCTGTTTAAATCTTTCCCTCCCTTTCTTAGAGCACAAATTCCAGGGTGGAAAAGTTTAGTTTTGAAATGCACTTTTGAAATATTTTCCAAAATGAACTTTTAAAATAAATTATGCTCTCATATTTTAATCTATCATGCAACACTTACTCAGACCCTTTATGTAGTAGGTAGTATACAAAGCACTGGAAATGATAAAACATTTCAGTTCCTGTCACTGGCCACAAGGAGCCTTCAGAGCTGTGATTGACAGAGGTACACAAAGGGAGTAAAGGGAATGGGGAGGATTTCCTCACTCAGCCTGGGGGCAGAGAGGGAGGGAACAGGAAATGCCTCTATTATTAGGACAGGTGACCCAGTTAAACATACCCGGAGGTAGGAGTCTCAACCAGGCGGGGGAACTTAGACCTTATGGCTTGAGCAAAGGCTGTACATGGCAACTTGGTGGGAGATCAGATTGGAAATGTAGTCGGGGCCTTGTGCGCTGAAGGAGGGGCAAGAAGGCAACAGGAAACCAAAGAAGTATTTCTAACAAAGCTTGAACAACTCTAGAGTTGGGTGGCTGGTTAATTTTTCAAGACCAGTGTTTTTTTTTTTTCACTGAAAGAAAACAGGATAAGACAGTTTAGTACAGCATAGAACAAAAAGTACCAGAATGTGTCTATCTAGTAAGGCCGATTGTTGCATAGTGAAACTTTTTAGTTGGGTTTTAGAGTTGGGTTTTTGAAATATAATTGGCAGAATAGAAAATGGAACTCACAATAAGGTGACCTATTTAAAACTATCAAGTTTTGGTTTGGACTAAAGTATACTTTTAAAAGGTACCATAATAGCATTGATATAATTTCATCTCCCCCTTTCCATAATTTAAAAAGAACAAATGCTAAAGCTAAATAGAAGCTGCTTTGCTTACAGAAGAGCAAAGTGAACTAAAAAAATTTTAAGAGCCCTGATGTTCAAAGCAGGCACATGACATTCAGAGATAATCCAGTAAGATTTAGTTTATCAAAACTAATGATAGGAACTTTAACAAAGAACTTCTGTAAACTGTAAATTTGAGATATATTTTAACCACTTGAAATCATGTATGTACAGCTAATAAAGATGACTTAAAAACTGACTCAATTTACTTGCATTCTTACGGTTTCTGTCAGTTGTAATAGTAGCTTGTGTTTGGCATTTATCTCTTAAGAACTTACTCATATTTCATTTCATGCTGACATCATCCTGATGGGGTCCACACAGGTGCTGGGATGATCATGATGTTTCCATTTTACAGGTGAGAAAACAAACATGGCTATTATATAATTAAATAAGCAGCTGCCAGAACCACCACTGTACTCTACCACTTCAATAGATGTTATATATTCTTAAGCAAATCATGTTATTTTAAAAAAATAAAAAGCAATTTTATGTTAGTTGAAATAAGGATTTCTCCCAAACTGTTTACATATTAGTTTTAGGTGTTAAGTAATATACATTTACCACATGTATTGAAACAAAAGTTCAGTGTACAACTTGAACCAACTTTTTGGCAAGGAAATAAGACTATTAATGCATTGTACAAAATGTTTAATGCACATGCAACAGATACAATACACCAAGGCAACAAAATACACATGGAAATATTAGCATATAATTCAACATTCTGTTTTGGGGAGGGTGTAGAACAATAAACACTACCACCTAAAATTAAAGGTTGAAACATACATTGTTTTCTCATGCAAGCATTAACCAATAATCTCTATAACTAGTGTGAAATGAACTGTGTAGAAACCTGAATTCACATTAGCAGACAAATTTTTATACCAAGAGCTCCAAGAAAGGAGGAAAAGTCATGATCCTCAGAAGTCATGTTTAACTCTGCATTTAGCAGCATGTTAATATGCACACGGTACTATATAATCAGTCACATCTGAAAATTTTACCAATTATGGATCTTGAATTTCCTTTCTATATTATAAAAAATGTATGGAAAAAATCTAACAATGATTTTTTTAAATTACAGAAGGATAATAAATGTACCTAGTAGAGAGTGGACCATGAATGATAAAGCATTTAAACTCAGATCATTCTTGGAAAGCAGCAGTAGTGCTTAAGGCCAGCTTCAAATTTTTGAAGTTCCCCTCTTTTAATCATTTCCCACTCCCTCCTCCCAAGGTTTCCACTGTCCTCATTTTATACTACCTTTCATCCCCCATACTGATTAAAAATTGCTTTGGATGCCTCACTCACAATAAGGTATACACAATTAAGAGTAGATTATAGGTACCATTTCTCAAGAATATTTGCATTTCCACAAGTGCTAAAGCAAAAGAATTAAGCTCTGCGTTTGTTCTGGTACACCTAAGATAACTTATTTTAAGGGCTTCCAGGCCTCCTTTGTCTTTGAAATGACATTTTGAACTGTATTACATATAGGACTAGCCTTGTTACTATTTATTATCTTAAATTTCAAATTATGAGAGTAAAGCTCTAAGTGCTGCAGAGAACCACCGCACTCCTACACTTCTGAAACGAGAAGTGAACATGGTTAAGTTCAGTGTTCTTGCCTCCTTTCAATAAATGGTTTTAGCAGGAACATTATCTCTATATGTCAAAGCTACTAAGTTTGAATGTAGTGTTTTATTAATTTAAAAAAATAGCATGCGAAGTCCCCAGTAAGTATTGTAGCCTCCTCATGTAAACAATATATAAAACTTCTTTGGCACAACTGATCATGTTTTCCTTATATTAATTACTATAGAAAATATATTTCATACACTTTCTCTTTCAGTACAGTGGAATTTTTAGGGACAGAAGATACAGTTGTTCCAAAAATTGCAAAAAGATTTCAAATACAGCTCATAGCTTTTTAAAAAAGAAAACTAATCTTTTTTACTGTAGAAGTGCAGGGATTTTTAACATCCATTTTTAAGAGAGTTTATGGTATAATTAATGAAGAAGCTGTAAAACATAAATGACATAATTCATTGTTGTACACAAGGAAAAAAACACGGCATGTCAGGCATATGAAGCATGGTATTACACTACTGTTTCTTATTTAAAAGCTTCTCAATTCCTAAAGTTGAAATCTTCCCTGATAAAGTAACTTTTTAGCATCTTTTCTACATTTTTAAATGTTTTCCTACTTTTGAGGCATATTTGATATTTTTAAATTGATAAACTTTTAGGAAAATTTTGGGAAAACAAAGTTAAGAAATGTGTTCATTTTACCTAAAAGATGTAAAGTTCTGTCCCTATGGCTCTAACAAATTAAGTAACTGCCTAAAGGAACATTCCTATAAAATTTATAAAATGTTAAGTGGAATGTTAGGCTGAACCAAATGATAACTGTTAAAGAAAAGCAGAATAAGCCCCTGTGAAACTGCTGCTGAGAACCACCTCATATTAAAAAGACATTTAAATATTAGAACCAAGGAGGAAATGAATGAAAAATGAAATCAAGTCATTAGAAAATTTAATCCTTGACTAAAAGAGCAGAAGAAAATACTTAAGCTCTAGAATAAAAGCTTGAACTCAGTCTCTGGCAATTATGATACATTCAAATATATGAAAATCAGCTAATATGTACAACTTGCAATGGATTATTAATATAGAGAATCTCTGAAAGTATTTTTTCCCAGCCTATTCATTTTTTTAACTTTCTCAGTGACAAATTTAAGAATTTTTAAATGAAAATGGCAGGATCATTATTTTTCACTCACAGGTTTATATGGAGTGGATTGAATTCTCTAATATAAGCAATAGAATTCCAGACATGTGCCAGAACAATAAAAAATTCCAAAGATTTTCCCAGCAAACTATGTAAGACATCTGCAACATAAAAAATATCTGGTTTTTACATAAAATTCTTCAGGATGGAGTTAGGCCTGGACTTGTCATCTCTGTTGTAGGACTTGCAAGGTAGTCATTAGATTTTAGGCTTGTTAGAGATTTGTAACTTGCCACTGATGTTAGAGACCCACAGAGACCAAGTAATGAGGGAGTATCTTCTTTACCTGAAAATTAAGATAAAGTAATAAATAATGAAACCAAAAAATCCTAAAACCATTAAAAACTTTTACTACACACTTTATAAGATACTGCAGACATACCTAACTATAAAGTCAAAGATCTATATGTCAACATGTTGGATCTTCCATAGTTTCAATGGCACCCTTAAAAAAAGAGAGGCTGTGATAATAATGAGTCATAAAAAATACATATTTGGTCACTTAGATGACCAAACATGTATTTCCCAGGTATATCTGGTCTTCATCCACAGTTCCTAAAGATACCGCAGTCTTAAATGTAAAATGGGTGTCTTGTCATGTTAATGAGAGACTTGGACCCCCACCCGAGGGCAGGGCTGGAGGTTTGAATCAGCCAATGGCCAAAATTTAGTCAATTATGACTATGCAATGAAGCCCTCACAAAAACCCCTGAGAAGAGCTTATCGCTGTCTTGGATCCTGCTGCTCAGTCAGAAAGAGCTTCTGTGCTTGGGGAACCAGAATGCTCCCATGTGCCACCATGCCAGGCCCCAAGTTCCACGAGGATAGAAGCCCCTTCATTTGGGACCTTGCCCTATGTATCTCTTCATCTGACTGTTAACTTGTATCCTTTACTAAACTGATCAAGGTAAGTTTTTTCCTGAGTGCCCTGAGATGCTCTAGCAAATTAATCAAACCTGAGGGGGAGGTTGTGGGAACCTCCAATCTGTAGCCCGTAGATCAGAAGCCTGGGGCTTGCAACTGGCATCCGGAGTGGAGGACTGGGTGGGGGGTGGGGGTGGGGTGGTGGTGGTCTTGTAGGACAGAGCCCTTAACTTGGGGAATCTGGTGCTGTCTCTGGGCAGATAGTGTCAGAATTGAGTTCTTAAGACACTCTGCGGGGGTTTGAGAATTACTTGGTGTGTGGCAGGAAGGCCCCCTTTTGCCCCCCACACACTGTAATTGGTCCTGAAAGAAGTTATACTGTTACACTGTGTATACTATTACTGCTGTGTATTATACTATTACTGTTGTATATATAGGAAGGAAAACAACATCAGAGGCTTATTTGTGCTTCTCATAAAAGTTCCAAATACGGAAGTTTGAGATACCACGTTGTAAAGCAAACATAAAAAGTTTACCTTTTTCAGAGAATATGTTCATGTTCAGATAGTAAAGGATAATAAAAACTAACAGCAACATTGCCCAGGCCACATTATCAGGAAATCCATCCATAGGTAAAGTAAGGCATAGAAGCAGAACTGCTTCAATTTAGTAGGAAGGCTTGATTTGGAGTGCCTTTATTAACTTACTGAATCACACTTATTTAGCATCTACTGTGCATTAGGAACTTTGCACATATGCTGGACTTCAGTGGGCCCATGAAGAAGAAATGGCAGATCTGCTTCCACAGCTGGGGTAAACACGTTCTCTCCAGAGCTTAGGGTGCAGGTTCCAACGAAGATGGAGAGAAAGCTTAGGTTCTGCTCACACAATTATAGAAATGTAAGCTGAACCATGTATCAGATGTTTCTGAATATTATATATTGGTTCAAACATCCCCTCTCTATTGTTACCACAGTCTTCTGACTTTAGCTCACTTTGTACTGTATGATAATTGTGTGGCTTTCTCCCTTATTATCTTTGAGAAAGGACATGGAATTTGCTGTGTTCATTATTATATTCCCAGTGGTTAGCACACAGAAGACACTTACTAAATAATTCTGCAATTAAGTAATGATAATTCAGGAAGCACTGCACTGAGATGAAAGAGGGCACCTATCTCTTCGTTAGCTGTGTGACCTTGGAAAAGGAATCTTCTTTGAACCTATTCTTTCCTTTGTAAAATGGGAACAGATACCAAAAGATGACTAGCTTTTAACTTCATAACATGCTGACTAGTAAAATACAGGAAATACAACAGTGCTGAGAAAAGTAATTGTCACATTCAGATTTAAAATGTTTATCATGCTATGTTAGGATCAAAAGATAAAGATATTTCAAGCATCCTTTTAATGTTTAAGCATAGAAACCCATTTCAGGCCAAAATCTGCTTTATGGAGTTCTTGTTAAGCGCTCCAGAAACTCAACTGGTTTGGAAAGCCTCTCTAAATTTCTACTTCATTTTTGTTTTAAAGAGATTTATGACTTAATTGTGGTAAATAACTTATTTATTGTGTAAGTATATATATATCATATAGTGATTTACCACTTTTCAATATAAAGATTGTCATACAGTAATTGCAAAAGACCAAACAATGTACATGTGTGACACAGTCACACTACGGAGCACTATGCAGCTGTAAAAGAGAACGAGATCTCTGTGCAATGCTGTGAGTGATTTCTAAGATATACTGTTAAGTGAAAAAGCAAAGTACAAAATAGTGTATAGTATGTTACCTTTTATTTAAAAAAGGGGGACATGAATTTAATTTTATATTTAAATTATCAATGGAACTTAAACTATTAAACTAATAATGGTTACCTATGAAAGCGGAAGTGAACAGAGTTGAGATGACCTTTAAACACAGTAATCTGACTCTGATATATTCCTTAGATAATTACAGAGAAATCTTAAGCTGTAAGTTACCATGTTTTAACAATAAAATAGATACTGTTATTTGAAATTAATGTATAGTAGGAAAAAGCAAGCAATTATGTTCATATAAATTAGGAACCCATATTATCATCACAATAAAGATAAAAATATAAAATCAGGTGCATAGAAATCTTGAATCTTTGAATTATAAAGTAAGTTTAAGGTTTTTTTTTTCTTTAAAGTAAATTCCTAATTCTGTCCATTGAAGAGGAATGGAAACAGAGACCAATTCAGTAGCAATAGTTACCCCTAAAGCCCAGATATGGTCTCTAACATCATTTCCAAGTATAAGGAAACAGGACTTCTTGAAGAAATAGCTGATCCATATGTGATCATGAAATATACCAAAGTAACACAGACCATCTTGTTTTACCACAAAGTGAGGAAGCTTTGACAGACTACTGGAGTGTCAAAAGAACACAGAAGCCATCTTTAAAGGTGTGTCAATGTTCATAAATAACAGTGACCTCCTGATGAGATGCACTGTGAAAGATCTTTTATAATGTATTTTCGCCAAATATGTTTACCCTGAATATGACATTAGATTTTCTAATTGTTCATTAAATTTTTGGCCATTAAACAAAACAACTGGCTTGGGCTCTTCTGATATATGTTAAATGTAAGAGAAAAAGAAAAGTTGGGGGGTACTCTGCTAGATGGAAGGACCCCAAAGTGACTGAAAAGTAAATGCAACATATGATCCTTGATTGGGTCCTGGACCTAAACAAAGAAGAAAAAGCTTTAAAGATATTACTGGACAAGTGGAGACATCTGAATATTAACAAATTATTAGGTAATACTGTATTGATGTTAAATTTCCTGAGGGTCATAATGATATGGTTTTGTAAGAAAACATCCTTACCACTAGGAGATACATGCTGGTGTATTTAGAGGTGACGGGTCATGATACCTGCCATACACTTTCAAATGGTTGGTCAAAACAGAACATGTGGACACGGGAGTAAGAGGAGGGAGCACATGCCCAGAAGAGCAAGGTGAAGCAGCTGCAGCATGATGTCAGTGGTGGCAAACCGAGGTAAGGTGTGTGCCAGGTGCTCTTGCTTCTGTTCCTTCAACTTTTCTGTGGGTTTGAAATTACCCAAAATAAGCTGGAGTCAGGGAAGAAGACAAGGGACATAGAGTTCTCAACTGTTCCCAAAGGCGATGAACCATACAAGGAGCTGAGTGGGGCCCAGCCAGGAAAGCATGGCGGGATCCACTTGGAGAAGCCAGCCTTCAAAGACACAGCCAGCCTCGGAAAATACTGTGGAACATGCGTGATGGTGTGGTGCTCCCAAGGAAGCCAAAAGAGGCTTCAATGCAAGCCTTCATTTAAAAAGAAAAAGAAAAAAAGGTGCAGAAGGATCTGAAATGGTTATGTACATTGTGATTGTAGCTATGCAACTATGCTTATAAAAGAAAATAAAAAAACCCGGTTAAGGTAAAGGATGACAGTTGATTATTCCAAAATATTCTTGTAATGTCAACTCATGTATATAATGTCAACTAAAGAAACTACTCCATATATACATAAACATGTAAAATTATGATAGATTAAAAAATAAGTATGTTAAAATCTAAGTAGATAATGATCTTTTAAAGCAATTTATTGATATCGGTCAGGGAGAACTTGTCTAGGTCAACAAAACTTTCTAGGGGTGGTAGGTCCTAGTAGAAACAACTTAGTAACCAGAAACAGAAAATGGATTTTTGTTTTATGGCAAAAAGATCAGTTTTGTATTAAGTGTATTGATATAGAGTCTGGACACTATAAGTTTTCAGGTGGTTCTCCTACAAATGTTACTAAGTCATTCAGCACAATTTACTGGGTGTCCTCTATGTGCCAGGCATTATGATAAAAAGATACATTTAAAAACCAGTTCTTGCCATTAGGAAACTTAACACATGATGGAAACAAGACAAACTGGAAATTATAACAAAATGCAGTAAGTGTAGTAAGAATAGTAAGTAGAGGATATTATGGAGGCTCAAATGTATAGTTTGGGGGCGATTAGACAAGTTTCAGGGAGAAAATGACCACTGAACCCAATTCCAGCAGACATGCACACTCAAGGAGTCAGAAACCAGAAGAGACTCTGCAGAGGAACAGCATGAACGAAGGCAGGGGGGGAGCATTAGTGCCCAAGGTACAGGGAGCTAAGGCAAGAAATAAGACTAGAGAAATGGGCAAATGTAATCAAAATAAATTTGTGTTGTGACTTGAAATCAAGTCTTATTAATCTGAAGACTATGTTCTTGGTCATACTTATACAGCAGGGAGCTACTGAAACCTTTTACATAGGGAATTGATTACATGGTTAGCTAGCTCTGTGAAGCATGACTTTGAAGAAAGTAAAATGGATGTAGGGAAACAAGTAAAAAGGCTACAGCAGTTGCCTGAATGAGGTTAGCAGGAGGGATAAAGAGAATAGAACACATACAGAAATCTTCAGAAAGTTAAATCTAGGACTTAATGAAGGCAAAATGTTGGGTGGGAGGAGTCAAGAATGACAGTAGGTTTGAGAATTGGTAAGTGAATGGTGAGATCACCAATTCTGTAAGGAAAAGAAGTTTGGGGAGGGGAGGAAGGAGGCAAGGAGTAAATGAGGAGGTGGTCAAAATATGTATCCTAATTTTAAGGAACGCCTAGAGAGCTATTCATTAGCTACTATCATAAACCCACAAATACAGGGAAAATGTTACACTAGGCTGTTGTGTAAGGACCATGTTAACTTTGTGTGATCAATGGTCAAGAAAAGGGGTGGTCACCATTTTGTGCAGTGAAATTTCAAACCATTGGAACCAACGTGTATTGTAGTTGTAGCTGGTCAAGAGGGATTTATGACGTGTCTTTGCATGCACATGCATGGACTTGATCATAGGTATGCATATGGATATCACTTTCGTTACTTCTGTTTATATGCTGTTTAAAATGCTTCAAAAACAATACAGTATAATTTTCCCTTAAAATTAACAGTTGCTCATAGAAAAACATGAAAACAGACAGTAGGATATAAATTTTACATCACTTAAGTAAATAGTATGGTAATTACTGCAATTTGCACTTTTTGTAAAGCAACACAAAGTGCTCGTGAAAAAAAAGATCACTAAGAAATGAAAAAAATCCTCCAAGTAGATCAAGTTTGGTGACATATACAAAAAGATTGCATGTCACATGCCAAGTGTCTAACCAAAGACAGAAATTCCTCAGAATAGAAAAAAGAAATTTTGAAGTAACAAGCAATTGGTAGGACTGATTCATGCATCATGCAGGATTTCTGTTAAGATGTCAAACATTGATTTGTCATGGAATTCCTGCTGTCTTTCAAGAGAAGCTGTTTAATTTCTAGAAGCATTTGATTTAATTGAGGAGAGAATGAAACTATAAGATAGGTAAATAGGAAAGTGTTTGCATAAAAATGTGCAGAATAGTTGTTGGTAAATTGAAAGAAAATTCTGGCAAGAGCAGGGTATTGTTTTAGGAAATAGTTTACTGTTAGCACAGAGGATGATACTGTCAGAAAAGACATAGCCACTGACAATTTTGATTTAAAAAAATTATTCAGAAGAGATGGATTTTTAATGTGAAGAACTGTTGAGAATTCTTAACAGCTGAATTCACTTTTATTTTCCTTTTTATAAATACAGAGGAGTGAAGTTTTTAAATCTATGCTTAACATCTAAATAGAAGTAATGAACAATCAGAAAATAAAATTAAGAGAATAATAGCATTTAAAAGAATGAAATACCTAGGAATAAATTTAAAGAAATTCAAGAGTTGTATGTTAAAACAAACATAGGTATACATCTGCATGACTTTGGATTAGGCAATGGTTTCTTGGATGTGACACCAAAAGTACAAGCAACTAAAGAAAAAGATTAGTAAGTCTTCATCAAAATTAAAACTTTGTGAGTTAAAGAACACTAGCAATTGCTTTTCGGCCTTCTGGCTAAGATCAAGGGTAGTGTCTGTTCTTAATCAGTTTACTATCTGATACATATAGTAAATAGATTTTTGGAGCAGGGAGATGGAATAGGAGCTTGCTCTGTCCCCTCCATGCATCGACCTGGTATTGCCGTATCTCCGGGAATGGAGCACCCCTTTGGGGAAAAAAACATTACCAAGGAAGTGGAAAGACATCCCTCATAATGGGAGAAAACACTTGCAAATCGTATTTCTGATAAGGGTCTATTATCCAAAATATACATAAAGAACTGTTATAACTCAACAACAAAAAGAATGTAATTTTTAAATGATCGAAGGATTTGAATAGACATTTCTCTGAAGATGATATACAAATGGCCAAGAGGCACATGAAAAGATGCTCAACATTATTACTCATGAGGGCAATGCAAATAAAAAAATATGAAATTCCTCTGCATACCCACTAGGATGGCCATAATAAAAAGACAAGACCAAATGTTGGTGAGGATGTGGAAAAATTGAAACCCTCACACATTTCTGGTGGGATTTTAAAATGGCACAGTCACTTTGAATAAGAATCAGTTAAACATACGATCCAGCCAATTCCATTCCTAGTTATATACCCAAGAGAAATAAAAATACATGTTCACACAAAAATTTATACATGAATGTTCATAGCAGCATTATTTATAAAATTTGGAAACAAGCCAGATGTCCAGCTGATGAACGGATAGACAAACTGTGGTATATCCACATAACAGAATATTATTTGGGCATAAAATGGAATGAAGCATCAATACAAACTGAAACATGGATGAACTGTGAAAACATGCTTAGTCGAAGATGACAGAAAAGGCTGTATGTTGTATGATTTCATTAGATGAGATGTCCAGAATAGAGAAATCCAGAGACACAAAGGAGATTACTAGTTACCTGGGGATAAGGGTTGTGGGCTGGGGGCGGCTGGGATGGACTGTAATAGGTACAGGGCTTCGCTACGGGTGATGGCAAGATTCTGGAATTAGACAGTGATGATGGTTGCACAACACTGTGAATATGCCAAAAGTTACGGAATTGTATGCCTTAAAATGGCAAATTTTATGTTATGTGAATTATACTGAAAGTTTTTTAAAAGTCTAAAACATCTTAAAATAAAAATTTCTAAGAGATAGGGAAACAGTGTGTTATAGTTTAATTGTTGGTATTTTCTTTTTGCTTTCTTTTTTGAAAGTGCATAAAATAACAGTGTATCTTAAACCCCCAGGCATCTTAGTTTTGACAAAACATGGTAGCTACTAGTAGTCAGAAGCTGAGTACCAGTCACTTATGAAGGACTAATAAATTCTTTTTGAAGAAAATGATGTCTCACCCTTTTCTTTCAACAACAGTATATTTTAACTTATGAAATCTCATTTTTTTTAATAATCAGTAGAAATGTAGAACTGCTTTGTTTCATATCTTTTTACTATACATTAAAATATGTAATGAATGTAAGTTACAGGAGTATAGGAAGGCAAAAAAAGCTTTTCTACTTCAGCCAGGTTTTACAATACAAGCATAAATTATTATTTTTTCAAGTCGTAAGTATCATCTCTATTTTTTAAGACTCTTCTTACAGAAATGTTAAGAAAATTTTTTTAGCTAAAAACGAGTAAAATATGTACAAGAAATAGTCATTTAGAGTTTTACGACCAAATTGTTAACCACTTTTAAATCTTGCCATATTTGGCTTCCAGTGTCCATCTATTATGTTTGTAAAAGTGACATATTCATTATAAAAATTTAGTAACGTAATAAAGCACATAAGAAATATTGAAGAAATCACCATCCACCTTACATTCAGACAGAAATATAGAAATACTATTATCAAATTGGGATATCATGAATGTCCTCTAATAAAAAGTTTTCATTTATTTTTATATATTTATTTTATAATTTATTTTCGTATCATTAATCTACAATAACGTGCAATATTATGGTTATTAAACTACCACCTTTATCAGGTCCCCCCCACCAACCCCATTACAGTCACTGTCCATCAGCATAGTGAGACACTACAGAATCACTACTTGTCTTCTCTAAGTTATACAGCCCTCGCCGTGCCTCCCCCAACATCACATCTGCTAGTCATAATGCCCCTTTTCCCCCCTTGTCCTTCCCTTCCAACCCATCTTCCCCAGTCCCTTTCCTTTTGGTAACTATTAGTCCTTTCTTAGGTTCTGTGAGGCTGCTGCTGTTTTGTTTCTTCAGTTTTTTTCTTTGTTCTTATATTCCACATGAGTGAAATCATTTGATACTTGCCTTTTTCGGCTTGGCTTATTTCACTGAGCATAATACCCTATAGCTCCATCCATGCTGTTGCAAATGGTAGGATTTGTTTTTTTCTTACGGCTGAATAATATTCCATTGTGTATAGGTACCACATCTTCCTTATCCATTCATCTACTGATGGACACTTAAGTTGCTTCCATTTCTTGGCTATTGTAAATAGTGCTGTAATAAACATAGGGGTGTATATGTCTTTTTCAAACTGTGCTGCTGCATTCACAGGGTAAATTCCTAGGAGTGAAATTCCTGGGTCAAATGGTATTTCTATTTTGAGTTTTTTGAGGAACTCCCTTACTGCTTTCCACAATGGTTGAACTAATTTGCATTCCCACCAGCAGTGTAGGAGGGTTCCCTTTTCTCCACATCCTCACCAACATTTGTTGTTGTTTGTGTTTTGGATGTTGGCCATCCTCACTGGTGTGAGGTGATATCTCATTGTGGTTTTAATCTGCATTTCTCTGATGATTAGCGATGTGGACCATCTTTTCATGTGCCTGTTGGCCATCTGAATTTCTTCTTTGGAGAAGTGTCTATTCATGTCCTCTGCCCATTTCTTAATTGGATTATTTGCTTTTTGTTTGTTAAGGTACGTGTGTACTTTATATATTTTGGATGTCAACCTCTTATCGGATATGTCGTTTATGAATATATTCTCCCATACTGTAGAATGTCTTTTTGTTCTACTGATGGTGTCCTTTGCTGTACAGAAGCTTCTCAGCTTGATATAGTCCCACTTGTTCATTTTTGCTTTTGTTTCCCTTGCCCTAGGAGATATGTTCATGAAGAAGTCGCTCAAGTTTATGTCCTAGAGACTGTTGCCTATGTTTTCTTCTAAGAGTTTTATGGTTTCATGGCTTACATTCATGTCTTTGATCCACCTTGAGTTTACCTTTGTCTATGGGGTTAGACAGTAGTCCAGTTTCATTCTCTTACATGTAGCTGTCCAGTTTTTCCAACACCAGCTGCTGAAGAGGCTGTCATCTCCCCAATGAATATCCAAGGCTCCTTTATCAAATATTAATTGACTGTATATGTTTGGATTTTCTATTCTGTTCCACTGGTCTGTAGGTCTGTTTTTGTGCCAATACCAAATTGTCTTGATTACTGTGGCTTTGTAGTAGAGTTTGAAGTCTGGGAGCGTTATTCCCCCTGTTTTATTACTCCTTCTCAGGATTGCTTTGGCTATTCGGGGTCTTTTGTGGTTCCATATGAATTTTAGAATTATTTGTTCCAGTTCATTGAAGAAAGCTGTTGGTAGTTTGATAGGGATTACGTTGAATCTGTAGACTGCTTTAGGTAGTATAGCCATTTTGACAATATTTATTCTTCCTAGCCAAGAGCATGGGATGCATTTCCATTTGTTAGTGTCCTCTTTAATATCTCTTAGGAGTGTCTTGTAGTTTTCAGAGTACAGGTCTTTCACTTCCTTCGTTAGGTTTATTCCTAGGTATTTCATTCTTTTTGATGCAATTGTGAATGGAATTGTTTTCCTGATTTCTCTTTCTGTTAGTTCATCATTAGTGTATAGGAAAGCAACAGATTTCTGTGTGTTAATTTTGTATCCTGACACTTTGCTCAATTCAGATATTAGTTCTAGTAGTTTTGGAGTGGAGTCTTTAGGGTTTTTTATGTACAGTATCACGTCATCTGCAAATAGTGACAATTTGACTTCTTCTTTACCAATCTGGATGCCTTGTATGTCTTTGCTTTGTCTGATTGCGTGGCTAGGACCTCCAGTACTATGTTGAATAACAGTGGGGAGAGTGGGCATCCCTGTCTTGTTCCTAATCTTAGATGAAAAGCTTTCAGTGTCTCGCCATTAAGTATGATGTTAGCTGTGGGTTTGTCATATATGGCCTTTATGATGTTGAGGTACTTGCCCTCTATACCCATTTTCTTGAGAGTTTTAATAATGAATGGATGCTGAATTTTGTCAAATGCTTTTTCAGCATCTATGGAGATGATCATGTGGTTTTTGTTCTTCTTTTTGTTGATGTGGTGGATGATGTTGATGGATTTTCGAATGTTGTACCATCCTTGCATCCCTGGGATGAATCCTACTTGATCATGGTGTATGATCCTCTTGATGTATTTTTGAATTCGGTTTCCTAATATTTTGTTGAGTATTTTTGCATCCACGTTCATCAGGGATATTGGTGGGTAATTTTCTTTTTTGGTGAGGTCTTTGCCTGGTTTTGGTATTAGAGTGATGCTGGCTTTATAGAATGAGTTTGGAAGTATTCCCTCCTCTTCTATTTTTTGGAAAACTTTAAGGAGAATGGGTATTATTTCTTCTCTATGTCTGGTAGAATTCAGAGGTGAATTCATCTGGTCCGGGGGTTTTGTTCTTGCACAGTTTTTTGATTACCGCTTCTATTTCGTTGCTGGTGATTGGTCTGTTTAGTTTTTCTGTTTCTTGTTTGGTCAGTCTTGGAAGGTTGTATTTTTCTAAAAAGTTGTCCATTTCTTCTAGGTTTTCCAGCTTGTTAGCATATAGATTCTCATAATATTCTCTTATGATTCTTTGTATTTCTGTGGGGTCCGTCGTGATTTTCCTTTCTCATTTCTGATTGTGTTTATGTGTGTAGATTCTCTTTTTCTCTTAATGAGTCTGGCTAGGGGTTTATCTATTTTGTTTATTTTTTCAAAGAACCAGCTCTTGGTTTCATTGATTTTTTCTATTGTTTTATTCTTCTCAATTTTATTTATTTCTTCTCTGATCTTTATTATGTCCCTCTTTCTGGTGACTTTGGGCCTCATTTGTTCTTCTTTTTCCCATTTCAGTAATTGTGTCTTTAGACTATTCATTTGGGAATGTTCTTCTTTCTTTAGATAAGCCTGGATTGCAATATACTTTCCTCTTAGAACTGCCTTTGCTGCGTCCCAGAAGCTGTGGCTTTGTGTTGTTGTTGTCATTTGTCTCCATATACTCTTTGATTTCTGTTTTGATTTGGTCATTGACCCATTGATTAATAAGGAGAATGTTGTTAAGTCTGCATGTATTTGTGAGCCTTTTTGTTTTCTTTCTAAAGTTTAATTCTAGTTTAATACCTTTATGATCCGAGAAGTTGGTTGGTAGAATTTCAATATTTTCGATTTTACTGAGGTTCTTTTTGTGGCCTATTATGTAGTCTATTCTGGAAAATGTTCCATGTGCACTTGAGAAGAATGTGCATCTCGTTGCTTTTGGGTGTAGAGTTCTGTAGATGTCTGTTAGGTCCATCTGTTCTAGTGTGTTGTTCAGTGCCTCAGTGTCTTTAGTTATTTTCTGTCTGGTTGATCTGTCCTTTGGAGTGAGTGGTGTGTTGAAGTCTCCTAAGATGAATGCATTGCTGTCTATTTCCTCCTTTAATTCTGTTAGTATTTGTCTCACATATGCTGGTGCTCCTGTGTTGGGTGCATACATATTTATAATGATCATATCCTCTTGTTAGACTGACCACTACATCATTATGTACTGTCCTTCTTTATCTCTTGCTACTTTCTTCGTTTTGAGGTCTATTTTGTCTGATACAAGTACTGCAACACCTGCTTTTTTCTCCTTGTTATTTGCATGAAATATCTTTTTCCATCCCTTCACTTTTAATCTGGGGATATCTTTGCATTTGAGGTGAGTTTCTTGTAGGCAGCATACAGATGGGTCTTGCTTTTTTATCCATTCTGTTACTCTGTGTCTTTTGATTGGTGCATTCAGTCCATTTACGTTTAGGGTGATTATCGAAAGATATGTACTTATTGCCATTGCTGGATTTAGCTTCATGGTTACCAAAGGTTCAAGGGTTGCTTCTTTACTATCTAACAATCTAACTTAACTTTCTTTTTAAGTTATTGAAAACACAGTCTGATGTTTCTTTATTTCTCTCCCTTCTTATTCTTCCTCCTCCATTCTTTATATACTAGGTGTTTTATTCTTTGGCTTTAGTTAGTATTTGGAAGGACTGTTTTCTTTGCTATGATTTAATTTTCTCTCGTGACATCTTTTTAGCCTTAGGAGTGCTTCCCTCTAGAGCAGTACGTTTAAGATATCTTGTAGAGGTGGTTTATGAGAGGCAAACTCTCTCAACTTTCACTTGTCTGGAAATTGTTTAATCCCTCCATCATATTTAAATGATAATTGTGCTGGATACAATATTCTTAGTTCGAGGCCCTTCTGTTTCATTACGTTAAATACATCATGCCATTCTCTTCTGGCCTGTAAGGTTTCTGTTGAGACGTCTGATGATAGACTGGTGGGTTTTCCTTTGAAGGTGATCTTTTTTCTTTCTCTAGCTGCCTTTAATACTCTGTCCTTATCTTTGATCTTTGCCATTTTAATTATTATGTGTCTTGGTGTTGTCTTCCTGGGGTCCCTTGTGTTAGGAGATCTGTGGGCTTCCATGGACTGCGAGACTGTTTCCTTCCCCAGCATGGGGAAGTTTTCAGCAATTATTTTTTCAAAGACACTTTCTATCCCTTTTTCTCTCTCTTCTTCCTCTGGTACTCCTATAATGCGAATGTTGTTCCTTTTGGATTGGTCACACAGTTCTCTTAATATTCTTTCATTCCTAGAGATTCTTTTATCTCTCTCTGTCTCAGCTGCTCTGTATTCCTGTTCTCTGATTTCTATTGCAGTAACAGTGTCTTGCATCTCGTCCAGTTTGTTGTTGAGCCCGTCGATGGCTTGTCTCATTTCTCCATCATCTTTAATGACTTCCCTCACTTCCTCCCTTAGCTCTTGCATATTTCTCTGTAGATCCATCAGCATGGTTATGACTTTTATTATGAATTCTTTTTCAGGAATATGCTGCATTTCCATCTCTTCAGATTCCTTCTCAGAGGGGCTCTGAATCTTGGTGATCTTTGTCTGTATCATATTCTTCTGTCTTGTCATGTTGGCAGGAGTGGTTGCTGGTAGATGCCATGCATGTCAGCTGGGCTCTTTAAGGTTTGAAAAGAAAAGAGAAAAAAAGAAAAAAGCACCACCAAAAAAAAAACAAGCAAGCAAAAAAAAAAAAAAAGGAAGAGAAAGAAGAGAGAAAGAAATGAAAGAAAAGGAAGGTGAAAAAGAAACGGGCAAGAAAGAAAACAGACAGGCAAAAAAAAAGCAAGAAATAACAAACGAGAAAAAAAAGCCCACCTGGAGTGGATTCTCTACGTGTGCTGTAGGTGTCGCTGTTGCTCCACTAATTCACAGCCGCGGCCGCGCCACTTTTTTGTAGGTAAGAATGAATGAGACACTATTGTTTTCTGTATAAAGTTCCAGCGTGGTTGCTCCCTTCTTTCTGTCACTAGTGAAGGGAACCGAAGTTCCCCAGGACTTCCAGCCTGCAGGGCTGAGCCCACTGGGGCGATGGTGTTCCCTCGCTGGGCCCCCCACCTTTCCGAGACCGCTACAAATGGCGCGCGCTTTTCTCTTGTCCCTGGGCGCTGGCTGCACTAGCGAAGGGGACTGAACCAGGACTTCCAGACTGCAGGGCTGAGCCCGCCGGGGCGATGGTGTTCCCTCACTGGGCCCCCCGCCTCTCCGAGACCACTACAAATGGCACGCGCTTTTCTCTTGTCCCTGGGTGCTGGCTGCACTAGCGAAGGGGACCAAAGTTCCCCAGGACTTCCAGCCTGCAGGGCTGAGCCTGCCGGGGCGATGGTGTTCCCTCGCTGGGCCCCTCGCCTCTCCGAGACCGCTACAAATGGCGCACGCTTTTCTCTTGTCCCTGGGCGCTGGCTGCACGGTCCCGGTGCCTTCCCGGCTCAAAACCTGCACCTTCTGCCTCTCCCATGTCTGATGCACTGCGTGATGTGTGTCAGCGCTCCCGGTGCTCCGGCGCAAACCACTGGGGCTGGTTATTTCGCAGACCTGCTCTTCCACTCCCTCCCAGCTCTGAATCCTCTCCTCCCGCCTGCGCCCTGGGCTGGGTGAGTGTTCGGGTGCTGCCGGGTCGCGGCTCTGTATCTTACCCGCCTCGTGGGGTGCTGAGTCCTCCCAGGTGTGGCTGTACGCTGTGCACTTTCCTGTGTGCTCCGATTTCTCTTTTAGGAATAGTCGTATTTGTTGTGTTTTCATAGATTTATATAGTTTTGGGAGGAGATTTCTGCCACCCTGCTCACACCGCCATCTTCCCTGAAGTCCGGGTCTTGCTTTTTTTTATCCATTCTATTACTCTGTGTCTTTTGATTGGTGCATTCAGTCCTTTTACATTTAGGGTGATTATTGATAGATATGTACTTATTGCTATTGCTGGCTTTAGATTCGTGGTTACCAAAGGTTCAAGGGTTGCTTCTTTACTATCTAACAATCTAACTTAACTTTCTTGTTAAGTTATTGTAAACACACTCTGATGTTTCTTTATTTCTCTCCCTTCTTATTCTTCCTCCTCCATTCTTTATATACTAGGTGTTTTATTCTTTGGCTTTAGTTAGTATTTGGATGGACTGTTTTCTTTGCTATGATTTAATTTTCTCTCGTGACATCTTTTTAGCCTTAGGAGTGCTTCCCTCTAGAGCAGTACGTTTAAGATATCTTGTAGAGGTGGTTTATGAGAGGCAAACTCTCTCAACTTTCACTTGTCTGGAAATTGTTTAATCCCTCCATTATATTTAAATGATAATTGTGCTGGATACAATATTCTTAGTTCGAGGCCCTTCTGTTTCATTACGTTAAATACATCATGCCATTCTCTTCTGGCCTGTAAGGTTTCTGTTGAGAGGTCTGATGATAGTCTGGTGGGTTTTCCTTTGTAGGTGATCTTTTTTCTCTCTCTAGCTGCCTTTAATACTCTGTCCTTATCTTTGATCTTTGCCATTTTAATTATTATGTCTTGGTGTTGTCTTCCTTGGGTCCCTTGTGTTGGGAGATCTGTGGGCTTCTGTGGACTGCAAGACTATTTCCTTCCCCAACATGGGGAAGTTTTCAGCAATTATTTCTTCAAAGACACTTTCTATCCCTTTTTCTCTCTCTTCTTCCTCTGATACTTCTATAATGCGAATATTGTTCCTTTTGGATTGGTCACACAGTTCTCTTAATATTCTTTCATTCCTAGAGATCCTTTTTTCTCTCTGCCTCAGCTTCTCTGTATTCCTGTTCCCTGATTTCTATTCCGTTAACAGTCTCTTGCATCTCGTCCAGTCTGCTGCTAAGCCCGTCGATCGCTTTTCTCAATTCTGCATTGTCTTTTCTCACTTCCCTTACTTCCTCGTTCGGCTCTTGCATATTTCTGTCTAGATCCATCAGTATGGTTGTGACTTTTGTTCTGAATTCTTTTTCAGGAAGGTTGTGCATTTCCATCCCTTCAGGTTCCCTCTCTGGGTCTGGGTGAGTTTTTTTTGTACCATATTCCTCTGTCTTTTCATGGCGATAGAAGTGGTCACTGGTAGGTGCCATGTATGTCAGCTGGGCTATTTAAGACTTTTAAAAAGAAAAAAAAAGATAAAAAAGAAATGAGAAAAGAAAAAAAGAAAGAAGGAAAAGAAAGAAAAGAAAACAGAAAGAAAAAAAACCCCGAAAACTCCCACCCGGAGTAAATTCTGTAAGGATTCTGTAGGTGATGCTGTTGCTCCACTATTCTGCAGCCGTGGCCACGCCGCTCCACCGGGCCCTTTGTAGCTCTGGCCAGAGCAGGAATGAATGGGAGGCTGTTGATCTCTGTGCGAAGTCTGAGTGCAGCTACTCTTTCCCAGTCGCCAGCCAAGGGGTCTGAAATTCCCCAGGACTCCCAGCCTGCTGGTCTGAGTGTGCTGGGATGATCCTGGGCCCTTGTCTCTTTAAGACTGCCAAAAAAAAAGTGTGCACTTTTCTTTTGTCCCAGGAGCTGGCTGCGAGGACCCGGGTGCGTTTCCAAGCTCAGATCCTGCACCCTCTGTCTGTCCAATCTCTGATACACCACGCAATGTGTGTCAGCGCTCCTGGCACAGATCACCAGTGCTGGTTATTTCGTGGGCCTCTACTTCCACTCCCTCCCAGCTCTGAATCCTCTCCTCCCACCGGTGCGCTGGGGTGGGGGAGTGCTTGGGTCCCGCCGAGTCCTCTCAGGTGTAGCTGCAGGCTGTGTGCTGTCCTGTATCTCTGGTCTCTTTTTTAGGAATAGTTGTATTTGTTGTATTTGCATAAATACATATGGTTTTGGGAGGAGACTTATGCCACCATCTTCCCGGAAGTCTCATTTTATTTTTAAATGAAATTAAGATTCAATATAAGACCAGGAAGCATAGGTCATACTTCAAGTAAAATATTTTTCCTCAACAGTTAGTATCTTTTAAAAGATTACTCCACATTTTAGAGAACATTGCTTTACCCATCAAGTTTGAGTGTTAACTATAAGCATCCATTTTAGAATTACCTATTGAACTCTCAAAATTTAACAGCAAAAAAACAAACAAAAAAGTATTCTAATTAGACAGCAGGTAAAAAAGCATGAAGAGGTGTTTCACTGGAGGAAAAGGATAGAAAATAAGCTGATGAATAGGTGTTGAACATTGTTTGCTATCAGGGAAATGCAAATTAAAACCACAATGAGATATCACTATGTACCTATCACAATGGCTAACATTAAAAAATAGTGACAACACCAAATGTTGACAAAGTATAGATGCAACAAATGAGAGAGGATCTGAAACTGAATCACTTGTACACTGCTGATGGGGATGCAAAATGGCATAGTCACTTTGAAAAACAGTTTGGTAATTTCTTAAAAAGCTAACTATGCAGGTACTGTATGACCTAGGAACTGTACTCCTAGGATTTATCCGAGAAAAATGAAGACTAAGGTTCATACCAAAACCTGTGAACAACTGTTCATAGCAGCTTGTCCATTTGGGCTGCTATAGCAGACACACCATAAACCAGGTGACTTAGAAACAACAGTATTTGTTTCTAACAGTTCTGGAAGCTGGCAAGTCCATGGTTCATAGACATCAAGGTGTCTGCAGATGGAGTGCCTGGTGATGGCCCGTTTCCTGGTTCACAGACAGCAGTCTTCTCAATGTCCTAACATGACTGAGGGGTGAAAGGAGCTCGCTGGGGTCTCTTTAAGAGCACTAATCCCATTCATGATAGTTCCACCCTCATAAGCTAATCATTCCCCAAAGCACACATTCCAATATTATCACACCACAGATCATGAATTTGGGGAGACACAAAAATTCAGTCTATATTGTAGCAGCTTTACAGTCCTCAGATAAAACTAAAAAAGTTTAAAAATAGAACCAAGCATGATGTATAATAACATGTATTTTAGCAATAAAAAAGAATGAACTTTTGACATGCACAACTTGGGACATTAAGGGACAAGTGCAGATGTGAAGGAATACTAAGTAGAATAACCTGTACATATCTGTTTTTGTGTTGCATAAGTGTATCATCAGGGCGACTTCTTAGACGTGAGATTGCCAGGTGAAAAACTAAAAGCATATGTAGAACTGTGTTAACTTTACATTAACTTGAGGAAAACTCAAAAGTATTTCTTCCCATTTGCTTCAGTCTACTTCCACCTCCCTTAAGAATGGTTTCTAGCTTCCCTCATACAGGAATAATTTAACAAGAGGCATGCAAAGTGTAAATATTTTATCTTCTCTGTTGCTATTTAAATTATTTTCCCCTCCACCAATAGTCTCTCTCATTGGTTATTGTTTCTACATGTGAAGGCTACTGATTTCTACAATTTTATATCCTGCTACTTCACAGGACTACTTTTATTGTCTAATTAGTATCACTCTTTCTCTGTTATCCAGTTCATGATAGCATCTCCTAAATCCAATTCGCATGTCTTGACAAGTTTCTTCTTTAAAAGCGTTAGCTAATACCTCCAGTGTAGTGTTGAATAGTGGTAGAAACAATGGGTATCTTAGTATTTCCCCATTAAGTAAAATGCTGGCTTTAGGACAAAGACTTACATATAAAAATATTCATGTAAAAGAAGTATTATTCTATTCTTTTTTCTTGAATGTTTTTATCATACAAGTGTTGAAATCTGTCCCAGGGTTTTTTTTGGCATCTGTGGAGATAACCTTTTCTATCTTAGACCTATTAATATTGTGTATTATATTAATGGATTTCTCCATACTGAATCAACCTTACATTCTTGGATTAAATCCACCTCATTGTAGTATGTCATTTCTTTATGCGTCACTAGATTCCGTTCACTAATATGTTATCTAGAACTTTTATATCAATATATGTAAGTGATACTGGATAATTTTCTTTTTCATACTGTATTACATCATGCTTATGCTTTTACTTTTATTTGTGCTTTCTCCCTCTTGTGATTAAATTAGCTAGGTCTCTAACTTGTTAATTAAAAAACAGATTTCCTGATTTATTAATTGGCTGTTTTTCTATTCTCTATCATGTTAATTTGTGTTTTTATTTTCGTATTTTCTTTGTGCTTTTTACTTTGTTGTTCTCTTGCTAGTTTTTTGGGCTGTACACTGAATTATTTTCCTTCATTTTTAATGAAAAAGTAAAAATTATTAATCTTGCCCTGATTATTGCTTTAAGTAAATCTCACAAACTCTGCTATGCAGACTTTTCATTGTCATTTTTTAGATTCAGTTTATATTTATTAGCTATGTTTCTTTTTCTACACAGTAACAAGTTTTCTTTGCTTTTTCTTTTAATTTCATGTTATCTAGGATGGTTTATTTTTTCTAGTTGTTGCGTTTATACAACTAGAGAAGTATAATGCTAGTTTCATTCCCTTCCCCTTGTAAGTAATTTGATATTTTTGCCTAGAAGCCCTGAATGTTTTCTTTATTGTTAATGCCTAATGATTTTACTAGGATATGTCTTGGAGTTGATTACTACACGTTAAATTTTCTTTGGTACTTTTTTAGCCCTAGCAAGTTGTAGATTTAGGTCTTCTTTTATTTCCAGGCATTTTTCTTGAATTACAGATTTCAATATTATAGTTCTGCTCCACTGTTTTATCTTTTTCAGTGACTCCACTGATACGTAAATTCAATTTTCTTTGACTTCCAATTCAACCACTTCCTAATTCATTTTACTTTATCTCATTTTCATTCTCTTGGCTGTCTTCAATGTTTTATATTAAGTTCTCATTCAAGTCTATTTTTCCTTAGCTTATAATTTAATATTTATTTCTGATATAATTTTGTCTTTTTCTTCCATTTCTTTCTAGAGTTTAATCAAGTCATTTCAATTCTTCCTGTTTCTTAAACATTTTTGTTCTTTTTGATTTCTAATTTAAAATATTTTTATCATAGCTTTAAATGCTTGATTGAGGCTATTTAATAAAATTATATGGTTGTATTATAGTATTTTTTCCTGTTTCACTACTGTTTTGAGGCGGGGTTTTCATCAGCTGAATTGTTTTTCTCAATGTAGGTGATTTTTTTAAGAATATTAATTTTGAAAAAAGAGTGTTTGCTGCTCAAGATTTCTGTGGAGAGAGCTAGCTGATTTTGGTGGTTTACAAAATTTTAAATTGAAGAGCATCGTTTTGTATCAGTGTATCAAAGTATGGTTTCCTTACTGTATGGCTTTTACTAGAGGGGAAGAATGCTAAGCATGGAAAGGATGTGTGTCCTTTAATTTTTCAAAACTTTTCATTTGTTTTACACAATCCTAAATATAGCCCTTTTTGTTGCTGGGTTTCAGTTGGTGAATTTTTTGGCTAACACTCTTTTTTTAAATCACTTTATTAGATATTTGGGTATAAAAACTCCATTAGTAATATTGAATCTGTTACTTAACCTTGAATTCTTAAAGCTAATACTTTTTTACACATGTATATACTTTATATTTTATAGTAGTTTTAGGTTCACAACAAAACTGAGCAAAAGGTAGGGGTTGTTCATAAATCAATTCCCCACTCATACATACACACAGCCTCCCCCATTATTACTATCCCTCACCAAGTGGTATTTTGTTATTACAATTGATGAACCTACATGAACACATCATTATCACCCAAAGTCCACAGTTACATTAGGGTTAACTCTTGGTGTTGTACATTCTATAGGCTGGACAAATTTGTAATGATATTTATCCACCACTATAACATCATACAGAATAGTTTCACTGCCCTAAAAATTCTCTTTGCTTCATCTATTCATCCCTCCTCTCCTCCTCTAAACTTTTCTGTAGTATAAAACATTCATGATCAAATCTAGTCCTACTGACATTAAAATCATATAATTAGAAATTAGATTAAAATCTAAATAAATGTGTCCCTTACCTGAAGAGTAACCACAAATCCATTCATATATAGTTTTTTAAAATATATGTATTCTAAGTTATGGCAGTGAATCCAGTTTATTCTCTTCCATTTACATTAGTACCACTAACACACTCTAATATGCTATCTTTATTATCCACATCATCAAAAAAAGATTCTTTTGTAGTCAATATAACTATTTACTGGATAATTAAAACAGACTTTAGGCCCTCTGAGAATGTTTCAACTACCATCTTAAAAGGAACAGAAAATTCAACTTAACACAATTTTTCCACTGTCTGAGCCTTGTGGTTAACTGAATTTTTACTTTATACCACCTTTACCTTACCTTGGTCCAAACATTCTATGACTTTCATTATGTATTTAGTCTACCAACAATATTTAATAGCTGTCTACTATGTCAGACTGGTAATACAATAGTGAAAAATACAGGTAATATTCCCTTACCCTCATGAAGCTTACATGTTAGTGGGAAGGTACAGACAAGAATCATAATATAATGCATGGAAATATGATAGAGTGCCTGGGGTCAGGCAGATATGGAGATAGGGTGGTTATTTATGGTATGGCAGTCAACAAAAACTTCTTGAGATGATATTTGAACAAAGACCTGATAAATAGGTTATGCAAAGACCTTAAGAAAGAAGTTTCAGGGCACTGGGAAAGCAAGTGCAAAGATAGTTATGATAGGAACCAGCTTGAAGGAACATCTAGGAGGTCAGTTCGTTTGGGTGTTGAGAACAAATAAAGAATGTTATGACGTGGGGCAGAATCTCAAGGACAAGATCATGTAGGAGGCCATGATAAACAGTTTGGATTTTATTCTGACTGTCACTGAGGGCCACTGGAGAATTTTAAGTGGGGGCATAACATTTTCTGACTTATGTTTTTAAAGATCACTGATGACTGAATGGAGAATGGACTATGAAGGGGCACAAGTGAGGTGAAAGACCAGTGAAAAGGCAGTGGCAGAAGCCCATCCAGGAGGTTTAGGCCAGGGCTTCAGTGATGGAGATGACGATGCAGCAGGTGTTGTATGGGGAGCTGACGAGCCTCGCTAATAAACTGACCTGCAGTTCTAGGGGAAAGAGTAGAATCTAGGATAATGTGTACAGTGGTGCCATTTGCTGCCATGGAACAGACCAGGAAGAAATTGGAGGCAGAGAGGAATGCAAGTTCGCCGAGGTAAGGAACTGTCCATCTTTCCCTAGCCCTCACACACAGCAGCAGATGTGGGACTGGGAAGAGGGAGAGAGAGAAGATGTGAGCACATCACACCAGCACCACCTGTCCAGCCCAAAGTGCCAGAGTCACAGACAGCTCTTACCTATGCTGAGGTAGGAGAGAAAAGGCGAACCAACTAAGAGGTTGACATTTTAAAAATGAATAGGCTGAGTCTTAAAAACTGAAATGTCATCATTGAAAGTGGCCTGAAAAATTTTGGAATTGGACCAGGATGTTCAAGATGCAACCCAATGGAAAGAGGGAATGATAGAGCAAAGCTGAAAGCAGTAAAAGCAAAAAATAAAACTCTCATACTTACCCCTCAAGTTTTTCAAAATACTTAAAAAATGTGGTCCCTAAAGTGCCCCAAGAATGAATAAATGGTCAGTTATACTAAAAGATGTTGAGAAATTTAATAGGATGAAGACAGAGACCTGACTTCAGCAATATAGCAGTGATCAGTCACGTTGATAAAAGTCATTTTAGTAAGTGGTACAGACACAAAAACCAAATTGGAGTGAGTAAAAAGTTCAGGAAGTAAGGAAATAAAGGCAAAATAACAATCATTCAAGAAAGTCAGCCACCAACACATGAGAAAAAAATAAGAGCAGACCATTTTTAATCATAAAATGGCAACTTAGTTCAGAGCATGCCTCACAGAAATGTCACTAGTTTTCTTCAATAATCTTCTGCATCCGAAGTATAGAAAGTGCTGGGAAAAGTAATTTTCAAATAGTATTTTTCTTCTTCTTACCTTCAGTGATTAAATTTAATGTGTCTTGTTTTCCATCTCCTTCCTGTGACTGACCAGGGTCTAGTGGCGTCTGAGAAAGGCTAGCTTCACCTGAGAACTGGTCAAGGCTTTGATGACTTTTTCTGTAAAACAAGAGTGAAATGCTACTTAAATTTCTTCTCACAAAAAATAATTTCTAGCGATATTCTTTAATGGTTTTCTTCAATATATTGAATTTCTGGTTAATTTCTCCCCTGTTTCCCCCCTAAATTCTGTCTTTCTCATGGCTCTAATAGGATCTCCATTATATTTTCCCCTCCACCCCCTTTGGAGGTCTATTTAAAAAAGGAAAAGAAAAACAATTGTCTAGCAGATTTAAATCCTTGCACCAATTTTTTTATTATCCAACTGGTTAAGAAATGGGGATTTCTGATTATTATCAATTGTCAAAGAAGTAGAAAATATAAGACTACTCTTAATGCAGAAACAAAATTGATTTAACTTAACAATGACCTAGTGCCTCCTAAGCACTTTGGAGTCCTTCAATGCCTTGGTATTTTTACAGACAGTTTTTACGTAACAATAATAACAAGTTACTATTATAAATCCCTGTAATTTAGAAGTTCAAAAAATGTTGGGTAATAGAATAGCTGTTGCTAATACACTATTAAGATAACTAACCTCTTTCCCTCATCTCTTTACTATTGTGGGCCCTTTTTCTATTAAATTAATCAGAAATGAATTATAATAGGAAAAAAATGAGCTATAAATGAAAAGTTAACAAGGTTTATTAACTTTCCTCATATTTGTTTTGTTGGGATTAAACCAACTCAAGAGATATAAGTAGGTTTGGTGTTACTGACATTTCAAGTAAAAGATCAGAATTAATTATAATTTCCAAATATAAATGACCCAGGAAAAGGAAGATTTTTTTCAGGTTCAACATCTATTTCCCAAGGTAGACAAATCCTATCTAATTTTCTAGAGATGTCATATATTCCATGATAACAGTATGGGAAAGCACATGTGAGTTAAATGATCTCTTCTATAGCTATTCTCTATTCACACACACAAGGAGGGGAGATATGAAACAGTTATCTGTTTTTTTCCTCTAAGAAATGAAGAATGGGGGGATGGAATAATTTTGCTAGCTTACAATGCATGCAGTGTTCTCACTTTATAACGTGGTGACTTTTCAAATGTTGAGAGTATAGAAGTTCTTAAATTATATTTTTAAGTAGCAGGAAATTCTACTATTGTAGGAAACATGATAATTATAATAGATAAAATGTATATGAGTTATACAACATGTAATAAAAAAGACACCTAATATTCATATGGCACTTGCCAAAGGTTGGACACTGTTCTATGTATTATATATATATTAACTTATTTAATCCTCAACTATCCTAAGATGTTGAAATATTACTATCCCCAGTTTATAGCAGGGGAAATGGGGGCACAAAGAGATTAGATTTGAACCTGGTAGCTCTAATTCTGTCCCCTAAACTACTATGTTATCTCCTCTCAAGTATAAGGAGAAAAGATTTGGTTTCCTGGTTTATTAGAAACCCTTCCTAAGCACAGTCTTGTTTGCTGAGACAGACTATGTAAACTATACTGTATTTAATCATATCACTGAAAATTTTGATTTCCATTGAAATCTTATTTCCTTGGCTATAGAGAAAACAGGAACACAGGAATTTAAGAAAAGATATTATAAACAAGTTTCTATCCAAATTTTTTTCCTGGGCCTAAAAGGTAGAATTGTTTTTAAACTGAATGGCTTAAAATTAGTTTCTAACACTGGTGTTTCATGAAGGAAAACTTGTTAAGTTAGTATTAAATTTTAAAAATTATATATGGAGATATTTACAACAACCAAAATACCCAGAAGCAAAAAAAGACAACAAATTTGTTTAAATATTGTAAGTAAGCACTGAGAGCTTGACAGCACACATTCACAGTAATCTCAAGGTCTGTTACCCACCTGACAGAAAAAAGCTTGTAAAATCAGCCTGTGATAACAGCAATACAAAATGAACTCTTTGCATGACCTACTGAATTTCCACCTAGATATTACACTTCCAAATCCAAAATGATTTGGAATCTTATTATCCTTTAATTTGTCACAATTAATGAACAATCCATGAGTTTATAGGCTTTACATAACCAACATATGACTGTAGAAGTTGAATCTGGTAGACAACGAGGTCCTAAAGCAGTAATAACAATGCCAAGCCAGAATTAAGCACCTTATTCATAAGACATTAAGATCAGCACCACACAGTATCTTCCTTGCGTGAAGGGATTACAGACCATCTGGGAGGAATCTCGTACAGCTGCTTTCAGAATGACAAAGAATGGGTCGGGTTTCCACATTGCTACCTGATTCCAGTGTAACTGGCAGCTCCATCTGACAAACACATTGCTGTCATGGAGTAAACTGTCTACAGGAATTCTGTCTTTAAAAGGTCACCACTAAGTCCTACCTTAGAATTTTACACTCATTAACATCATACTATAAGATTTAAATGTAACTCATCAGACATAGCAAACCAATTAATAGTCTATTACTATTTCTCAGAATAGAATCTTAAAAATAGCAATAGGTTACTTAATTAAAATAAAAGTTTGACAGTTGAGCCATGCATTATGACTATTATTCTATCCCATTACATTGTTGGATATAATGTATATTAATCTTGTAGGAATTATGTCATGTCATGAGCATTTGGGACAGAATAAAATTTATAACATTCAATATCTAACTATTTAGACCTTTTAAATTACTCAAAAACATACTTCTGTACACATAATTGGGCACCAAATAAAGGCAAATTAAAAGGAAACTGAGCAATAGGCCTGGATTCACTTATCAGTAAATATTATACAATCTTAAACTTTACACATCAATGAAAAGAAGTAATGACATAGATAATCTACATTACTTATTTGCCCGATAGATGTTATTAAGATGATAACAATTTATATTGCTTGTAGTCATTGGGCAACAGAGAGTGTGATACACAGAGACATTATCTACATGTAGAAAATAAAAACAAAGACATACACACTGTATATACTGAGGCACATGAATGTGCATGGAAACAGAGATACACTATTGTTTTTATTCTTGGCTTTATTTTCACAGAAAATGTTTAAGCAACAAAATAAGCATTTGGTATAGCAGAATATCTTTATACTCTTAATCTACTAAAATTAGTGGAAAGATGCCAGGGACCCTGAAAGGGAAGGATATATGTGAGTCCTACCATATATATATGCAAGTGAAACTTACAAGCTGTGAAAGATTTCTGCAGCTTCAGTGTTTTAGGGAGCCCTACTCCAAAAACATTAGGAAGACACACATGGGAAGGAGAACCTCTAATAAATCTGAAGTGATGATGTATACTTATCACGTCATTAAGAAAAACTAGCCTAAATAAGTAGATCACGAAGGCATATAAAAGTGCATAATTCTCAATAATCTTGTGAATGATAGTCAAATTGGGAGACAATGGTAAATTTAGAAGACTAAAAAAGTTTAAGCAGAAAATGTAAATATGATGACAATGAATCTGAACTTTGAGGATGGGGATAAATGGATTAGACAATATTCTAACAAGATTATATAATCAGTATCTAACAAGCTCATGTGGCCTAGGCTTTACATATAAAGTGACATATTAAAACAGAATTTACTGGAAACAAAGAAGTATGCTGTATGTATGTATTTAAGAAATGTGCTTTATATACTTACTTATTGCTGAGTTTCTACAGAGAGCCTATAATGTTTAAAAAAAATTTAATATGATATTCCTAAGTTTGAAATAAAGGAAAAGATATAAAATCAAGAAAATCTCATTTTACCAGGTCTAAATAAACAAGAAATAAACTAGAAATGATATTGTTTTACAAATATTATAGTAAATGGAAATAAATTTAAGATCTTCTTTTGTGAAAAGGATCTTTCTATGAGTAGGTGAAAACAGCCAAGTTATCCAATGGCTCATTTTAAGAAATACCAGTAAGACCAAGAAATTCATTAAATCAAATAGCACACTCTCTTCTCAAAGCCAACTGGGTGAATGAAGTTATAGAGCATCTAGAAAAGTAGATACTGATAGCCTATATTCTTAGCAGGCAATTAGAATTAAAATGACTAATTTATAGTGTCAGTTTCTTTCTTCAAATTATCAAAAGAGCTAATGTTCCTTATTAAGAGATTGTGACACCTCTTCCACACTTTGTAGATTCTCAATAAACATTTGTTGAACTGTTTAAAGACATTGGTCAAATTAAGAGGAATCAGTGATCAGGTTAAAGACCTTTGGCTTATATTATAAATTTAAAAGAGTGCAAAAATTTGATCCTGATGAAAAACTATGGTTTGTTTCAAACATGATTTATAGAGCACTACTCTGTTCTGAAAATCCAAAGTCTCCATTTCTATATGAAAAAGTTGAGATTATTGAGAACAACTGGGGATTTCCTGGTCACTTTGATTTTACATAAGGTTTTACAAGCTAAGAAAGCAGAGCCTACGATGTTTGATGAGTGTATATTCTCTAAACAAGGACAATACAAGATTATATGAGAATATAGATAATGATTATATATATAGAGTATAAAGATTCACTGAGAAGCTTTTTAAATACCAATTTATTACCTCATTTAACCTTTGTAATTCTGTTTAAATAGGCATATCCCCAGTATTTCATGTGCAGAAACAAAAAGTAAGAAGAGGGAGTATTGCTTAGAGTTACCCAACAAGTAAGCAGCAGAGGCTACTTTTAAGTCTTGACTTTCAACTATAGGTTTAGCAATCTCCATCCTACACCGTAAGTGCACACTTTCTGTACAGGGATATCAGCAACAGCGCCACCTAAAAACAATACCAACATTTGGGCAACTAGGTTAAAGGATGATGCTGGGAAGGAAAAGTGTCCCTTCCTAAGCTAATGGAGTAACAGTCTGGATCTATGCTAAAGAGACAGCTTCACTGCTTTCTTTTCTGTGACTGCAATTACTTTCGCTGTTGCTACAGTACCTTGTAAAAACCAATCACTATTATTGCATGAAATGTAAGCTAGAAATAGACCTTCCACAAAGTCTCCTGCTTCCTCAATAGGTAGCTGTACAGGCAGGCAGGGGTACATACGTGTTTTTTAGCTACAATATTTACCTCCCACTATCTAAAGTGACAATGTGGATGTTTCAATAAAAAGGCATGATTATTAGTCTTTTAACTTGTCAGGATTTAATGTTATAGTATTTTTATAGTTAACAAAGCAAGAGTGTGTCATATGTTCGAAATAGGCAAGTGCACCAAGTATTGCTACAGATTTAGTTTTTCAACCATAAATTAAAAATACAAATCAACATTCTTCTATTAATTAAATATGCCACAGAAAGGTAAAACTATATCCAGTATAAGATTATTTTAGTTCTTTGTAACTTTCATAAGAGTATATAAAGAAACTAAATCCTAGTCCATATAACACTCAGTCATCTAGAATCATACTAAGCAGCATGGTTTAGTAGCTGTTGAAGACAGTTCTACTGATTTATTCTGCAAACAGTCTGCTCACTTTTTCCAGCTCATCTCTAACAATCAATGAGAACAAACAAAAAAAGCATTAAAGCCCCTAGCAACTTTTTAGCAACAAAAAGTCAAATTTATTTTGAGTTCTACCTTTGATAAAAAGGTAGAACTACAGAGTAAAGCAGGTGGAAATTATGTCTGTGCTGAAACATTCCTCATAGAAATGTTGACTAATTGCCTAGTGAAAGGCACCTTAGGAAGCATAGATAGAGGGCTACTGCTCTACCAGTGAGATTTAAAAGCAAGGGCTCTAAAAATAGCAGAGAGAAGCAAAAAGAAGGAGGGAAGGAGGGAGGAGAAAAGAGAGGAAAGAAAGAAGGGAAAGTGAGGAAAGGGAGAAAGGAAGGGAACAGAGAGAATAGAAGTGGGAAAATAATTAGAAAATTAACTGAAGATAGGAATAAAGATAATGAAAAAAACATCAAGAAGGGAAAGCAATAATGGTAAAGGGGTCAGTCCAACAAGAGTATATAACCATTATAAATATATATGCACCCAACACAAGAGTGCTGATGTATGAGAAACAAATACTAATAGAATTAAAGGAGGAAATAGAAAGCAATGCATTCATTTTAGGAGACTTCAACACACAACTCACTCCAAAGGACAGATCAACCAGACAGAGAATAAGTAAAGACACAGAGGCACTGAACAACACACTAGAACAGATGGACCTAACAGACATCTACAGAACTCTACACCCAAAAGCAGCAGAATACACATTCTTCTCAAGTGCACATGGAACAATTTTACAGAATAGACCACATACTAGGCCACAAAAAGAACCTCAATAAATTCAAAAATATTGAAATTCTACCAACCAATTTCTCAGATCACAAAGGTATAAAATGAGAAATAAATTTTAGAAAGAAATCAAAAAGGCTCACAAACACATGCAGACTTAACAACATTCTCCTAATTAATCAATGGGTTAATGACCAAATCAAAACAGAAATCAAAGAATACATGGAGACTAATGACAACAACAACACAAAACCACAACTTCTGTGGGACACAGCAAAGGCAGTTCTAAGAGGAAAGTATATTGCAATCCAGACATATTTAAAGAAGGAGGAACAACCCCAAATGAATAGGCTAAAGACACAATTACTGAAATGGGAAAAAGAAGAACAAATGAGGCCCAAAGTCACCAGAAGAAGGGACATAATAAAGATCAGAGAAGAAATAAATAAAATTGAGAAGAATAAAACAATAGAAAGAATCAATGAAACCAAGAGCTGGTCCTTTGAAAAAATAAACAAAATAGATAAACCCCTAGCCAGACTCATTAAGAGAAAAAGAGAATCTACACACATAAACACAATCAGAAATGAGAAAGGAAAAATAACGACGGACCCCCCCACAGAAATACAAGGAATTATAAGAGAATACTATGAAAATCTATATGCTAACAAGCTGGAAAACCTAGAAGAAATGGACAACTTCTTACAAAAATACAGCTTTCCAAGACAGACCAAGCAAGAAACAGAAAAACTAAACAGACCAATTACCAGTAAAGAAATTGAATTGGTAATCAAAAAATTACCTAAGAACAAAACTCCCAGGACAAATGGATTCACCTCTGAATTTTACCAGACATATAGAAAAGAAATAATACCCATTCTCCTTAAAGTTGTCCAAAAAATAGAAGAGGAGGGAATACTTCCAAACTCGTTCTATGAAGCCAGCATCACTCTAATACCAAAACCAGGCAAAGACCTTACCAAAAAAGAAAATTACAGACCAATATCCCTGATGAACATAGATGCAAAAACACTCAACAAAATATTAGCAAACCGAATTCAAAAATACATCAAGAGGATCATACACCATGATCAAGTGGGATTCATCCCAGGGATGCAAGGATGGTACAACATTCGAAAATCCATCAACATCATCCACCACATCAACAAAAAGAAGAACAAAAACCACATGATCATCTCCATAGATGCTGAAAAAGCATTTGACAAAATTCAGCATCCATTCCTGATTAAAACTCTCAACAAAATGGGTATAGAGGGCAAGTACCTCAACATCATAAAGGCTATATATGACAAACCCACAGCTAACATCATACTTAACGGCGAGACGCTGAAAGCTTTTCATCTAAGATCTGGAACAAGACAGGGATGCCCACTCTCTCCACTGTTATTCAACATAGTACTGGAGGTCCTAGCCACAGCAATCAGACAAAACAAAGACATACAAGGCATCCAGATTGGTAAAGAAGAAGTCAAATTGTCACTATTTGCAGATGACATGATACTGTACATAAAAAACCCTAAAGATTCCATTCCAAAACTACTAGAACTAATATCTGAATTCAGCAAAGTGGCAGGATACAAAATTAACACACAGAAATCTGTTGCTTTCCTATACACTAACGATGAACTAGCAGAAAGAGAAATCAGGAAAACAATTCCATTCACAATTGCATCAAAAAGAATAAAATACTTAGGAATACACCTAACTAAGGAAGTGAAAGACCTATACCCTGAAAACTACAAGACACTCCTAAGAGAAATTAAAGAGGACACTAACAAATGGAAATGCATCCCATGCTCTTGGCTAGGAAGAATAAATATTGTCAAAATGGCTATACTACCTAAAGCAATCTACAGATTCAATGAAATCCCTCTCAAGATATCAAGAGCATTCTTCAATAAACAGGAACAAATAGTTCTAAAATTCATATGGAACCACAAAAAAACCCGAAATAGCCAAAGCAATCCTGAGAAGGAAGAATAAAACAGGGGGGATTATGCTCCCAGACTTCAAGCTCTACTACAAAGCAACAGTAATCAAGACAATTTGGTATTTGCACAAGAACAGACCTACAGACCAGTGGAACAGAATAGAAAACCCGGACATTAACCCAAACAAATATCATCAATTAATATATGATAAAGGAGCCTTGGATATAAAATGGGGAGATGACAACCTCTTCAGCAGCTGGTATTGGCAAAAATGGACAGCTACATGTAAGAGAATGAAACTGGACTACTGTGTAACGCCATACACAAAAGTAAACTCAAAATGGATCAAAGACCTGAATGTAAGTCATGAAACCATAAAACTCTTAGAAGAAAATATAGGCAAAAATCTCTTGGACATAAACGTGAGTGACTTCTTCATGAACATATCTCCCTGGGCAAGGGAAACAAAAGCAAAAACGAACAAGTGGGACTATATCAAGCTGAAAAGCTTCTGTACAGCAAAGGACACCATCATTAGAACAAAAATACATCCTACAGTATGGGAGAATATATTCATAAATGACATATCCGATAAAAGGTTGACTTCCAAAATATATAAAGTACACATGTACCTCAACAAAAAAAAAGCAAATAATTCTATTAAGAACTGGGCAGAGGAGCTGAACAGACACTTCTCCAAAGAAGAAATTCAGATGGCCAACAGGCACATGAAAAGATGCCCCACATCGCTAATCATCAGAGAAATGCCAATTAAAACCACAATGAGATATCACCTCAAACCAGTAAGGATGGCAAACATCCAAAACACAAACAACAACAAATGTTGACAAGGATGTGGAGAAAAGGGAACCCTCCTACACTGCTGGTGGGAATGCAAATTAGTTCAACCATTGTCGAAAGCAGTATGGAGGTTCCTCAAAAACTCAAAATAGAAATACCATTTGACCCAGGAATTCCACTCCTAGGAATTTACCCTAAGAATGCAGCAGCCCAATTTGAAAAGGACAGATGCACCCCTATGTTTATTGCAGCACTATTTACAATAGCCAAGAAATGGAAGCAACCTAAGTGTCCATCAGTAGATGAATGGATAAAGAAGATGTGGTACATATACACAATGGAATATTATTCAGTCATAAGAAGAAAACAAATCCTACCATTTGCAACAACATGGATGGAGCTAGAGGGTATTATGCTCAGTGAAATAAGCCAAGCCGAAAAAGACAAGTACCAAATGATTTCACTCGTATGTGGAGTATAAGAACTAAGAAAAAAACTGAAGGAACAAAACAGCAGCAGACTCACAGAACCCAAGAATGGACTAACAGTTACCAAAGGGAAAGGGACTGGGGAGGATGGGTGGGAAGGGAGGGACAAGGGGGAAAAAGGGGCATTAGGATTAGCAGACGTAATATTGGGGGGGCACGGGGAGAGATGTACAACACAGAGAAGACAATTAGTGATTCTACAGTATCTCACTACGCTGATGGACAGTGACTGTAATGGGGTAAGAGGGGGAGACCTGATGAAGTGGGGAGTTTAGTAACCATAATGTTGCACATGTAACTGTAGATTAATGATACCAAATTAAAAAAAAAAAGAAAAAAGAAGGGAAAGTGGTTAAAAACCAAGATGGTATGGCCAACATCCAAAAAATAAACAACAAATGTTGGCAAGGATGTGGAGAAAAGCGAACCCTCCTACAGTGCTGGTGGGAATGTAAGGTAGTTCAACCATTGTCGAAAGCAGTTCACAGGTGCCTCAAAAAACTCAAAATAGAAATACCATTTGACCCAGGAGTTCCACTCCTAGGAATTTACCCTAAGAATGCAGCAGCCCAGTTTGAAAAAGACATATGCACCCCTATGTTTATCGCAGCACTATTTACAATAACCAAGAAATGGAAGCAACCTAAGTGTCCATCAGTAGATGAATGGATAAAGAAGAGGTGGTATATATACACAATGGAATATTATTCAGCCATAAGAAGAAAACAAATCCTACCATTTGCAACAACATGGATGGAACTAGAGGGTATTATGCTCAGTGAAATAAGCCAAGCCGAAATAGACAAGTATCAAATGATTTCACTCATCTGTGGAGTATAAGAACAAAGCAAAACTGAAGGTACAAAACAGCAGCAGACTTACAGAACCCACGAATGGACTAACAGTCACCAAAGGGAAAGAGACTGGACAGGGTGGGTGGGAAGGGAGGGATAAGGGGAAAAAAAGGGGCATTAAGATTAGCAGACATAATGGTGTGGGGGGGGGAGGCTCGGGGAGGGCTGTACAACACAGAGAAGGCAAGTAGTGACTCTATAGCATCTTACTACGCTGATGGACAGTGACTGTAATGGGGTATGTGGTGGGGACTGGATGATGGGGGGAGTCTAGTAAACCTAATGTTGTTCATGTAATTGTAGATTAATGATACCAAAAATAAACCCCCCCAAAAAACCAAGAGGGTAATACAATTTCCAAGTTCCAAAATGAAGACTTCCTAAAGGAAGACAGCCTAAGATTTTGCAGCTCTTTCAACACTGGGACATAAGACTAAATAAAATAGCCTTAAACATGACAGAGATAGGAAGAGGATCTGTGGCCCATAGGTGGATTGATTACATCTTTAATAGTCTCCAAAAATTGTATTTATTGAAATGAACAAAACTCTGATGCACCAAGAACAAGTAAATATCTTTCTATCCTTTCATGAGACGGGATTTTGTGTTTCCTAACTAGGAGAAAAATATCCAAAGACAAATACAGACACCAAAACTAGAGTTCAAAAGCAGATGGCTAATTAAATACAAATTTACAGACTTAACTGAAGGACTGGCTGAAGGTGACCTGAAGAAGAAGTAGATGGTTGGTACAATACTGTGAAAGAATTTCTTAGGTGTTTTACTTCCCCAGGGTGCCTTGGCTTCAAAACATTCCATATTAACCACCTTAATCTAACTTTACCAAGCCAAAGTAGTCTTAAATCCTATTCTTGATTTAATCTAATAACGAATTCAGAATAGCTGAGAAACCAAGTGGATAGCCAAATGTTTTGGTACAACTAAATTTGTAATTAGTTGGAAAAAAAAGTATTACACTTACTCATACCACTGTTTATTGTGTTTTCGGTAAAGCAACGTATCCAAGGCAACAGCATTGACATCCAGAGCTCCTGGGGAAGGCCACTGGTTGGTGAGGTGAGCAGTTAACTCTTGTCTTGATCTTAAATCATTATTCTTTAGCACAGTCCTGTGAATATTAAGATGGTGAGTGCTTTTGTCTTCATTGTTCTGCAATGGCAGAGGACCCTAATGGTATCAATTTAGGCCCCCACATTTCATCTTTTTAAGAGCTTTGTCTTTTTAACAGATTGTGAACAGAACTACAGGAAAGCTGGTTGGGGCTATGATGTTTGGTTTCCTACAATATGTGTTTTTCATTCTTTTTCAGCAGGGTACGACAAATCACTGCTCGTGGAATTCAGACTTCTTATCTTTTCCATAAAGATATTGACTAAAGGTTTAAAGAACTCAAGCTGCATTTTACATCTTAATGAAAAAACCAATGATATCTTAAATTACAGGTTATTAGATGTCAGTTAAAACGTGACAGAAAATAAAGATTCCATGTGTATGATTTTCTAGCTTCTAAATTCAATCTATTAAAGTAATTTAGCTCAATAAACTAACAAAAGAAAACAGAAATAAAATTAAATGCAGAAAATTAAAAAATGAAAAATCCACGAGGGTCCTGTAATTATTTTTGGTAGAAGTGACTACTACTAAATCTTGATGAATATAATTAAATCAATGACAATTTGCACTGAACAATATAATTCACTGGAAATATTTCAATTACGAAGCTTTTATAAAAACTCATGGTTTACTTTCATTTTTGTAGACCTATTACTCATTAATAACAATTTACAAAGAAATTATTTTGTGGTTTTTTTTGCTGAAATTTCAGCTTCATAAACTGATCACTGTCACAAGACTACGTCAACATTTGAACTGGTGGTTAAAGGTAATTTAAAAGCATAATTCTGTTTGCAAAGGCCTTAGTCACCTCTTAAAAGATTTCAAAATATCACCTAGGCAACCTGCATCCTCAAGCAGAAGTCCATGGCTTTAGGGTACCAAGGTTCTGAGCCATCAGAGCAGAAGCAGGGAAGTAATATGTGCCAGCCACCAATTTTCAGAAGCAACAGTCCTGTTGCAACTGTCAGATAGTCAGCAGTATGCTGGCAAGAGAATCCTGCCCTAGAGAAAATCAGCCTGCACACCACCTCTGGCTGTTAACTATGATTCTAATGGAATAATCCCATTAATATGCCTCCAACAGGCTTCCTATGAATATTTCTGATTTCACAGGATATCTGTATGCATTTAAAAATATTTACTCTACTATGTCCACAAGAATCTGATGTAAATGCTAGATTCTGTCTCAGAATGGAATACCAGAAGTGAAACAAGCAAAGGCTATGAGAATGTATCACATTAAGATATTCTTTTAGGCTACCTGCAACAATTTATTTCAGTGGAAAAGGAATGAAAAATTTCAAAAGGACTTTGAAGGTACTTTAACAATGGTTTTTACAAAAACAATGTTTAAAAAGTATTAAGATTGACAGAAAAATCGGGTAAAGCAGCATCTCTTGTTCAGAGAATCTATTACAACAGTAAACACCATTATTTTGGGTTCTCTTACCAGATTTTTTTCTTATACATATTCCCTCTCTCTGGGGTCACTAGAAAACAACTCCAATGTCATAATTGGCTTGCATGAGATACTCAGAGAAGAATGCAAGAAAGGCAAATGTGCATCTGTGAGGAAATGACGTTGACAGAACTTAGTTGCTAGTAAGTAATTCAACAGCCTCCAACTTAGATATATTCTTCCTGGAAAGTGAAAAATTTTACACCATATAAAATGGAAAAAAGGAACTGAAGTTTCACAAAAGCTGTTAGACACTATTTGTCCGTGGAGAATTTTTGCCTAACGACAAATTAAGGTATTGTCTCTAGACCTCTGTGCTTAGAAATCCTCCTGATACTGTTTTCTACGGGAAGCTGCCTTGTCCTCTGAAATAGGAGATAAGAGATTTCAGGGTATTGATTTCAGGCACAGTCCTCAACCATGCCACATGTTTTCCACCTTTGGTGAGGAATGTGGACATGGTAAATACTGGTGCTTGCCCTGCCACTATGAAAAGGAAAGGTTCCTGGAGGATCCTTGTTTAAGCCCTTTCTGTCACCATTCCAGTACTAGGGGAAAGGTAAGTAAATTAAGAGAGGTTGAAAATCCCATCCCTGAATTTGAATCTTGTCTAGTCTATTTAGAATAATAAATAGACAAAGCAGTTTATTCATTCTAGCAGTGGACTCCTGACCAAAATGTACCAGCAAAGAGACATTCCTTAAGTTCCTACTTCCCAACCCTCTGAAGTAGCCCAGACTACCTCTTTCCAGGCCTGCTTTTCTGGTTTTCCTACCCACTCCATGAGTTGCTGACATCGGTTAATGAATTCCATTTGTGCTTAAGAGTTGGTTGTGATTGTTTATAATCAAAGAATCGTGTTACCATATAACAAGCACAATACACCTAGTTCACATCTAGGCCTACTCAAAGGTAATCTAACTGATGTTACTATGAAAAATGAAGCTATTTTTCTCACTAGGCCGAGCTTAAAAAAATAGATTGTTAAATTACTCATCAATTACTGTTTTTCCTTAACAAAAAGTCAGGAGCAATTAAAGGTAAAAATATGTGAAATTCAGCATTCAACTTTAATTAAAACTCTAGCTAATGCTAATGTTGTGGAACTAATCTAAAAACAATCATTCTACATGAGATAGATTCTACTTCTCACTTGTATCTACAAGTCTCTCATTAACAATTTAACTTTCTCTCATTAAGGTAGTAATTTTAAAGCTAAAGGAAAATCATGTTATTTACTAAAAAAAGCAATGATATATCTATTTAATAGTATATTTACATGATTTTAGAAATTTCCAGCAGTATCTATCTCTAAACTGCTAGACAGTCAGCTACTTTTTCTTCAGATTCTCAATAGGAATTATTCAAGAATTTGGCCACAAAAAACATAATTCAATTCCCCCAGCTTTAAGAGGTATAATTGACAATTAAAATTTGCATACATTTAAGCTGTACAACTTGATGATCTGATATACATATACAATGTGAAATAACTGTACTCAAACTAATTAGCATATCCATTACCTCATACTGTTACCTCTTTTCTGCATATGAGAACATTTAAGATCTTTCCTTAGAAAATTTCAAATATACAATATTGTTAACTATTAGTCATACTGTTGTACATTAAATCTCTAGAACGTACTCATCTTCCATAATTGAAACTATATACCCCTTGACCAACATCTCCCTAGGCCCTGGTACCAACCATTTTACCCTCTTGTTCTATGCTTGGACTATATTGGATTCCACATATTAAGTGAGGTTATACAGTGCTTATGTTTCTGCATCTGGTTTATTTCACTTAGCATAATGTCCTGCACATTCATCCATTTGTTACATATGGCAGGATTTCCTTCTGTTTTTAGGCTGAATAATAGTCTGTTGTGTGTGTATGTGTGTACATACACAGGATCTTTATATAGATCACCTTTTATTCATCCATAATCCATTGATGGACACTGAAGGTGCTTCTACATCTTGACTATTGTAATACTAAAATTAACGTGAAAGTGCAGGTATCTCTTTGAGATCCTGATTTCACATCCTTTGGATAAATACCCAGAAGTGGGATTGCTGGATCATAAGATAGTTCTATTAACTTTTTGAGGAACCACCATACTGTTTTTCATAGTGGCTGCACCAATTTACATTCCCACCAACAGGTACAAGGGCTTCCTTTTTCCCACATCCTTGCCAACACTTGTCATCTAATGCCTTTCTGGTAAGAGATTCTAACAGGTGTGAGGTGATATCTCATTGTGATTGTGATTTGCATTTCTCAGATGATTACTGAAATTGAGCATCTTTTCATTTACCTGTTGATCATTTGTATGTCTTCACTGGAGAAATGTCTGTTTAAATCCTTTGCCCATTTTTCAACTGGGTTATTTTTTTGCTATTGTTTGAATCCCTTTTGTACATTTTCTATATTAACTCTGTATCAGATAGATTTGCAAGTATTTTCTTCCATTTTGTAGATTGGCTGCCTTTTCACTCTGTTGTCTGTTTCCTTGACTATGCAGAACCTTTTGATTGATGCAATCCCATTTTTCTATTTTTGCTTTTGCTTGTCTGTGCTCTTGGTGTCATTATCCAAAAAATCATTACCCAGAACAATGTCAAGAAGCCATTTCCCCATGTTTTCTTCTAGTAGCTTTGTAGTTTCAGGTCTTACAGTTGTCTTTAATCTATTTTGAGTTGATTTTTGTTAATGGTATGAGAGGTCCAGTTTCATTCCTCTGTCTGTGGATGTCCAGTTTTCCCAGCACAATTTATTGAAGAGACTATCTTGTCTCCAGTGTGTTTCTTATTTCCCTTATCAATAATCAGTTGACTGTAGACGTGTGGATTTATTACTGGGCTCTCTATTCTGCTTCAATTGTCTATATGTCTAATTTAATGCTAGTACCATACTGTTTTGATTACTGTAAATCTTTAATATATTTTGAGATCAGGAAATGTGATGCCTCCAGCTCTTCTTTCTCAAAATTGCTTTGGTTACCTGAAGTCTTTTGTGGTTCCATATGAATTTTAGGATTTTCTATTTCTGCAAAAAATGCCATTGGATTTTGATAGAGATTCCACTGAATATGTATACCACTTTGGGTATTATGGATATTTTAACAATATTAATTCTTCCAACCCATGAACAAAGGATGTCTTTCTGTTTACTTATGTCTTCTTTAATTTCTTTCATCAATGCTTTAAAATGTTCATTGTACATATCTTTAACTTCTTTGGTTAAGTTTATTCCTAAGTATTCTTGTTGCTATTGTAAGTAGGATTGTTTTTTAAATCTATTTTTTAGGTATTTTGTTGTTTATATATAGAAACATAATTGTTTTTTGTATGCTGGTTTGGTATCCTAAAACTTTACTGAATTGTTTATTCATCCTAACAGTTTTTATTATTGTCTTTATTTGCCTTATATATTTAGGTACTTTGATTTTGGGTGTATATTTACTTAAAATTGTTGCATCTTTCTGTTGAACTGACCCATATATTGCTGTATAATAACTTTGTCTCTAGATACAGTTTTAAAGTCTATTTTGTCTGATGTAAATATAGACACATGCTGTCTTCTATTTTCCATTTGCATGAAATATCTTTTTCAATCTCTTCACTTTCAGCCTATGTGTGTCTTTAAATTTTCAGCCTATGTGTGAGTCTCTTGTTGACAGCATATCTCTGGATCTTGCTTTTTAAATCCATTCAGTCATTCTATGCCTTTTGATTGCTGAGTTTAATCCATTTACAGTAATTGACGATGAGTGAGGATTTACTCTTGCCATTCTGTTAATTTTTTGTCTGTTTTGCAGTTGTTTCGTCCCTCTCTTCCCTTCTTGCTGTCTTCATTATTTAATGATTTTTTGTAGTGATTTGCTTTCTTTTTATCTTTTTCTGCTTCTATTACAGGTTTGTTCTTTGTGGTTAGCTTGTATCTTGAATAAAATATCTTGTAGTTATGATTTCCTATTTTAAGTTGCTAACAACTTCAGTTGCATACAAAAACACTTCATGTAATGCACTTTTAAAGTTCTTTAGTATTTTTTCACTACTTAGGCCCAAATTAAGTTAGTATTTTGCAGACACCATTTTCATGAAAATTGAAAAAATATATTTACAACTAATGTCAAGTAAATATTTTGGTGGGCAATGGAAGATACATTTAAAATATGTGAAGAAACAACTTAAAAACATCAGTGATTATTTTTTTTCATAATAAACATACTCAAAAGAGGGAGTTCAGAAAGTACAACTTAAATTCTCCTCTCATTATATTTCACCACTCCCAACAATTGGCTTCTATATCCTTGAAGATCTTTTGTCTTGCTGTTTGTATGAAGTTCTTTTACTTGGCAAATGAAAATATATAATTTGAAAGCAGAGTTTGATTTTTTTATAAGTAACTATATGGAAATATGTGCCAATATTAATTTATCAATTATTTCATGAGTTATTTGAATACACACTAAATTGTCTGACCTGAGCATATCTTTGCTGAATATATGCAAATTCAAAATAACTGTGGGTTTATAAACACAAAACTTCTCTATGAAATATGGAGGCCAGCTCTCCTGTGAAACAGCCTGACACAAAACAGGACAGCTTTCAGTTAAGGTTCAAAGAGCTATTTTATTTTTCAAAGGAAAAATAACTCAATGTTAATTCCTCCTTGGCTTGAAAGAAACATTAAATGAATACATCTTGTTCTATGTAACTTAGCTAAAGTCTGAAATTCTTTTACATTTTCAATATATAATTTGCACTATATACAAAGTATATAATTTATCACCAACAATTTAGTTTTACTAGGTTTATAATTATTCTTCACATGATTATTGTTAGCTTATCTTAACTAAGTACAGAACAATACAACACACTAAGATTCTAGATTGATTTAAACATCAAAGATACTTCATTGTGAATCCTTTATACCTTATCAGGAAGAAATTTGTAAAACAAATTTAGTAAAAATGCACTGTTATTTGCTGTCTGTTTTTAAAAGAGCATTCGACATCCAGTTTGTCCATTAAGTAATCTGCTAAGATTCAGCAGCTTGTGAGTATTTGTCACATGAATATAAGCCATCAAGAATGGTATGTTTACCACTCCCCCTAATAATGTGAAGTATTTTACATTAATTTAAATTTTGTATAGAGGCTCATCTCAGGTAAAAATATACAGTCCCAATAAAAGATATTTCAATGCTCCCCAAAAAACTATTTGTTCTTAATAACACTTTCACATTTTATTACACTGATCTTCCTCAAGCGATGTTTTGTACCCATGTTTCCATATGTGCTTTTCCCTTTACCTAGACTAACCTTTTTCTCTTCTTCTGCTTGGTCACCTAGAGAACTCCTGAAAAGCCCTATTCAAATATAAACTTCTTAGTGATGCTTTCCCTGGACCACTGTTACTGTGCTACTTCTGTAAAGTGCATATACTTTTATTAGTGCACATATATATACATGTTCCTGTATGCTCACCACATCATTTAGATGTCAGGCATTTAGTCAACTTCGATACCCTGAAGGTTATCTTATTAATGTTTAAATTCACAGTATCTAGCATAGTTCCTGGAACAAAGTAGGTACTCAATAAGTATTTGTTTACATATATTATTTTAAAGGCTATCTTTCTAAAATGGAAATCTGATTTGTTGATTTGATATCTGTGACTAAACAGTGCTCTTCAGCCTGACATACAAAGTCCTTTCTCACCTACCTGTTCCCCCCCACCCCCACACACATTTCCCTCCATGTTTGCATAACAAGGAGCCATCATGCAGTGCCCTGTATTTGCTGGACTCTTTAATCTCTGTTTTTTTGCTTTTGTTGTTTTCTCTGCCTGGAGGTCCTCTCTTCCCATACTTATCTATCAAAAGTCTAACACAATTAAAGAATTTAGTATCAGCATCACTCCCAAATCCTTCCTAGTTCATGCTCCTTTAATGAAACCCTGTTTCCCACTGTATCTCACACATGCCTCTATCATAGCAACTTGTGACAATTTGTTGCTTTTAGTGTTTGTATGTCTGTGTCCTCTGTAAGTGCTTTAGGGCAAGAACTAGAACAAAACCATCTGCAGTCTTAGTACCAAACCCAGCACCTAGGACAGAAGAGATGCTCAATAAACATAAGTAGAATGAAGAAATGCTCTACTATAAAACAGCAAATTTTATCATTATCAAGATAAGCTATGGACTTTTCTAAATCTAAAGAACTCAGAATCTTAAGGAAAAAGCACCTCGAAAAATAATTTAATCTGCAAGGTAAAATAACAAATATAGAAAACTTCAATTTACTGGAAATTACGCACTAATACATCTTTCTTGCTTAAAATAACAAAACATCTAGGTAGCTTTAATATTTAGGGAAGCAATTAAATTGCTGTTAATAGCTAAACATCACAAGAAACAAATTTCTAGTCTAGTGGTTCTCTACCCTGACTATATATTTGAAGAACTGGGGAAGCGTTTAAAAAATGATGATACCCAAAATCTTGTTTACCATCAATGAAATGAGATTTTGTGATGGTGGGGCATAGGCAGTGGTATTTTTTTTTAATGCTCCCTAGGTGAATCTAATATGATGGTTTTGCTTTTTTTTTCTTCTTGTGAAATAATAACACAATTGACTATCTCTCTTCTTTCTTGGTCTCTTTCAGTGGAGGTCTTGTCTTCCACTGGGTCCTTAAATCTTGGCGTTTCCAATGACTCCTTCCACTTCTATTCTCAACTTGTTCAAACAGATGAAATCTGTTCAAAATGAAATCCTATATTCTTCAAAAATGAAATCCTATATTCTTTTGAGCTCTGAATATTATGTTCTAATTTATTCTAAACAAAAAAGATAAGATTTCTGGTTTGGTATCTTTCCTTCCTTTCAGAGATTAGGCTCAAGTCTACTGTTACTCAAAACTTTTTAAAAGATCTAAAATCTCAAACTCTGTATTTAGATAGCAGTGCTTAGCCAATTTAAAGGTACCATTTTGTTCGTTTGATTCTTTACCTTATGTCTCCAAACTTGATGGTCATCCATCCTCCCTCCCTTTGCTTCTTTCTCACTTACCTCAATGAAGTTATACCTTCAGCTGCTGGATATATATATATATATATATATATATATATATATATATATATATATATATATACACATATATATAAGGCATTATAACCTGTGGGACTTGTGATTTAATACCTTTGATTCCAAATATGCTTCAGTAACCCCAAAGATCAGGTGATATGAAATGGTATTCAATCTTGAGAAGGCCATACATTTAAAGCCCAGGGCTATGAGGTAAGTTATGAGACAGTCTAGCAAAATGCCTTAACACCACTGCAACAAACCTTTGTTATTTTCCTCTTGTCACTTACTGATTGATACTCTATAGTTCTTAGGATACATTCCAGTGCTATTTGTGACATAGCACACTGAGAACATCTTAGGCTATAATCTTCATGAAAATAAAAGTTTTAATATATCATGACTATAGTCCTGCAGAATTTTATGGTGATCGGCAGAATGGCTAGGTAGACAGCACTGAAGGTCAAAGAAAGGGAAAGCCATGGAATGCGAGGTGTTACATACATTCCACCTTCGAACTCTCTTAAGAACTCTGGACAACAGTTTCTCTTGACTAGTACAGAAGAACAACAGGGACTTCCGGGAAGATGGTGGTGTGAGCACGGCAGCAGAAATCTCCTCCCAACACTATATTTATCTACGAAAACACAGCAAATACATCTATTCCTAAAAGAGAGATGAGAATACACAGGAAAGCGCACAGCATGCAGCTACATCCGAGAGCCCTCGGCACCCCAAGAGGCGGGTAAGATACAGAGCCGCGACCCGGCGGGACCCGAGCCCTCCCCCACCCCAGCGCACCGGTGGGAGGAGAGGATTCAGAGCCGGGAGGGAGTGGAAGTACACCCCGCGAAGTAGCCAGCCCCGGTGATCTGCACGGGGAACGCTGACCCACATTGCACAGTGCAGCGGAGATTGGAGAGACAGAGGGGCAGGATCTAAGCGGGGAACGCACCAGGGTGCTTGCAGCCGGCTCCCGGGAAGGAAAAAAAAAAGCGCGCGCTTTCTTCAGCGGTCTTAAAGAGACAGGAGCCGAGCGGAGGAGCCGGATCGCCCCAGCACACTCAGCCCAGCAGGCTGGGAGTCCTGGGAGTTTCAGACGCCTTAGCTGGCGACTGAGGAAGCGTAGCCATACTTACACTTCTGAGATCAACAGCCTCCTATTCGTTCCCACCCCTGCCAGAGCCATAAAGGGCCCTGCGGAGCGGCGCAGTCACAGCTGTGGAATAGTGGGGCAATAGCGCCACCTACAGCATTGCCACAGAATCTACGTCCGGTGGGCATTTTTTTTTTGGTTTTTTGTTTTGTTTTGTTTTTGTTTTTTCTTTTCTTTCTTTTTTTCGTTCTTTCTTTCTTTCTTTCTTCTTTTTTTTTCTGCTTTTTTCTCTTTTTTTTTCTTCACTTTTTAAAGTCTTAAAGAGCCCAGCTGACATACGTGGCAACTATCAGTGACCAATTCTATAGCCATGAAAAAAGACAGAGGAATATGGTTCAGACCAAAATCAACAAGACAACCCCAGAGAGGGAGTCTGAAGGGATGGAAATGCACAGTCTTCCTGAAAAAGAATTCAGAATAAAAGTCATAACCATGCTGATGGACCTACAGAGAAATGTGCAAGAGCTGAGGGAGGAAGTGAGGGAACTGAGGAAAGACAATGCAGAAATCAGACAAGTGATCAACGGGCTTAACAGCAGAATGGATGAGATGCAACAGACTGTTAATGGAATAGAAAACAGAGAACAGGAGTACAGAGCAGCTGAGGCAGAGAGAGATTAAAGGATTTCTAAGAATGAAAGAATATTAAGAGAACTGTGTGACCAATCGAAACGGAACAATATTTGCATTATAGGAGTACCAGAGGAAGGAGAGAGAAAAAGGGATAGAAAGTGTCTTTGAAGAAATAATTGCTGAAAACTTTCCCTCGCTGGGGAAGGAAGTAGTCTCGCAGTCCACTGAAGCTCAAAGATCTACCAACACAAGGGACCCAAGGAAGACAACACCAAGACACATAATAATTAAGATGGCAAAGATCAAAGATAAAGACAGGGTATTAAAGGCAGCTAGAGAGAGAAAAAGGATCACCTACAAAGGAAAACCCATCAGACTATCATCAGACTTCTCAACAGAAACCTTACAGGCCAGAAGAGAATGGCATGATATATTTAACGTTATGAAACAGAAGGATCTCGAACCAAGAATATTGTATCCAGCTCGATTATCATTTAAATATGATGGAGGGATTAAACAATTTCCAGACAAACGAAAATTGAGAGAGTTTGCCTCTCATAAACCACCACTACAGGATATCTTAAATGGACTGCTCTAGATGGAGGCACACCTAAGGCTAAAAGATGTCACCAGAGAAAATAAAATCATAGCAAAGAAAGGAGACCATCCAAATACTAACTAAAGGAAAAGAATAAAACACCTATTATAGAAAGAATGGAGGAGGAGGAATAAGAAGGGAGAGAAATAAGGAAACATCAGACTGTGTTTACAATAACTTAACCAGAAAGTTAAGTTAGATTGTTAGATAGTAAAGAAGCAACCCTTGAACCCTTGGTAACCACAAATCTAAAGCCAGCAATGGCAATAAGTACATATCTACCAATAATCACCCTAAATGTAAATGGACTGAATGCACCAATCAAAAGACACAGAGTAACAGAATGGATAAAAAAGCAAGACCCACCTATATGCTGCCTACAAGAAACTCACCTCAAATCCAAAGATATACACAGACTAAAAGTGAAGGGATGGAAAAAGATATTTCATGCAAACAACAAAGGGAAAAAAGCAGGTGTTGCAGTACTTGTATCAGACAAAATAGACTTCAAAACGAAGAAAGTAGCAAAAGATAAAGAAGGACATTACATAATGATAAAGGGGTCAGTCCAACAAGAAGATATAACCATTATAAATATATATGCACCCAACACAGGAGCGCCAGCATATGTGAGACAAATACTAACAGAATTAAAGGAGGAAATAGACAGCAATGCATTCATCTTAGGAGACTTCAACACACCACTCACTCCAGAGAACAGATCAACCAGACAGAAAATAAGTAAAGACACAGAGGCACTGAACAACACACTAGAACAGATGGACCTAACAGACATCTACAGAACTCTACACCCCAAAAGCAACAGGATACACATTCTTCTCAAGTGCACATGGAACATTTTCCAGAATAGACCACATACTAGGCCACAAAAAGAACCTCAGTAATTTCAAAAATATTGAAATCCTACCAACCAACTTCTCAGATCACCAAGGTATAAAACTAGAAATAAATTTTAGAAAGAAATCAAAAAGGCTCACAAATACATGGAGACTTAACAACATTCTCCTAATTAATCAATGGGTTAACGACCAAATCAAAACAGAAATCAAAGAATATATGGAGACTAATGACAACAACAACACAAAGCCACAACTTCTGTGGGACGCAGCAAAGGCAGTTCTAAGAGGAAAGTATATTGCAATCCAGGCCTATTTAAAGAAGGAAGAACATTCCCAAATGAATAGTCTAAAGACACAATTACTGAAATTGGAAAAAGAAGAACAAATGAGGCCCAAAGTCACCAGAAGGAGGGACATAATAAAGATTAGAGAAGAAATAAATAAAATTGAGAAGAATAAAACAATAGAAAAAATCAATAAAACCAAGAGCTGGTTCTTTGAAAAAATAAACAAAATAGATAAACCCCTAGCCAGACTCATTAAGAGAAAAAGAGAATCTACACACATAAACACAATCAGAAATGAGAAAGGAAAAATCACGACAGACCCCACAGAAATACAAAGAATCATAAGAGAATATTATGAGAATGTATATGCTAACAAGCTGGAAAACATAGAAGAAATGAACAACTTCTTAGAAAAATACAACCTTCCAAGACTGACCAAACAAGAAACAGAAAAACGAAACAGACCAATCACCAGCGACGAAATTGAATTGGTAATCAAAAAACTACCCAAGAACAAAACCCCCGGGCCTGATGGATTCACCTCTGAATTCTACCGGAGATATAGAAAAGAAATAACACCCATTCTCCTTAAAGTTTTCCAAAAAATAGAAGAGGAGGGAATACTTCCAAACTCATTCTATGAAGCCAGCATCACTCTAATACCAAAACCGGGCTAAGACCTCACCAAAAAAGAAAATTACAGACCAATATCCCTGATGAACGTAGATGCAAAAATACTCAACAAAATATTAGCAAACCGAATTCAAAAATACATCAAGAGGATCATACACCATGATCAAGTGGGATTCATCCCAGGGATGCAAGGATGGTATAACATTCGAAAATCCATCAACATCATCCACCACATCAACAAAAAGAAGAACAAAAACCACATGATCATCTCCATAGATGCTGAAAAAGCATTTGACAAAATTCAGCATCCATTCCTGATTAAAACTCTCAACAAAATGGGTATAGACGGCAAGTACCTCAACATCATAAAGGCTATATATGACAAACCCACAGCTAACATCATACTTAACGGCGAGACGCTGAAAGCTTTTCATCTAAGATCGGGAACAAGACAGGGATGCCCACTCTCTCCACTGTTATTCAACATAGTACTGGAGGTCCTAGCCACAGCAATCAGACAAAACAAAGACATACAAGGCATCCAGATTGGTAAAGAAGAAGTCAAATTGTCACTATTTGCAGATGACATGATACTGTACATAAAAAACCCTAAAGATTCCATTCCAAAACTACTAGAACTAATATCTGAATTCAGCAAAGTGGCAGGATACAAAATTAACACACAGAAATCTGTTGCTTTCCTAAACACTAATGATGAACTAACAGAAAGAGAAATCAGAAAAACAATTCCATTCACAATTGCATCAAAAAGAATAAAATACCTAGGAATAAACCTAACGAAGGAAGTGAAAGACTTGTACTCTGAAAACTACAAGACACTCCTAAGAGATATTAAGGAGGACACTAACAAATGGAAATGCATCCCATGCTCTTGGCTAGGAAGAATAAATATTGTCAAGACGGCTATACTACCTATAGCAATCTACAGATTCAATGCAATCCCTATCAAACTACCAACAGCTTTCTTCAATGAACTGGAACAAATAATTCTAAAATTCATATGGAACCACAAAAGACCCCGAATAGCCAAAGCAATCCTGAGAAGGAGGAATAAAACAGGGGGAATTACACTCCCTGACTTCAAGCTCTACTACAAAGCCACAGTAATCAAGACAATTTGGTATTGGCACAAAAACAGACCCACAGACCAGTGGAACAGAATAGAAAATCCAAACATTAACCCAAACATATACAGTCAATTAATATTTGATAAAAGTGCCTTGGATATACAATGGGGAGATGACAGCCTCTTCAGCAGCTGGTGTTGGAAAAACTGGACAGCTACATGTAAGAGAATGAAACTGGACTACTGTCTAGCCCCATACACAAAGGTAAACTCAAGGTGGATCAAAGACTTGAATGTAAGTCATGAAACCATAAAACTCTTAGAAAAAAACATAGGCAAAAATCTCTTGGACATAAACATGAGCAACTTCTTCATGAACGTATCTCCCCAGGCAAGGGAAACAAAAGCAAAAATGAACAAGTGGGACCATATCAAGCTGAAAAGCTTCTGTACAGCAAAGCACACCATCAGTAGAACAAAAAGACATCCTACAGTATGGGAGAGTATATTCATAAAAAACGTATCTGATAAAGGGTTGACATCCAAAATATATAAAGAACTCATTCACCTTAACAAACAGGAAGCAAATAATCCAATTAAGAAATGGGCAGAGGACATGAATAGACACTTCTCCAAAGAAGAAATTCAGATGGCCAACAGGCACATGAAAGGATGCTCCACATCGCTAATCATCAGAGAAATGCAGATTAAAACCACAATGAGATATCACCTCACACCAGTGAGGATGGCCAACATCCAAAACACAAACAACAACAAATGTTGGCGAGGATGTGGAGAAAAGGGAACCCTCCTACACTGCTGGTGGGACTGCAAATTAGTTCAACCATTGTGGAAAGCAGTATGGGAGTTCCTCAAAAAACTCAAAATACAAATACCATTTGACCCAGGAATTCCACTCCTACGAATTTACCCTAAGAATGCAGCAGCCCAATTTGAAAAGGACAGATGCACCCCTATGTTTATTGCAGCACTATTTACTATAGCCAAGAAATGGAAGCAACCTAAGTGTCCATCAGTAGATGAATGGATAAAGAAGAAGTGGTACATATAGCCAGTGGAATACTATTCAGCCATAAGAAGAAAACAGATCCTACCATTTGCAACAACATGGATGGAGCTAGAGGGTATTATGCTCAGTGAAATAAGCCAAGCCGAAAAAGACAAGTATCAAATGATTTCACTCATATGTGGAGTATAAGAACAAAGAAAAAAACTGAAGGAACAAAACAGCAGCAGACTCACAGAACCCAAGAACGGACTAATAGTTACCAAAGGGAAAGGGACTGGGGAAAATGGGCGGGAAGGGAGGGATAAGAGGGAAAAAGGGGCATTACGATTAGCAGATGTAATGTTGGGGGGGCACGGGGAGGGCAGTACAACTCAGAGAAGACAAGTAGTGATTCTATAGCATCTCACTACGCTGATGGACAGTGACTGTAATGGGGTTGGTGGGGGGGACCTGATGAAGGGGTAGTTTAGTAACCGTAATATTGCACATGTAATTGTAGATTAATGATAATAAAATAAATTATATTAAAAATAAATAAATAAACAAATAAAAGAAGAACAACAGGACCATCATTCAGAAGGTATATTTTTACTGTTGGTCTCTGCTCTCCACCCAAGTCAACTCTGTCAGGACAGGGCTGGTTTTACTTATTCCAGAGTCACCAGCACCCAGAACAGGGCCTGGTTCTTCATACATTTACAATAAATATTTGTCAAATGAATGAATGAGTGTCAGAGAAGTTACAAAAGCAATGTCTTACCAAGAGGAATAATAAGAATTTACTCTTTATTCATTTAAAGTTTTCCAGAATTCAAAAATGGTTATATGTTTTGTGAATATACCAGGTTCTTCATAATCTTAATATAAAAATGTTCTTTGTACATTTTTGTTTCTTTGTTAATTTTAGACACAGTCATGGGATAAAGATTCAGTTTATATTAGTTATAGATATAGCTCTTCAAATAAAACATTTTGAAAGGAGAAGCCTAAAAGACAACCAGGTATATAAAAACTATAAATTATTTACCTATGACGTGTTCTTGCCTAAAAAATTAAACCCAAATCTACCCAAGTCTCTTAGAAAAGCAGTGGTTTTCAACCCTGGTTGCACTTTAGAACTTGATGGTATCATTTGAAAAAGAGAGAAACATTGAGTAATTTAGAACTTAAAAAAAAAATCAAATACTTTATTTTCTCTCCCATTATAAAATATAAGGTAAACCCTGGATCCTGGCTGATCATAGGTCTGAGGCAGAGAATATACAAGATGGGGTTGGGCTATCTTGTGCAGAAAGCAAGAAAGTTATCAAAGACAAATGGGTCATGTCCAAAGGATACAAAAGGATAAAAAGGTTTCCATTAGAAAAAGATGGCACAATTTAAGCATAAGAAAGAAAAATGAATGTGACAGCACACTGAATATAGGCAATTCTGTTACAATGCAGAAACAAAACAAAATATTCTGTAATATAATACTGAAAATAATTGGTCTTATGAGAATACGGTTAGGAGCTGATAACTCAAAACCTGTTCAACATTCTAACTAGAACACTAAGAAAAATAGTACTTTCTTAATAAAACTTTACTAAAACTTTCTTAATAAAATCCAATTTAAAGTATTACATTCCTACTAAAGTAAAGAAATTTTGCAGTAACTGTACAACTTTAACAACAAACTAAGTCATTTGAAGAAAGAGGGTGTAAGGAAGGGCTGAGTTTCTGAGGTTGGTTGGGCTTGCCACGAAGGCGAGGACAAAGTGCACAAAGCTGCGGTTAAGTACAAAACAAGCACCTCCAAGCAGAACCGGAAACGGCTGGTGAAAATTTTAAGGACAGTGAGAGATCGCCATCTATTGGTGGCTTTGCAGAATTTGCCTGTATCGGTATCATTTTGCATTCTGCTGGTGTTACTTGTTGAGAAACACTGACCTCCAGGAAAAATCAACCAAGACTCAAGGTGACTTCTTCGCTACCCCGACATCATCCCCTTATTTATGAATCTTGTATAAGCTAATTCACATTATTGAAAAGATTATCTGTAACAAGTTCATAATACTCTCAAAAACAAGAGAGAGAAAACAGAACAACAAAATCTTCACCTCATTTGTGAAGTAAGGCGTTAGCATCTCATACTGAAAATTAATAATATTCTGTAAGAACTAAAATGGCAATCACCAGAGTCCTAACCGATGAGAAAAAGTTCTTTTTTATAGATGATTTCAGCCCGCAAGCATGGAGAGATAACAATTAGTAAATCATCATTTTACAAATTCTAAGGAATCAGTTGCTCCAGGTAATGCTCATCCCATGACTCAAACCATTAGATGAAAGGCTGATGGGAACTTTTACAAAGGAGAAATAAGGCTGTGACCACCAGAAACCACTGTTCAATCTTAGGATCATGATAAGTCCGACTATAAGCAGGTCAAGCAATGTGCTTCTCTCTATGAAATATACAGCACTACTGATAAAACATTCTTGTCAAACAAGTCAAACTCAAATTTGACCCAGTCCCTTAAAGAAGTGGTTCTCAACCCTGAGTGTACATCAGAACACCTGGGAATCGTTTAAAACATACACCTTTCCTTTGACCAATTAAATCAACACTAAATGAAGTTTAATGTATAAATAAAATGGAGTTAAAAGTTGCTCAAATAACCAAGCTGTACCACAGATTTCAATAAAACAAAGAATAAAAACATAGAATAATGCTATATTTCCCCATGAAATGATATTATACATGACGCCATTAATACTAATAATAATCCACAAAGTGAGTATTACCTCGTTTCCAGGTGAGATAAGAAAACAGAGGCTCCGAGACATTAATTAAGATTGAGCTCATAATAGGCAAATATAGAGCCAGTATCTGAACACAGTCCTAATTTGCCAGAAAGCTTCAGGATGCTTCTATACTATGCCACACTAACTTGAATTCTACTGCCAAAACTACATAAAATGTTACAATTTTATGAGTATTCAAAGACATACTTAAAGCATACTTTAACAGTAATTCCAAAATATTTCTAACCATTGAGAAATATGTAAACAGAGTAAGTTGAGTGACAAGGGATTAAATTACTCAAAGATAATCAACATAATGTAGAATCAAACATTATATGCCTCATATTCCATATAAAATAACTCCTCTTCTGAACTTTTCCTTTTACATCATAAATTTTAATCTTCTCAGGGACACTTTTATCTTCTCCAGATTAGCAAAGGAAATTTCAGTGCCCAGATGTGACTGTAGGCCTGCCTAATTGTTGGTAAAAAATCTTAGCACATTAAGATGGGAAAAAATGTCCATTCTCTCCCTACAACTGCAAAAATGACCAGAGTATTCTGTATCATAAAGATGATTCTGATAACAGTTGTAAATATTCTCAAGAATTATCTTACTCTTCTGTTCAATAAGTTTCCATGCAAGTGGGTTTGTGCAAAGGAATCTTTTTTTAATAATATACCAATTAACACCCAGCTAGAGACTGTAATCATGTTTTCTGAAAGTAAATATTTAACCTCTAAACTCAAGAAAATAGTCTAATTCTAAATGACGGCCACAATTTTTTTATTTGTTGCTCTGGTAATAATGATTTAGTTAAAATCTGCTTAAAGGCATTAAACACATTATAAGGTTTCTTTGAAAATCAAGAGGATTGATGACACTCTTCTACCATAAGAAATATGATAAAACCATAACTGGTAGATTCTTCTTTGCAAACTGAGAAGTTTGAGAGTCTTTGTTTCCTTTAGATTATCACAAGTAAAGTAAATGTGATCCATTCCAACTTAATTCTTCAAATGAAAGTAACTTTTTGATAAAATAAAACTTATTTCATAATTAAAAGTATTTATACAAACTATCAGTAGTATTTGCAAAAGAAAATTCCATTACTTTCTTAATCTATTAATTGTAGAGAAATAACCAGAAATCTGTTGTTTGGCTTTTGATATTTTTCTACCTGCTTACAAAAGCAAGAAGCTATGGAAGGTATTAAATGTGCTGCACAAACTCTCTTTAAAATATTAGAAAAAATATAAGAAACAACATGTTAACAGAATTCTTTTATCAAGATACAAATTCCTAGAAAACATTAAATTGTTATGTTCCTTTTCACTTAAAAATCATTTTTTATATTTAGTCTCAAAGTATCTCCTTGAAAATTACGTGTTAATTACAAAAAGAACCATGGTAACCATACAGAAGAGAAAAACACCTTAACTAATTAAAACTAATTGGCTAAAATTAGTATCACTAATAAAAGGCCAGCAGCAGACTTCATGGACCTCTGGGTGTGGTTATACACATCACTTATGAACATACCACGTATGTCTTCTAGCCACAAATGGATGAATTCATTCTATCACCGGGAAAAACAAACTCAAACTGAGGGACATTCTATAAAATTACTAGCCTGTATTCTTCAGGAATATCAGTCTCATGTAAGACAAGGACTGAGAAACTGTTCTAAGTTAAAAATGAAGAGACTGACAACCAAATGCAAAATGTGATCTTTTACTGGATCCTATGCCAGAAAAACAAAAGTTGCAATATGGGACATTATTGGGGCAATTGATAAAATTGAAACATGAGTTATAGATATGATGGAAGTATAATATAAATGTAAATGTCTTAAATTTATAGCTGAACTCTGGTTATATAAGAGAATATCTTGCTCTTAGGAAAGACACAACTGAAATATTAAGGGGTAAAGAGGCTGATGTTTGCAAGAGGGAGAGAATTTGAAGTAAATGAGCCAAAATGTTGAAAACTGGTCAATCTAGGGAAAGACCTATGGGAATTCTTTGTACTATCTTTGCAAATTTTCTGAAACATTGAAATTTCAAACAAGAAAGTTCTTAAAATGTAAGATTAAATAAATATTAATGTGAGATTTTCACCATAAGCAATTAATTGAAAAAAATCAAGTTTGACAAAATGGTATGATGAGCCCAAGTACTCTGAATAGTAACAAGTTAAGGAGCTTGTTCCAGAATATAGATTAATACACAGCTTTCTTCAACAAAAAGCCTTGCTGTGGAAAACAGTCAGCTCTTTTAAACTGTGCTTAGTGATATTCTGGCACAACCTGCTATCAGTGTACGGGCATTGCACATTGAGTGGTACTGGTCTTATATACCAGCTTTTCTAATCAATTAGTTAGACAGTCATTAACTAACTAAACACTTTTAAAATTATGCATAAGCATTTGGAAGAATATGCACCAAGTTATAGCAGTTAGCTCTCGATAGCACAACTGAAGATGATTTTTATTTTCTTCCTATATTTCGTAGTGTTTCTACAATGAGAATGGATTACCTTCATAAAAGGAAAAACTAAAGTAAACTTTAAAAAAAAGTGAAAAAGAACTTAATAGCACGCAACCAGATTTCTTGGAATTTGAATCCTATGTCAAAACATCATTATTTTCTTATGTTTATATACTGACAATATTTTTCCAAAAGGGTCTCACTTACAGCTGATCTTGAAGCTCCACAATTATATATTCCAATTGTTCCTTTTCCAATTTATGGGCCAGATCAGAATCTTCAATCCTCTGAAGTAGTATTTTATTCTGGGAGACAGATTCAGACAGCTGGTTCTCTCGAAGTCGTAATAGTTCTTCAAGATAACCCTGAAAATATAGTATCACTGAGATATAGCTACTGCAAAATTCTAATATATATCTTGAATGAAAAGGCTGAGTAGCTTACATGTTATACCTTCCATTATGTAATGAAATAATTTCAAAGTATCACTGATGTATACTAAAAAAAAATAATTGTTTTTATTGAACACAAAAAAGTTTAACCTATGTTCTCCATTTTTTGAAGTTCTTTTCTAAAGTTCAACAAAATGTTTGTTGGGGTGGGTGAACTGGATGAGGGAATTAAGAGATCCAAACTTCTAGCTATAAAATAAATAAGTTACAGGGATGTAATGTACAGCATGGTGACTACAGTTAATAATACTGCATTGCGTATTTGAAAGTTGCTGAGAAAACATCTTAAAAGTTCTCATCACAGGAAAAAACTTTTGTAACTAGGTGTGGTGACAAATGTTAATAACTGGACTTCCTATAGTGATCATTTAACAATATATACCAATACCAAATCATATGTTATATACCTGAAACTAATGTAATGTTCTGTGTCAATTATACCTCAATAAAAACAAAAAAGTGAATAAAATGTTGGAAGAAAGCAGGGTAGAGAGAGCTGAAACTCATCTCCTTTCACACACCAAATCTACACCTACACACAGAGCAACTCATCTTGAGGAAGAGCTGAGGACTGAGTGAGTACTTTCTGCACAGCAAGGGATAGAAAGATCACATGAGAAAAGGCAGGAGAGATGGAGACACAGTAACAGAGGGAGCCTGACCCCCAGCACAGTGACAACAGAGGGGAGGGATATCACTGAGGAACCCGGATACAGATTCCCTGCCCCAGGGCACAGAAGAAAAAGCCATGCTTTAAAGCGCATCTAGACCATAAGTAAAAAAACCCTATTTATAGAACTAAAGCATGCCCTATTTGGTTGGGAACAGCTGGAACTCTCCAGTTGGAGGTCTGGTGAGGACAGTATTTGTACTCCTTGCCTTCCCCACATTGAGAGTGATGTGGGGAGCAGGGATGAGGCACACATACCTATTTCAGACTTAGTCTAGGCAGGTTCCCAGCTCCCCCTACACTGAGATGCTCAGCTGAAGAGTGAATTCCGGCTGCAGCTAACCGAAGGGCACAGAACCAACTGCTGCCAGCCCCTGGAGAGCGCACCCTGCCCCCGCTGCACTGTGGGTGTTGATCCAGTAGCTGAGGTGGTGGTGTTTTCCTGGAGACTGTGCCTAGGCCCACTGCCTCTCTGCCAGAGCCACTGGTATCTATGCAGGAACCCCTCCAACTGCACCACCCTTCAACCATGCCCTGGGAGCCCTGACACCAAGACACCCACAGCTCATGATCACTAGGCCCCCAGCCAGCGCAAACCACCAGGCACATGCAGTCTACAACATTCCCTGTACAAGACCAATCCTTCAAGCTGAGAGAGGTAAACTTTTCTACTAATTTAGAGAATCAAGCATAGGAAGTCAAACACAACAAGGAGATGGGGGAATATTCTGGAAACAAAAAGACAAAACTTCAGAAAAAGAACTAATTAAAACAAAGTTACAGTATCTACTGGATAAAGAGTTCGAATTAATGATTATAAAGATGCTCATCAGACTTGAGGAAGAGTGGAGAAACTAAGTGAGAGCCTCTACAAAGAGATAGAAAATATAAAATGAACCAATCAGAGATGAAAAATAAAATAAATGAAATGAAAAATACACTAGAAGGTATCAACAGCAGATTAGAGGATGCAGGAGAACAGATCAGTGATTTGGAATAATGGAATAATGGAAAGCACTCAAGCTGAACAGCAGAAAGAAAAAGGAAATTAAAAGAAATGAGGATAGGTTAAGGGACCTCTGGGACAATATCAAATGTGAAGACATTTGAATTGCAGGAGTCCCAGAAGAGCGAGAGAGAGAAAGAAGTAGAAAACTTATTTGAAGAAATAATAGTTGAAAACGTCCCTAACCTAGGGAAGGAAGAAAACATCCAGGTACAGGAAGCAGAGAGAACACCAGGCAAGATAAACCCAAGGAGATTCCATACCAAGACACATCATAATTAAAATTTCATTTCATAGAATGTAGAGAGGGAGTAAAAATATAGTGTTGTTAAAATGCATTTGAACTTAAGTGATCATCAACTTATCACAGATTTCTTTATATATAGGATGTCATATAAGAATCCCATGGTAACCACAAGCCAAAAACCTATAATGGATATACAAAAGACAAAGACAAGGGAATCCAAACATGACACTAAAGAAGTCACAATGCACAAGGGGAGAGCAAGAGAGGAAGAAAGGATCAGAGAACAACAACAACAAAAAAATCAGAACAACAACAAAAACAATACAACAAACAAAAACAAACAAAAAAACATTTAACAAAATGACAATAAGTACATATCTGTCAATAATCACTTTAAATGTAAATAGGCTAAATGCTCTAATCAAAAGACACAGGGTGACTGAATGATAAAAAACAAGACCCAACTATTTTCTGCCTACAAGAGCCGCACTTTATACCTAAAGATACACACAGACTGAAACTTGAGGGTTAGAAAAAGATATTCAATGCAAATAGGAATTTTAAAAAAGTGGAATAGCAATACTTGTAACAGACAAAATATACTTTAAAACAAACACTGTAACAAGAGATGAAGGAAGACATTATGTAATGATTAAGGGCACAATCCAGGAAGAACATTTAACAGTTGTAAATATCTAGGCACCCAAAAGAGGAGCACCTAAATATATAAAGCAAATATTAACAGACATAAAGGGAAAGATTGACAGTACTACAATGACAGGGGACTTTAACACCCTACTTTTATCAGTGGATAGATCATCCAGACAGAAAAACAGTATGGAAACAGTAGATTTGAACAACATATTAGACCAAATGGATTTAACAGATATATACAAAACATTACATCCAAAAGCAGTACAATACACATTCTTTTCAAGCACACATGGAACATTCATTCTCCCCAATAGATAACATGTTGGGCCACAAAGCAAGTCTCAATAAATTTAAAAAGACCGAATTCCTATCAAGCATCTTTTCCAATCACAACAGTATGAAACTGTAAATCAATTATAAGAAAAAAAATGAAAAAACCACAAACATGTGGAGGCTAAACAGGACGCTACTAAAATAATCAATGGGTCATCAAAGAAATAAGAGAAGAAATATTTGGAGAATAATGAAAACAAAAACACAAAGATGAAAAATCTTTGGGATGTAGGAAAAGCAGTCTTAGGAGGAAGTTTATAGAAGTACAGGCCTACATCAACAACCGAGAATCGTCTCAAATAAACAATCTAACTTGACACCTAAAGGAACTAGAAAAAGAAGAACAAAGCTAAAAGTTAGTAGACGAAAAGAAATAATAAAAATCAGAGCACAAATAAGTGAAATAGAGACTAAAAAAACAATACAAAAGATCAATAAAACTGAGTTGTTTATCTTTGAAAAGATAAAAAAACTGACAAACCTTTAACTAGGCTCATGAAGAAGAGAGGACTCAAATAAATAAAATGAGAAATAAAAGAGAAGTTACAACCAACACCACAGAAATACAATTATAGAGAATATTATAAAAAATTATATGCTAAGAAATCAGAAAACTTACAAGAAATGGATAAATTCTTAGAAGTATACAATCTTCCAAGACTGAACCAGGAAGAAATAGAGATTTTGAACAGCCAATTACTAGTAATGATTGAATCAGTAATCAAAAGACAAACAAAAATACCAGGACCAGATGGCCTAACAGGTGAATTCTAGCAAATGTACAAAGAAGAGTTAATATCTCTCTTAGTGAAACTATTCCAAAAAATTGAAGAGGAATGAGAGAGTTCAAATTCATTCTATGAGACTAGCATCACCCTAGTACCAAAACCAGACAAAGACACTAAAAAAAAGAAGAAAAGAAAATTATACACCAATATCCCTGATGAACATAGATGCAAAAATCCCAAACAAAATATTAACTAAATGAATGATGGGATGCAAGTATAGTTCAATATGCACAATCAATCAATATGATACACATTAACAAAAGGAAAAATAAAAACCATACAATCATCTTGATACTGAAAAAGCATTTGTTCAACATCCACTCATGATGAAAATTTTCAACAAAGTGGACATAGAGGGCACGTATCTCAACATAATAAAGGCCTTATATGATAAGCCCACAGCTAACATCATACTCAAAGGCAAAAAGATAAAAGCCTTTCCTTTAAGATCAAGAGCAAGAAAAGATGCCCATTCTCACCATTTTTATTCAACATACAGCTGGAAGACATCACAACAGCAATCAGACAAGAAAAAGAAATAAAAGACATCTAAATTGGTAAGGAAGAGCTAAAACATCACTATTTGTAGATGACATGACACTATATATAGAAAGCCCTAAGACCCCACCAAAAAAACTATGAAAATTAATAAATGAATTCAATAAAGTCACAGGATATAAAATCAATGTACAGAAATCTGTTGCATTTCTGTATACAAACAATGACTTGGCAGAAAGAGAAATTAACAGTCCTGCTTACAATTATATCAAAAAGAATAAAATATCTAGGAATAATTCTAACCAAGGAAGTGGAAGACCTATACTCTGAAAACTATAAGACACTGATACAAGAAATTGAAGATTGCACAAATAAATGGAAAGCTATTCCATGATCATGGATAGGAAGAATTAAATTGTTAAAATGGCCATACCTCCCAAAGCAATCTACAGATTCAGTGCAATCCCTATCAAACTACTAACGACATTTTTCACTAAACTAGAGCAAATAATCTTAAAATTTGTATAGAACCACAAGAGAACCTGAACAGCCAAAGCATTATTGAGAAAGAAGGACAAAACTGGATGTTGTCAAGCTTCCTGGTTTTAAACTATATTACAAAGCTATATTAAAAACAGCATGCTACAAAATCCAGACTTCTGGGAAGATGGCGGCATGAGCAGGGCAGCGGAAATCTCCTCCCAAAACCATATATATCTGAAAATACAACAAACACAACTATTCCTAAAAGAGAGACCAGAAAATACAGTATAACAGCTAGGCTAGAGCTACACCTGCGAGAACTCAGCGCCTCACGAAGCGGGTAAGATACAAAGCTGCGACTCAGTGGGACCCGAGCACTCCCCCACCCCAGCACACCCGTGGGAGGAAAAGAATCAGAGTGGGGAGGGGGTGGAAGCACAGGCCCGCCAAATAACCAGCCCTGGTGATCTGCACTGGGAACACAGACACACATTGCATGGTGTATCGGAGATTAGAGAAATGGAGGGGCAGGATCTGAGATGGAGACTGTGAGTGGGTCCCAACAGCCAGCTCCCCGGAACAAAAGAGACAAGGGCCCAACAGCGGAACAAAATCGGCCCAGCGTACTCAGCCCAGCAAGCTGGGCGTTGGGGGGAATGGTGAACCCCCTGGGCAGCGGCCGGGCAAAGCAGCCATGCCAAGGCTTCCCACAGAGATCAGCAGCCTATCATTCGTTCCCCCTGGCCAGCGCCACAAAGGGTCTGGTGGAGCTGCCACTGCTGCAGAACAATGGAGGAGCAGCCCCACCCACAGCAACCTCACAGAAACCCCTCCTGGCTGGCACCCAGCTAAGCAGGAAGGGCCCCAGAACCCATAACAAGGGCTGGAAAGCACCAAGGGAACCAGAAGGCACCCAGCAAAACTGCAAACGCCGACAGTGTTATAGGCTAGGCTGAGGGTGACCCCGCACACAGGCAGCTCAGGGGATTATCCCAGAGACTGCCTCCCAGTGTGCGAGAAACCAGTTCAGGCCCTGGAGAAGGGCAAGGAGAACAACAAGCAGGAAAGGACTTTGTTCTCCCAGCCAACACACATGGCACCTACCAGCGACCAGTTCTATCGCCATGAAAAGACAGAGGAATATGGTACAGATAAGGATCACACAGACAACCCCAGAGAGAGGGCCTGATGGGATAGACTTACAAAATCTTCCTGAAAAAGAATTCAGAATAAAAGTCATAACCATGCTGATGGATCTACAGAGAAATATGCAAGAGCTAAGGGAGGAAATGAGGAGAGGTATTACAGAAATGAGACAGTCGATTGATGGACTGAAGAGCAGACTGGACGAGGTGCACGAGACTGTTAATGGAATAGAAATCAGAGAATAGGAATACAGAGAACCTGAGGCACAGAGAGATAAAAGGATCTCTAGGAATGAAAGAATATTAAGAGAACTGTGTGACCAATCCAAACAGAACAATATTCGCATTATAGGAGTACTAGAAGAAGAAGAAGAGAGAAAAAGGGATAGAAGTGTCTTTGAAGAAATAATTGCTGAAAACTTCCCCAAGCTGGGAAAGGAAATAGTTTCTCAGACCATGGAAGACCACAGATCTCCCAACACAAGGGACCCAAGGAAGAAAACACCAAGACACATAACAATTAAAATGGCAAAGATCAAAGACAAGGACAGAGTATTAAAGGCAGCGAGAGAGAGAAAAAAGATCACCTACAAAGGAAAACCCATCAGGCTATCATCAAACTTCTCAACAGAAACCTTACAGGCCAGAAGAGAATGACATGACATATTTAACCTAATGAAACAGGAGGGCCTCGGACCAAGAATATAGTATCCAGCATGACTATCACTTAAATGTGAGGGAGGGATTAAAAAATTCCCAGACAAGCGAAAGCTGAGGGAATTTGCCTCCCACGAACCACCTCTACAGGATATCTTAAAGGGACTGATCTAGATGGAAGCACTCCTAAAGCTAAAAAGATGTCACCAGAGAAAATAAAATCATAGCAAAGAAAGCAGACCATCCAAATACTAACTAAAGGCAAAAAGTAAAATGAACTATACACAAAAACAGTCAAAGGAAATATAAAAGAGTACATAATAAAACACCTAGTATATAAAGAATGGGGGGGGGGGCGAGAATAAGAAGGGAGAGAAAAAAAGAATCATCAGATGGTGTTTATAATAGCTTAACAATAGAATTAAGTTAGACTGTTAGATAGTAAAGAAGCTACCCTTGAACCTTTCGGAACCACGAATCTAAAGCCAGCAATGGCAATAAGTACATATCTATCACTAATCACCCTAAATGTAAATGGACTGAATGCGCCAATCAAAAGACATAGAGTAATAGAATGGATAAAAAAGAAAGACCCATCTATATGCTGCTTACAAGAGACTCACCTCAAACCCAAAGATATACACAGACTAAAAGTGAAGAGATGGAAAAAGATATTTCATGCAAACAACAAGGAGAAAAAAGCAGGTGTTGCAGTACTTGTATCAGACAAAATAGACTTCACAACGAAGAAAGTAGCAAGAGATAAAGAAGGACATTACATAATGATAAAGCGTTCAGTCCAACAAGAGGATATAACCATTATAAATATTTATGCACCAAACACGGGAGTGCCGACACATGTGAAACAAACACTGAAAGAATTAAAGGAGGAAATAGAAGGCAATGCATTCATTTTAAGAGACTTCAACACACAACTCACTCCAAAGGACAGATCAACCAGACAGAAAATAAAGACACAGAGGCACTGAACAACACACTAGAACACATGGACCTAACAGACATCTACAGAACTCTACACCCAAAAGCAGCAGGATACACATTCTTCTCAAGTGCACATGGAACATTTTCCAGAACAGACCAGATACTAGGCCACAAAAAGAACCTCAGTAAATTCAAAAATATTGAAATTCTACCAACCAACTTTTCAGATCACAAAGGTATAAAACTAGAAATAAATTGTACAAAGAAAACAAAAGTGCTCACAAATACATGGAGACTTAACACTATGCTCCTTAATAATCAATGGATCAACGACCAAATTAAAACAGAGATCAAACAATATCTGGAGACAAATGACAACAACAACACAAAGCCGCAACTTCTGTGGGACACAACAAAGGCAGTTCTAAGAGGAAAGTATATTGCAATCCAGGCATATTTAAAGAATGAAGAACAATCCCAAAATAAATAGTCCAAAGAGACAATTATTGAAATTGGAAAAAGAAGTACAAATGAGGCCCAAAGTCACCAGAAGGAGGGACACAATAAAGATCAGAGAAGAAATAAATAAAATAGAGAAGAATAAAACAATAGAAAAAAATCAATGAAACCAAGAGCTGGTTCTTTGAAAATAAACAAAATAGATAAACCTCTAGCAAGACTAATAAAGAGAAAAAGAGAATCTATACACATAACAGAATCAGAAATGAGAAAGGAAAAATCATGACGGACCCCACAGAAATACAAAGAATTATAAGAGAATACTATGAAAATCTATATGCTAACAAGCTGGAAAACCTAGAAGAAATGGACAACTTCTTAGAAAAATTCAACCTTCCAAGACTGACCAAACAAGAAACAGAAAAACTAAACAGACCAATCACCAGCAATGAAACTGAATCAGTAATCAAAAAACTACCCAAGAAAAAAACCTCTGGACGAGATGGATTCACCACTGAATTCTACCAGACATATAGAGAAGAAATAACACCCATTCTCCTTAAAGTTTTCCAAAAAATAGAAGAGGAGGGAATACTTCCAAACTCATTCTATGAAGCCGGCATCACTCTAATACCAAAACCGGGCAAAGACCTCACCGAAAAAAGAAAATTACCGACCAATATCTTTGATGAACGTAGATGCAAAAATACTCAACAAAATATTAGCAAACCGAATTCAAAAATACATCAAGAGGATCATACACCACGATCAAGTGGGATGCATTCCAGGGATGCAAGGATGGTACAACATTCAAAAATCCATCAACATCATCCACCACATCAACAAAAAGAAGAACAAAAGCCACATGATCATCTCCATAGATGCTGAAAAAGCATTTGACAAAATTCAGCATCCATTCATTATTAAAACACTCAACAAAATGGGTATAGAGGGCAAGTACCTCAACATCATAAAGGCCATATATGACACAGCAAGAAGCTGAAAGCTTTTCATCTAAGTTCGGGAACAAGACAGGGATGCCCACTCTCCCCACTGTTATTTAACATTGTATTCGAGGTCCTAGCCACGGCCATCAGACAAAACAAAGACATACAAGGCATCCAGATTGGTAAAGAAGTCAAACTGTCACTATTTGCAGAAGACATGATATTGTACATAAAAAACCTTAGACTCCACTCCACAACTACTAGAACTAATATCTGAATTCAGCAAAGTGGCAGGATACAAAATTAACACAGAAATCTGTTGCTTTCCTATACACTAATGATGAACGAACAGAAATAGAAATCAGGAAAACAATTTCATTCACAATTGCATCATAAAGAATAAAATACCTAGGAATACACCTAATGAAGGAAGTGAAAGGCCTATACACTGAATACAACAAGACACTCCTAATAGAAATTAAAGAGGACACTAACAAATGGAAATTCATCCCATGCTCTTGGCTAGGTAGAATAAATATTGTCAAAATGGCTATACTACCTTAAGCAATCTACAGATTCAATGCAATCCGTATCAAAATACCAACAGCATTCTTCAATGAACTGTAACAAATAGTTCTACAATACATATGGAACCAGAAAGGACCCCGAATAGTCAAAGCAATCCTGAGAAGGAAGAATAAAACAGGGGAAATTATGATCCCAGACTTCAAGCTCTACTACAAAGCTACAGTAATCAAGACAATTTGGTACTGGCACAAGAACAGACCCACAGACCAGTGGAACAGAATAGAAAAACCAAACATTAACCCAAATATATATGGTCAATTAATATATGATAAAGGAGCCTTGGATATACAATGGGGAGATTACAGCCTCTTTAGCAGCTGGTGTTGGCAAAACTGGACAGCTACATGTAAGAGAATGAAACTGGACTACTGTGTAATCCCATACAAAAAAGTAAACTCAAAATGGGTCAAAGCCCTGAATGTAAGTCATGAGACCATAAAACTTTAAGAAGAAAACACAGGCAAAAATCTCTTGACCATAAACATGAGCAACTTCTTCATGAACATATCTCCCTGGGCAAGGGAAACAAAAGCAAAAATGAACAAGTGGGACTATATCAAGCTGTAAAGCTTCTGTACAGCAAAGGACACCATCAGTAGAACAAAAATACATCCTACAGTATGGGAGATTATATTCATAAATGACATATCCGATAAGGGGTTGACATCCAAAATATATAAAGAACTCATGCACCTCAACAAACAAAAAGCTAATAAGCCAATTAAAATAGGGGCAGAGGATATGAATAGATATTCCTCCAAAGAAGAAATTTATATGGTCAACTGGCATATGAAAAGATGCTCCACATCGCTAATCATCAGAGAAATGCAAATTAAAACCACAATGAGATATCACCTTACACCAGTAAGGATGGCTGACATCCAAAACACAACAACAAATGTTGGCAAGGATGTGGAGAAAGGGGAACCCTCCTACACTGCTTGTGGGAATGCAAATTAGTTCAACCATTGTGGAAAGCAGTATGGAGGTTCCTCCAAAAATTCAAAATGGAAATACCATTTGACCCAGGAATCCCACTCCTAGGAATTTACCTTAAGAATCCAGCAGCCCAGTTTGAAAAAGACATATGCACCCCTATGTTTATCGCAGCCCTATTTACAATAGCCAAGAAATGGAAGCAACCTAAGTGTCCATCAGTAGATGAATGGATAAAGAAGAGGTAGTACATATACACAATGGAATATTATTCAGCCATAAGAAGAAAGTAAATCCTACCATTTGCAACAACATGGATGGAACTAGAGGGTATTATGCTCAGTGAAATAAGCCAAGCAGAAAAAGACAAATATCAAATGATTTCACTCATATGTGGAGCATAAGAGCAAAGAAAAAAACTGAAAGAACAAAACAGCAGCAGAGTCACAGAACCCAAGAATGGACTAACAGTTACCAAAGGGAAAGGGACTTGGGATGATGGGTGGGAAGGGAGGGACAAGGGGGAAAAAGGGGCATTACGATTAGCAGACATAACGTTGGGTGCGTAAGGGGAGGTCTGTACAACTCAGTGAAGACAAGTAGTGATTCTATAGTGTCTCACTACATGATGGACACTGACTGTAATGGGTTATGTGGGGGAGGACCTGATGAAGTGGGTAGTTTAGTAACCATAATGTTCCACATGTAATTGTAGATTAATGATACCAAAAAAAACTAGCATGCTACTGACACAAAAATAGACACAGGATCAATGTAACCAAATAGCCCAGAAATAAGCTCTCTATTGTGGTCAGTTAATCTGTGGTGAAGGAGGCAAGAATATACAATAAAGAAATTATAGTCTCTTCAGTGTCTGGGAAAACTGGACACCTATATGCAAAAGAATGAAACTGTAGCACTGTCCTACACCATATACATAAATAAATTTAAAATGGATTAAATACCTAAATATAAGGCCTGAAACTATAAAACTCCTAGAAGAAAGCATAGGCGGTAAAGTTTTTAATATAAACATTAGAAATTTTTTCTAGGTATGCCTCCTCAGGCAAGGGAAACAAAAGCAAAAATAAAAAAGTGGGACTACATCAAACTAAAAAGCTTCTGCACAGCAAAGGACACAATCAACAAAACAAAAAGGCAACCCACTGTATGGGAGAATATATTTGCAACAATATATCTGTAAGGGGATAATATCCCAAATATATAAAGAACTCATAAAACTCAACACCAAAAAAATAAAACAAAACAAGTAATCGCATTAAAAAATGAGCAGGAGACCCGAATAGGCATTTTTCCCAAGAAGACATACAGATTGCCAACAGACACATGAAAGCATGCTCAACATCACTAATCATCAGGGAAAGGCATATCAAAACCACAATGAGATATCACCTCATACCAGTCAGAATGACCACTATCCAAAAGACAAGAAATAACAAGTGTTGGCAAGAGGATGTGGATGTAAAGGGAACCCTCGTACACTACTGGTGGGATTGTAAATTGGTGCAGCCACTAAGGGAAGCAGTATGCAGGTTTCTCCTAAACCTACAAATAGAAATGCCATACAACCCAGCAATTTCACTTCTGGGACTCTATCCAATAACAATGAAATCACTAATTCAAAAAGATATATGCCCCCTTATGTTTTACTGCAGCATCATTTACAACAGCCAAGATATGGGAGCAACTGAAGCGTCCATCAGTAGATGAAGGATAAAGAAGTGCTACACATATACAATGGAATATTATTTGGCCATAAAAAATAAAGAAATCCTGTTATTTGCGACAACATGGATGGACCTGGAGGGTATTATGTTAAGTGAAATAAGTCAGAGAAAGAGGAAAAACATATGGTTTCACTTATACATGGAATCTGAAAACAAAACAAATGAACAAACAAACAGATACAGACTCATGAACACAGAGAACAGATGGTTGGTTACAACAGGGTAGGGGTGAAATAGGTGAAGAGGACAAAGTACAAACTTCAAAGTATTAAATAATTTAGTAACAGGAATGGAAGTATAGCATAGGTAATAATACAGCCAATTGTATATATTGTAATATATTTGTATGGTGACAGATAGTAACTACACTTTTGGTGAGCACAAATAAAGTATATAATTAATGAATCAGTAAGGTGTTCATCTGAACCCAATATAATATTCTATATAAACTATATTTCAATAAAAAAGTGATTCTAAAAAAATTGCAAAGGTTATAAAACTGAACAGTGTGGAAAAAAATGTTTGTTATTTAAGGCAAAAGTTAGTAAAACATTATATTTCTAAGCCCCACAACAGTCATAAAAACTTTCTGTGCCACCTAGCTTCAAAATACAGACCTAATACAGAATGACCAAATAAAAAGCTGCCTCTTATATGACTGCTTTTCAAGAACAGATATTAACATTATAGCGTTAAAAAGTTAGGGAAAACAGTATGTTTTTGTTAGGACTACAGGCTAAGGGATGGCCTAGTGTCATATTCCAGTTTTGCTACTTACCACGTATGTGTCCTTGGGCAAGCTGCTTCACCTCTTTTTGCTATAGTTTCATCATCCAAAAATGTGCGAGCAGTAAGTGTACCCAGTTGGGAGGATTAAATGAATCAATATAGTTATAAATTGCTTAGAATGTTGCCTGGTATACTATGCAGTGGATAATTACCAGCTATTATCAGCAAATACCTAATAGATATGACACTTCTCGGACTGATCCTCTGTCTCTTACCTTTTACTCATTTACTGTTTGTTCCATTCCTCTGCTTTCTGGCAGACTTCATTGAATTTATCCCCCAAACACTAATACTGAATTTTTGAATTCAGGAATTCATATTTTTAACTTCCAATAGCTCTTTGTTTTCTGACTGTTCCCTTCTCAAGGCATCCTATTCTTTTTAGTTGCAGTATACATTCAAATTCCTCTCAGGATATTAACAAGAATCTTTTTTCCTTAAAGTATTTTTCTATTCCATTATGTTATGCTATTCATGTGTCATTAACAAACTGTTTTAGCTATTTTAGCTAAACATTGTCACAGTAAATATCAATAGCAGTTAATACAACACTCTCCTCATTGAGCTTTTTCAGATTTTCTCCTGAATAAAAACTCAAAAATTAAAATTTTTAGAAATATTTCCCACATATAATCACAGCATAATATATACCATATATGTGCCAACACTTACAGAGCCCCTGTAATGTCTCTTCCTGATCATACCCCTCTGCTTCCTCTGCAAAGATAACAATACCCTGAGATTTATGTTTATCATCCCCTTAATTTAGTTACTAGCTTTACCATAAATGTACATCATCTTAAATAATATATTGCTTAGTTTTGCAGGATTTTGTCTATATTCTTTTGAAACCTGCTTTTTTCATTTAAAATGATGAATCTAGCTATTTAGTTCATTGACTCTCAATACTGTATAGTATTCCATTGTATGAATGCTACAGTTTACTTACTCACTCTCTTGTGAATGGCCATTTGGATAATTTAAAATTTTTCTTAGTAAAGCAGTATTACTACGAACACACAATTAGATGTCTCGTGGTACACCATCAAAGATATATGACTCGGAGTGGAACTGCTGGGGCACAGACTATGCAATCTTCACATTTATTAGATAATGTCAAATTGTTCATACTACTGTTTCTATATTAATCACATTTCCACTTGATATTAAATCACATGAACTTATAATATTAGTATCACAGTTGCATAATATTTGTAAAATTCACTGAAAAATATTCCTTCTTTTATTCTCAGGAACAGTCAGCATAAAGTAGGGATGAACGCCTCATGAATGTTTGGTAAAGTCTACCAAACAAGTCTGGTGACTGGAGGTAGATGGAAATAGATTCAAGACTGCTTATTTAATTTCTTCAAAGGTTATAGATCTGTCAGATTTAATCAAAATTCTTCACCTAAATTTTCTAAGGTATTAACAAAAACTTTTTTCATAAATTTAATTACTCTTGAGATACCTATTTCATTAGTTTTTACAAATAATCAGCTTTTGGTCTTATTAATTTTTTGCTTATTCCATTAATTTTCCTTCTTTTAAACTGGTTTGGTTCCTTTTTTTCTCTACTTCCTGGAAATTTATCTCTTTAATTTCATACTTTCTTTTCTAACTATTTCTGTTAAGTATTGCACAAGTTGCAAATTACACCTGTCAGTATGCACTGTTTTCATTTTTACTCATTTCTAAGTATTTCCTCATTTCTTTTTGACCCATACTGTAGAAATCTTTATTTTAAAAATTCCACAGGGGAGATGGGATTATAGATGGCAGCATGAGAGGTAAGACAGAAAACTCCTCCTAAAACCACATATAATATGAAAATATAACAAATATATCAAATCATTAAAGAGGAACAGGAAAGAAGGCTGCAGCAGACTGTCTACACCTGGGGAAACCAGCAGGCCTCAAGAAAAAGGGTAACATACCAAAGCCATGATCGGAGGGACTCAAGATCTTCCCCCACCCCAGCTCAATGAAGGGAGGAAGAGAAACAGAGTGGGGAGGGGGTGAAAGCCTAGGACTGGTGAACACCAGCCCTGGAGATCTGCTCTGGGAGCACAAAACTACATTACATGGTGCTCCAGAGATTACTGGGGTTGGTTGGAAAGCTAAGACAGACAGAATACTTGGAGAGACTGAGATTCCAAACACTTGTGGAAAACAGGTATCCACATCTGGCCGCTATGGGAAAAAAGAAAGGCGGAAAGTCTGAGAGATTTCCTAACAGCGAGAGGTCTGCTAAAGGGGCAAGGTTGGCACAAACCTTGCTGCTCAGGAGAAAGCACAGGTGGACAAAATTTTCCAGAAGCACTCTGCCCAGCAGGTTGGGAACTTTCAGGAGGTTCAGGTGCTCCATCCCCCTGGCTGGCTACACAGTTCCGAGGCCCCCCACTGTGATACGCACCCTGCTGCGACTTCCTCCCGGCCAGCACCACCTCACAAACTTGCTGCCGATGCCATTGTGCCAGACCAGCCAGAGGACAGCCTGGCCTACAGAGTTACAAACGCAAAGCACAGAGGCTTCTCTCTGCACGCTCAGCCCACAGGCCCTGGCAGTGGAGACAGGCACTGCAATCGGGTAGCAGGAAAAACCTTTTTCCTCTCAACAGGTACCAGAAGCACTCCCTTGCAACCGCTGCCATCACTCCAGGGTGAAGCAGCTACAGAGAGTAGAGCTTCTGGGCATGAGAGGGTGCCATGTACAAATATGAAACATGAAAGGAACCTGGTTCAACCCCAAATCCCACAAACACCAGACAGAGGGACAAGTGAAACTAAACTCATCAGTCTTCCTGAAAGATATTTCAAAATAAAAATTATAAACATGCTCATGGAGCTACAGAAAAATATTCAAGAGCTAAGGAATGAATTCAGGAATGAGATACAAACATTCAAGAATACAGTACTGAAATGTAATATAAACAATGCAGGGATTTAAAAGCAGACTAGATGAAGTAGAGGAGAAAGTAAATAAAACAGAAATTTGAGAACATGAATACAAAGAAGCTGAGGCACAAAGAAAAAAAGGACCTCTAGGAATGAAAGAATATTGACAAAACTGTGTGATCAATATAAATGGAACAATATTCACACTATAGGGGTACCAGAAGAAGAGGAGAGCGAGAAAGGGTTAGAAAGTGTCATTGAAGAGGTAATTGCTGAGAACTTCACAATCTAGGGAAGGAGATAGTCTCTAAGGCCATAGAGGTGCACAGAACTCCCAACACAAGGGAAACAAGGAGGACAACACCTAGATATATAATAATTAAAATGGCAAAGATCAAGGATAAAGACAGACTATTAAAAGCAGGTAGAGAAAGAAAAAAGATCACATACAAAGGAAAACCCATTAGACTATCATCAAACTTCTCAACAGAAACCTTACAAGCCAGAAAGGAGTGGCATGATATATTTAATGCAATGAAACAGAAGGGCCTTGAAACAAAAATACTCTATCAGGAAAGATTATCATTTAAATTTGAAGGAGGGATTATACTATTTCCAGATAAGCAAAAGCAGAGAGAATTTACCTCCCCCAAATCGTTTCTACAGTGTATTTCGCAGGGAAGGCTATAGATGGAAGTGTTCCTAATGCTAAATAGCTACCACCAGAAGAAATAAAACCATAGTAAAGAAAGTAGACCAATTAATAACTAAGCAGATGCAATATCAAAAGAACTACACCCAAAATAAGCCAAGGGATAGACAAAGAGTACAGAATATGATAACTAATATACAAAGAATGGAGGAGGAAGAAAAAGGAGGAAAAAAAAAGCACCTTTAGATTGTGTTTGCAATAGTATGCCAAGTGAGTTAAATGTGACTGTTAGATAGTAAGGAAGTTACCCTTGAACATTTGGTAACCACGAATCTAAAGCCTGCAATGGCAATAAGTACATAACTATCGATAATCACCCTAAATGTAAATGGTCTGAAGACACCAATCAAAAGACACAGAGTCACTGAATGGATTAAAAAACAAGACCCATCTATATGCTGCCTACAAGAAACTCACCCTAAACCCAAATACATACAGAGACTCCAAATGAAGGGATGGATAAAGATATTTCATGCACCTAATAGGGAGAGAAAAGCAAGAGTTGCAGTACTTGTATCAGACAAAACAGTTTTCAAAACAAAGGAAATAACAAGAGACAAAGAAGAACATTACATAATGATGAAGGGGTCAGTCCAACAAGAGGATAAAATCATTATAACTATCTATGCACCCAACACAGGAGCACCTACATATGTGAAACAAATACTAACAGAAATAAAGGGGAAATAGAATGCAATGCATTCATTTTAGGAGACTTCAACACACCAGTCACTCCAAAGGACAGATCAAACAGACAGAAAAAAAGTAAAGAGACAGAGGCACTGAACAACACACTAGAACAGATGGACCTAACAGACATCTACAGAACACTCCATCCAAAAGCAACAGGATACACATTCTTCTCAAGTGCACATGGAACACTTTCAAGAACAGATCATGTATTAGGCCACAAAAAGAACATCAGTAAATTCAAAAAGATTGAAATTGTACCAACCAGCTTCTCAAATAACAAAGGTATGAAAAAAGAAATAAATTACAGAATATGAAAAAGCCCACAAACACATGTAGGCTTAATAACATGCTCCTAAATAATCAATGGATCAATGACCAAATAAAAACAGAGATAAACAATATATGGAGACAAACGACAACAATAATTCAACACCACAAAATCTGTGGGATGCAGTGAAGGCCGTGCTAACAGGGAAATAGATTGCAATACAGGCCTACCTCAGGAAAGAAGAACAATCCCAAATGAACAGTCTAAACTCACAATTAATGAAACTAGAAAAGGAAGAACAAATGAGGCCCAAAGTCAGTAGAAGGAGGGATATAATAAAAATTAAAGCCGAAATAAATAAAATTGAGAAGAAGAAAACAACAGAAAGAATCAATGAAAGCAGAGCTGGTTCTTTGAGAAAATAAACAAAATAGATAAACCCCTAGCCAGACTTACCAAGAAAAAAAGAGTGTCCTCACACATAAACAGAATCAGAAATGAGAAAGGAAAAATCAGTATGGACACCACAGAAATACAAGAAATTATTAGAGAATACTATGAAAAATTTTATGCTAACAAACTGGATAACCTTGAAGAAACGGACAACTTTCTAGAAAAATATAACCTTCCAAGGCTAATCTAGGAAGAAACAGAAAATCTGAACAGACCAATTACCAGCAACAAAATTGAATTTGTAATAAAAAAAATTACCTAAGAACAAAACCCATGGACCAGAGGGCTTCACCACTGAATATTATCAAACATCTAGTGAAGACCTAATACCCATCCTGGTTAAAGTGTTCCAAAAAATAGAAGACGAGGGAATACTTCCAAACTCATTCTATGAGGCCAGCATCACTTTAATACCAAAACCAGGTAAAGACATCACAAAAAAAGGAAATTACAGACCAATACCCTTGATGAACATCGATGCAAAAATACTGAACAAAACACTAGCAAATCGAATTCAAAAATAGTTCAAAAAGATCATCCATCATGATCAAGTAGGATTTATTCCAGGGATGCAAGGATGGTACAGTATTTGAAAATCCATCAACATCATTCACCACATCATCAAAAAGGACAAAAACCACATGATCATCTCCATAGATGCTGAAAAAGCACTTGATAAAATTCAACATCCATTCATAACGAAAACTCTCAACAAAATGGGTATAGAGGGCAAGTAGCTCAACATAAAAAAGGCCATATATGACAAACCCACAGCCAACACCATACTCAACGGCGAGAAGCTGAAAGCTTTTCCTTTAAGATCAGGAACAAGACAAAGATGCCCTCTCTCCCAATTTTATTCAACATAGTTCTGGAGATCATAGTCACGGCAATTAGACAACACAAAGAAATAAAAGGCATCCATTTTACAGGTAAGGAAGAAGTTAAACTGTCACTGTTTGCAGATGACATGATATTGTACATATAAAACTCTAAAGAATCCACCCCAAACTACTAGAACTAATACCTGAATTCAGCAAAGTTGAAGGATACAAAACTAATACACAGAAATCTGTTGCATTCCTATATAACGGAGAACTAGCAGAATGAGAAATCAGGAAAACAATTCCATTCACAATTGCATAAAAAGGAATAAAAACTTAGGAATAAAACTAACCAAGGAAGTGAAAGAGCTATACCCTGAAAATTACAAGACACTCATGAGAGAAATTAAAGAAGATACCAATAAATGGAAATACATCCCGTGCTCATGGACAGGAAGAATATTGTCAAAATGGCCATCCTGCCTAAAGCAATCTACAGATTCAATGCAATCCCTATCAAAATACCAACAGCATTCTTCAACAAACTGGAACAAATAGTTCTAAAATTCATATGGAACCACAAAAGACCCCAAATAGCCAAAGCAATCCTGAGAAGGAAGAATAAAGCTGGAGGGATTATGCTCCCTGACTTCAAGTTCTGCTACAAAGCCACAGTAATCAAGACAATTTGGTACTGGCACAAGAACAGACCCAGAGACCAATGCAACAGACTAGAGATCCCAGATATAAACCCAAACATATATGGTCAATTAATATATGGTCAAAGAACCATGGATATACAATGAGGAAATAACAGCCTCTTCAACAACTGGTGTTGGCAAAACTGGACAGCTACATGCAAGAGAATGAAACTTAATTATCATCTAACTCCATACACAAAAGTAAACTCGAAATGGATCAAAGACCTGAATGTAATACATGAAACCATAAAACTCTTGGAAGAAAACATAGGCAAAAAAATCTCTTGAATAAACATGAACAACTTTTTCCTGAACGCATCTTCTCGGGCAAGGGAAACAAAAGGAAAAATGAACAAATGGGACTACATCACACTAAAAAGCTTCTGTACAGCAAAGGACACCATCAGTAGAACAAAAAGGCATCCTACAATATGGGAGAATATATTTGTAAATGACTTATCCGACAAGGGCTTAACACCCAACATATATAAAGAACTCACACGTCTCAACAACCAAAAAGCAAATAACCTATTTAAAAAATGGGCAGATGATATGGACAATTCTCCAAAGAAGAAATTCAGATGGCCAGCAGGCACATGAAAAGATGCTCCACATCAATAATTAAATGCAAATTAAAACCACAATGAGATATCACCTCACACCAGTTAGGATGGCCAACATCGAAAAGACTAGGAACAGCAAATGCTGGTGAGGATGAGGAGAAAGGGGAACCCTCCTATGCTGATGGTAGGATTGGAAATTAGTTCAACCATTGTCGAAAGCAATATGACAGTTCCTCAAAACAGTAAAAATAGAAATACCATTTCACCCAGGAATTCCACTCCTAGGAATTTACCCTAAGAATGTAGGGTCTCAGTTTCAAAAAGACATATGCACCCCTATGTTTATCACAGCACTATTTACAATAGCCAAGATATGGAAGCAACCAACTGTCCATCAGTAAAGGAATAGATAAAGAAGCTGTGATACACATACACAATGGAATACTATTCAGTTATAAGAAAAAGACAAATCCTACCATTTGCAACAGTGTGGATGGAGCTAGAGGGTATTATGCTCAGTGAAATAAGCCAGGCAGAGAAAGACAAGTACCAAATGATTTTAAACATCTGTGGAGTATAACAATGAAGCAAAACTGAAGAACAAAACAGCAGCAGATTCACAGACTCCAAGAAGGTACTAGCGGTTACCAAAGGGGAGGGCTGGGCGAGGGTGGGTCGGGTGGGAGGGAGAAGGGGATTGAGGGTATTATGTTTAGTACACATTGTTTGGTGGGGTCACTGGGAAGACAGTGTAGCACAGAGAAGAAAAGTAGTGACCTTACTACACTGATGGACAGTGACTTCAATAGGGTATGGGGGGGTACTTGATGATATGGGTGAATGTAATAATCACAATGTTTTCATTGTGAAACCTTCATAAGAGTGTATATCAATGATACCTCAATTAAAAAAATGAAAAAAAAATCTCCCTGGGTTGTGTGAATGGGTGGGGTATTGAATCTAACTTTACTACATTGTGATCACACTACTATGTCTATTTTTTAGTATTTATTGGCATTTGTTTTGTGACCTAGCATGCATCATAAAAACTAGATAGCTATTCTATGTGTCCTTGAAAATAATGTGTATTCTAACTATTAGCATTTAACATGTTTTAGCTCAAGGTTACTACTGTGCTGTTCAAGTTCACTACATCTTATTCATTTTTAAAAATTGAAAGGTTTACATACCATATTATATTGGTTTCTGGTGTACAACATAATGATTCAACAATTATATACATTACAAAATGCTCACCATGATAGGTGCAATTACCATCTATCATTATACAAAGATACTACAAAAATATTGTTGATTATATTCTCTATGCTGTACTTTCATTCCCTTGACTAATTTATTTTGTAATTGGAATTGTATCCTCTTTCTCCCCTTCACCTATTTCACGCATCCTCATCCTTACTAATATTTTGTCTAGTCAATTTATAAATTATTTTAAAAGATATTAAAACTTCCTGGTATAACCATGGATTTATCAATTTCTCTCGAATATTGTATTAATTTCTACTTCATATTTCTCATGCCTACATTGTTACATGCATGCATGTAAGTTCAGCACTGTTAAACGTTCCTGGTGAATTGTTCCTTTTTTAAAAAGGCAGTGTCTTTAGTTTTAATAATGCTTTTGCCTTAATGTTAAAGTTGAATGATACTAATACCAACTTCTTTTGGTTAGTATTTGCCTACTATGTTTATCCTCTTTAGTTTTAACTTTTTTGTGTCATTTGGCACCTTATGTCGGTCTCTCATAGACAGCATGTAACTAAAATTTATAATTTAAAAAAACAGATTTAAGAGTTTCTCTTAACTGACGGGTTTATGCCATTTACTTTTATGGTGATCTTGACTCTTTTGGTTATATTGAGATTTATTTCTACCACTTTATTTTGTGTTCGCTTTATATGATCCTTATTTTTTCTCATTTCTTCCTTTCTATTGTATTAATCAAGTTTTCCTTATTTCTTTGAGTATTAGTTTGGAAGTTAAATGTTCTACTTTTAATTGCAACTTTGAATTCAGGCATACACATTTAAAAAATGTGTCTACATTCCATCACTGTACTACAAAGACCTCAAAAGCCTTTGACTTCAATTATGCTCACTCATCCTCTCTGATATTGAGTGTTTTAGTTCCACTTAGTGTCCCAGGGTGGGCTGCAGCTGACTTATATGACTCCCAAGAGCTGACTGCTAAATTTCAGAAATTTCATAATTCAGTTGTTGAAAATTATTAAAAATTAAATTATGTAAACTTTAAATTAAGTAAATTATCAAGAAAATTAAGTAAAAAATCAAGGCAATAACTGCTTAAAAGTCATTACTTCCTATGTACTTTATCATATTTTATTATTACCAGTGTTCCTGAGATCATTTACATCTATTGTATCTGTCTGGAAGAAACAGAATATAATGGTGTTTTACTGTGCATCTCTTCCCATTCTGCACTCACAACTGAATACTGGAATATTTGATTGAATACTGGAGTATTTGATTGAATACTGGAGTATTTTCTCTGGAAATATGTAATCGAGAGGAATTAGCAAATGCTACAAAATCAAGGCTCCTCTATCTCCTCTGTGAAATCTAGATATTAAACATATTCCAGCCAAACCCTGCTACCCCCCTTTGGTCATAAATATTGTTGTTGTTTCCTGTACTTACGGTTTATTTGTGTGCCATTTTGCATCTCCTTTCTGCCTTCTAGATTATTCCATTTTGAATGATAGTGGGCCTAGATTTGCTGTTACCCTGATCGTATTAAAACACAAGTGCCTGGGTTAAGGGAACTGTCCCTCACCAGGGGCTGCAGTGGCTTTAATTTAACTTATTCTTCTTGATTTTAGGTCCTTCTATGTTTCTGGTCCTTTGTGAACTCCTATTCCTCAAAATATCAGCACTTCATGAAACTCTTAAGTATATTCTACTCAGCATTTTCAGATTTCTGTAATTTAAGGCTTTCAGATTATTTTAGTATGACTTCTTATTGGTAGAAGTCTTCTTTAAAAGAATATTAAAGTTTTTTTTGTTTTGTTTTGTTTTTTGTATTTCTGGACATTTATTTCCACAATAATATACTCATATTATTTTCATACAGTATAAAGTTAAGCTTTATAGAAAAATATTCTTTTTTCTATAACAATATAAAACATGAATGCTGAGGACCCACCTGTAACCTTTCTTTTTTATTTTGGTACCATTAATATACAATTAAATGAGCAACACTGTGGTTACTAGATTCCCCCCATTATCATAGTTCCCACTGTATAACCCATTACAGTCATTGTCCATTATAGTAGTAAGATGCTATAGAATCACTACTTGTCTTCTCTGTGCTATACTGCCTTCCCTGTGCCATTCCCCTACATTATGTGTGCTAATCGTAAGGCCCCTTTTTCCCCTTATCCCTCCCTTCCTACCCATCCTCCCCAGAACCTTTCCCTTTGGTAACTGTTAGTCCATTCTTGGGTTCTGTGAGTCTGCTGCTGTTTTGTTCCTTCAGTTTTTGCATTCTTCTTATACTACACAGATGAGTAAAATCATTTCATACTTGTCTTTCTCTGCCTGGCTTATTTCACTGAACATAATATCCTCTAGCTCCATACATGTTGTTGCAAATGGTAGGATCTGTTTTCTTCTTATGGCGGAATAATATTCCATTGTGTATATATACCACATCTTCTTTATCCATTCATCTACTGATGGACACTTAGGTTGCTTCCATTTCTTGGCTATTGTAAATAGTGCTGCGATAAACATAGGGGTGCATATGTCTTTTTCAAACTGGGCTGCTGCATTCTTAGGGTAAATTCCTAGGAGTGGAATTCCTGGGTCAAATGGTATTTCTATTTTGAGTGTTTTGAGGAACCTCCATACTGCTTTCCACAATGGTTGAACTAATTTGCATTCCCACCAGCAGTGTAGGAGGGTTCCCCTTTTCTCCACATCCTTGCCAACATTTGTTGTTGTTTGTCTTTTGGATGATGACCATCCTAACTGGTGTAAGGGGATATCTCATTGTGGTTTTAATTTGCATTTTGCTGATGATTAGTGATGTGGGGCATCTTTTCATGTGCCTGTTGGCCACCTGAATTTCTTTTTTGGAAAAGTGTCTGTTCAGATCCTCTGCCCATTTTTTAAACAGGTTAGTTGCTTTTTGTGTGTTGAGGCGTGTGAGTTCTTTATATATTTTGGATGTTAACCCCTTGTCGGATGTGTTGTTTACAAATATATTCTCCCATACTGTAGGATGCCTTTTTGTTCTACTAATGGTGTCCTTTGCTGTACAGAAGCTTTTTAGTTTGATATAGTCCCACTTGTTCATTTTTGTTTCCCTTGCCCATGGCGATATGTTCATGAAGAAGTTGTTCATGTTTATATTCAAGAGAGTTTTGCCTATGTTTTCTTCTAAGAGTTTTATGGCTTCATGGATTACATTCAGATCTTTGATCCATTTTGAGTTTACTTTTGTGTATGGAATTAGACGGCAATCCAGTTTCATTCTCTTGCACGTAGCTGTCCAGTTTTGCCAGCACCAGTTGTAGAAGAGGCTGTCATTTCCCCATTGTAAATCCATGGCTCCTTTATCGTATATTAATTGACCATATATGCTTGGGTTTATGTCTGGGCTCTCTATTCTGTTCCACTGGTCTATGGGTCTGTTCTTGTGCCGGAATTAAATTGTCTTGATTACTGTGGCTTTGTAGTAGAGCTTGAAGTTGGGAAGTGAGATTCCCCTTGCTTTATTATTCCTTCTCAGGATTGCTTTGGCAATTCGAGGTCTTTTGTGGTTCCATGTGAATTTTAGAACTATTTGTTCCAGTTCATTGAAAAATGCTGTTGGCATTTTGATTAATGTTTTTTTCATAAACATTGTATTTTATAGCTTTTATAATGAGATCTTTGTATTTTGTAACCAGTAGCTGTTTGTATATAGGAAATCTATTCATATTTGTAAATATACTATGTAACCATTTTCTTCATAATATTGTTTATTCTAGTATTTCTACTGCTAATTCCATTGGATTTTTCCTATATATCTCCTATGAATAATAATTTAAAAGGAAGGTAAAATAGGTAATACAGTGAAAAAGAATCATTGAATTTTCACAAACCAAATAATCTTTTGTAAAATTAATCATAGAAACTAAAATTTCAAACATATCAATGAAACTGCATACAGAAGATTAAATCACTTATTTTTATATTAAAACATAAAATTAGAAAACAAACAAAATATCTCCTAAAAGCTTTGCATTTAAAATTAGGAGAAGGACAATTTAAGAACAGTAAGGAAGTAGTAATGGGTAAATACTTATATTGAACTAAAAAGATCTTTTGGCAGTGACAGAGAAAACACAATAACTAGAACCAAATTAAATGACTTTTAGCAACTGATACCTTCTGTTCCAGGGTTAGTTGATACTTCTGTTTAACTCTCTTAAACTTGTTGAACCAAGTATTGTCATCCATGATGAAGGGAGGCCTGGCATTCTCTGGGGTGCTGCTCTCACTATCACTGCTTCCCAAAGTCCTCAGCTCTTCCTCATCACTGCTGATACTATCAGAACTGGGAAGATCAGAGTTAAAAAAAGACATCAAGTTAATAACATATTCCACTTTGATTTTTAAGAAATACTTCTGTATTTGCAAGATGCTGGTGACCAAACTCCAAAACATTTAGCATTAAACATACAATTATATTAATGATATTATAAAGACTTCAGTGCTGAAAAAAAAGACAAGCTTGCATGACTCCATCTCACAAACTCAGATCTAGAAATACTAAAGAGATGCAAGTGAGGTTTTACAGATCTAAGGAATTAACATAAATGCTGAAAATGCCTTCAGAAGAAAAGACTTCCTCAGAAAATATCTAGAAGCTCCAGATGCACTAAGAGCTTTATACAACATTATTTTCATTGCCCCAGGTGGATTACTTCCTGTCCAATCTCCACTCAAGGCAGGCAGTGGAGTACACATCAGGGCAGTGTTCAGCTTAGCTTTGGCAAAGAGAAGATAACAAGAGGTCCAAAAAAACCAGTCACCCTTAGGCAGTTTCTTTTGTGGGAAGGGGTGGTAGAGGTATAGAGAGAACATCCATTATAATCCATATCTAAAATTCCTCGGACATCAGTATGGCAGAGGAAGACAGAACAGGTGAAAAAAAGGGAAAGAAACTAAGTGGAGAGGAAAGGGGGCTAAAATGGATATCTAGTTTAGAAGAAAGATTAGGTGTTAGTATACTTAAAAAGGAAAAAGTAAATTTAAAATATGAGCAATGACAATAACATATTTAAAAAAGAGCATAAACATAGTCTATTATAACCTTCAAAGTATTTTAAAAACCTCTGATCAAATGGAGGTGCAAAATAAGAAAATAAAGTAAGTTCAAAATAAAAAATAAGAGAATAATCTCTAATGCAAAATGAAATACAGAAATCATAAATAGGTTAAATTCAACAATGAAAGTCAAATTTTCAGGTTTGATTAAGACAAGGGTGAACAATAAAGTTGTCTAGAAGATACACATGAATACAGAACAATTAAAATTAAAGAGATGGAAAACACATCCAAAAACATGAAGCAAAAGAAATCCAATTCAGAAATTACAATTTCATAGGTTAATGTACATATACTTGTCAAAAATATAAAGATCAAAGAATATATTATATATTTCATCTTCTGTTGGGCTCCTGAGTCTATTGTCTCAGAATGTTGCAAATTTCAATCAGAGACCTCCACATTAAAAAAGGCCAAACCAAGGAGATATTCTTAGTTCTTGACCTAGGAAATAAACCAATAAACAAACACACACCAAAGGAAATGTGACTGCCACAGCTGTGGCTTTGGGTGGATTGGAGAAAAGAAAGCATGGCTGATGATAAAGTTCCAACTTTGAAAAACAGACAAATAAAACTTATAAAAAATTATATTTGACATTAAAAATTAAATGTATCTATCTCCCCAGGCAAGGGAAACAAAAGCAAAAATGAACAAGTGGGACTATATCAAACTAAAAAGCTTCTGTACAGCAAAGGACACCATAAGTAGAACAAAAAGACATCCTACATTATGGGAGAATATATTCATAAATGACATATCCGATAAGGGGTTGACATCCAAATTTTATAAAGAGCTCATACACCTCAACAAACAAAAAGCAAATAACCCAATTAAAAAATGGGCAGAGGAGCTGAACAGATACTTCAAAGAAGAAATTCAGATGGCCAACTGGCACATGAAAAGATGCTCCACATTGCTAATCATCAGAGAAATGCAAATTAAAACCACAATGAGATATCACTTCACACCAGTTAGGATGGCCAACATCCAAAAGACAAACAACAACAAATATTGGCGAGGAAGTGGAGAAAGGGGAAACCCTCCTACACTGCTGGTGGGAATGTAAACTAGTTCAACCATTGTGAAAAGCAGTATGGAGGTTTCTCAAAAAACTCAAAATAGAAATACCATTTGACTCAGGAATTCCACTCCTAGGAATTTACCCTAAGAATGCAGGAGTGCAGTTTGAAAAAGACACATGCACCTCTATGTTTATCGCAGCACTATTTACAATAGCCAAGAAATGGAAGCAACCTAAGTGTCCATCAGAAGATGAATGGATAAAGAAGAGGTGGTACATATACACAATGGAATATTAGTCAGCCATAAGAAGAAAACAGATCCTACTATTTGCAACAACATGGATGGAGCTAGAGGGTATTATTTATGCTCAGTGAAATAAGCCAGGCAGAGAAAGAGAAGTATCAAATGATTTCACTCAACTGTTGAGTGTAAGAACAAAGCAAAAACTGAAGGAACAAAACAGCAGCAGACTCACAGAACCCAAGAATGGACTAACAGTTACCAAAGGGAAAGAGACTGGAGAGGATGGTTGGGAAGGAAGGGATAAGGGGGAAAAAGGGGCATCACAATTAGGACGTATAATGTAGGGTGGGGGGACACGGGGAAGGCAGTATAACGGAGAGAAGACAAGTAGTAACTCTATAGCATCTTACTACACTGATGGACAATTACTGTAATGGGATATCTGGTGGGGACTTGATAATAGGGGGAGTCTAGTAACCATAATGTTGTTCATGTAATTGTACATTAATAATAGCAAAAAAAATTAAATGTATGCACTAACAAGCAGAAACAATTGAAGAAAGAATTAGTAAAATGTAAGAGATATAAAGAAATTACAATATTTTTAAAAGATGTTTCAAAATGCTAAGAAAAACTAATTGCTATACTAGGATAGCATATGCAGCAAAATTACCTTCCCAGAAAGAGGGCAGCATAAGCATATATTCTGAAAACTAGAACGTGAGAGATGTACTAATAAATTCTCAATGAAAGAACTTCCAATGATTGTAGTTCAGACAGAAAGGAAATGATCCAAGACAACAGTGAGAAAAAGAAATGTAACCTTATGGGTAAAACCTAAACAAATATTGAGAGAATGGAACACTAACAATGATGGCTATACTTTGCACAGATTTAAACATATCAATGAGAAGTCTAAAATTCTGGACAAGTCAAGAATGCAAGTGACTAGAGTGAAAACAGTACAAGGTCCTCACTTATTTGGATAGGTGGTAAAGATACTATCTTTAATATGCATATTAAAATTAACAGAGTGCCAATGAAAGAAGATAAGCATAGTATGTACCTTGTAAATTAGTAGAGGAATAAAAGGGGAGGAGAGGAAATATTAATGAAAAAAAAAGACAGGAAGGGCAGAAAAAAGGATACAAAAACATATGACAAATAGCAAAAAGTACAACAGTAGATATTAATCCAAATATATCAGTAAATATCCTAAGTACTTCAGTTGGAAGAGAAAACCTATTAAACTGATTTTTAAAATTCCACTTAGGAGCTATTTTTAAAAGATATACTTTAAAAATATGGAAACAAAATTTTAAAGCACTGTGTTTCATAAATTCCTGTATATTTTTTCACATATTAACATATATGAAATCAAGGTACAGCTTTCAATTGATGATATCTAAGCATTGCTGTCAAACCACTTTTTCACATATTAATTTCTCTCAACTGTGATGCATTTACAATGGAAGGCATGTCAGATTAGATGAAATACAGTAGAAAAAAAATTTAAAAATACACTGAAAAATACTAACCTAAAAAAACCTGATGGGACTATTAATATCAGATGAAATGGACTCCAAGGAATAAAAAAATTACTACATATTTATAGTTGGCACATATTGATAAAAATTCTATCAGGAAAATTTAAGAATTCTAAACAAGTATGCATCTAATAAATTCGCTTCAAAAAGGATTAAGCAAAAATTAAAAGTATCAAAAAAAACTGACAAGTCAAATATCATAGAGAAAGAATTTAACACATCATCTCAACAATTAAAAAGATGAAGCAGGGAAAAACGAGAAGGGATACAGAGTATCACAAAACATTACAAATAAGCATAATCTAATATAGGGCCCAATCATTGGAATACTGACCAATTCTAAGCAATCTCTCAATAATTTTCAAGGAACTATTATTAATAATAGACCACATTATTATATATAATATATATATAAACTATTATTATATATATTACATAGACCACATTCACTAATCATAACAAAACAAAGCCCTGAAAATGTTTAAAAATTAAAAATTACACTTTAAATACCATGTGGTCAAAAAATTATAATGGAAATTATACTTACAACAACTAAGATAAAAAAATAATTTATCAGACAAGCTGCAGCTAACATAGTACTTTCAGGATACAGCCTTATATAGTTATAAGAAAGGAAGTAAATTTAAGTATTAAGAAACAAAAGGCCATAAAAACTCTTAATAAAGTAGATATAGAGGGAACACAGCTCAACATAATAAAGGCAACTGACATCATATTCAACAGTGTGAAGCTGAAAGCTTTTCCTCTAAGATCAGGGAGAAGAAAAGGATGTCCACTCTCACCACTTCTATTAAACACAATATTGGAAGTCCTAGCCAAGAGCAATTAGAAAAGAAAAAGAAAAAAAATGCATCCAAGTGAGAAAGGAAGAAATAAAACTGTCATTATTTGCAGATGATAGGATATTATGTATTAAGCCCTTAAAGACTCCAACAAAAAACCTATTAGAACAAATAAATTAATTCAGTAGAGTTGCAGGGTACAAAATCAATGTATAAAAATCAGTTCCGTTTCTACACACTAATAACTATCAGAAAGAAATATTAGGAAAACAATCCCATTTATAATTACATCAAAAAGAATAAAATACTTAGGAATAAACTTAACCAAGACCCCTACACTGAAAACCATAAGACACTGATGAAAGAAATTAAAGACATAGAAAAATGGAAAGTTATTCTGTGCTCAGCTTTTGAAAGAATTAGAATTGTTCAAATGTCCATATTATCCAAAGAGAGCTACAGATTTAATGCAATCCCTACCAAAATTCCAATGACATTTTTCACAGAAATGAAAAACAAGCCCAAAATTTGTATGGAACCACAACAGCCAAAATATAATAACCACAAAAGCCAAAGCAATCCTGAGAAAGAACAGAGCTGGAGGCACCACACTTTCAAATTTCAAAACATATTATAAATCTATAGTAATTCAAACAGTACTGGATTGGCATAAATAAAAACACATAGATCAATGTAACGAAATAGCCAAGAAATAAATCCATGCATATACATGGTAAATTAACTTATGAAAAAGGAGCCAAGAATATACAATGGGAGAAGGACTGTCTTTTCAATAAATGGTGCTGGGAAAACTGGTGAACAATATGCAAAAGAATGAAACTAGACCCCTATCTTACACTATACATAAAAATCAGCTCAAAATTGATTAAAGACTTGAATGAAAAAACCGAAACTGTAAAAGTCCTAGAAAAAACAGAGTTAAGTAATCTCCTTGACATTAATCTTGGCAATGATTTCTTACCAACAACAAAGGCTAATAAAACCAAAGGCAAAAATAAACAAGTAGGACTGTATCAAACTAAGACTTCTGCACAGCAAAAGAAACCATCAACAAAGTGAAAGGCAAGCCATATAAAAGAAAAAACATTTGCAAATCATAAATATGATAAAGAGTTAATATCCAAAATAAATAAAAAACTCATACAACTCATCGATCATGATCAAGTGGGATTCATCCCAGGGATGCAAGGATGGTACAACATTCAAAAATCCATCAACATCATCTACTACATCAACAAAAAGAAGGACAAAAACCACATGATCATCTCCATAGATGCTGAAAAAGCATTCGATAAAATTCAACATTCATTCATGATAATAACTCTCAACAAAATGGGTATAGAGGGCAAGTACCTCAACATAATAAAGGCCATATATGACAAACCCACAGCCAACATCATACTTAACAGTGAGAAGCTGAAAGCATTTCCTTTAAGTTCGGGAACAAGACAAGGATGCCCACTCTCCCCACTTTTATTCAACATAGTTCTGGAGGTCCTAGCCACAGCAATCAAACACAAAGAAATAAAAGGCATCCAGATTGGCAAGGAAGAACTCAAACTGTCACTGTTTGCAGATGACATGATATAATACATAGAAAACCCTAAAGAATCCACTCCAAAACTACTAGATCTAATATCCGAATTCAGCAAAGTTGCAGGATACAAAATTAATACACAGAAATCCGTTGCATTCCTATACACTAATGATAAACTAGCAGCAAGAGAAATCAGGTAAACAATTCCATTCATAATTGCATCCAAACGAATAAAATACCTAGGAATAAACCTAACCAAGGAAGTGAAAGACCTATACCCTGAAAACTACAAGACACTCTTAAGAGAAATTAAAGAGGACACTAATAAATGGAAATTCATACCATGCTCTTGGCTAGGAAGAATTAACATTGTCAAAATGGCCATCCTGTCTAAAGCAATCTACAGATTCAATGCAATCCCTATCAAAATACCAACAGCATTCTTCAATGAACTAGAGAAAGTAGTTCAAAAATTCATATGGAACCACAAAAGACCCTGAATAGCCAGAGCAATCCTGAGAAGGAAGAATAAAGCAGGGGGAATTATGCTCCCTGACTTCATGCTCTACTACAAAGCTACAGTAATCAAGACAATATGGTACTGGCACAAGAACAGACCCATAGACCAGTGGAATAGAATAGAGACCAGATATAAACCCAAGCATATAATTAATATATGGTAAAGGAGCTATGGATATACAATTGGGAAATGACAGCCTCCTCAACAGCTGGTGTTGGCTAAACTGGACAGCTACATGTAAGAGAATGAAACTGGACTACTGTCTAACACCATACACAAAAGTAAACTCGAAATGGATCAAAGACCTGAATGTAAGTCATGAAACCATAAAACTCTTAGAAAAAAACATAGGCAAAAAACTCATGGACATAAACATGAGCAACTTCTTCATGAATATATCTCCCCTGGCAAGGGAAACAAAAGCAAAAATGAACAAGTGGGACTATATCAAACTAAAAAGCTTCTGTTCGCAAAGGATACCATCAGTAGAACAAAAAGGCATCCTACAGTATGGGAGAATATATTCATAAATGACATTTCCAATAAGGGGTTGACATCCAAGTTATATAAAGAGCTCAGGCACTTCAACAAACAAAAAGCTAATAAGCCAATTAAAATATGGGCAGAGGAGCTAAACAGACACTTCTCCAAAGAAAAAATTCAGATGGCCAACAGGCACATGAATTGCTCCACATCACTAGTCATCAGAGAAATGCAAATTAAAACCACAATGAGATATCACCTCACACCAGTTAGGATGGCCAACATCCAAAACACAAACAACAACAAATGTTGGTGGGGAAGTGGAGAAAGGGGAAACCCTCCTACACTGCTGGTGGGAATGTAAATTAGTACAACCATTGTGGAAAGCAGTATGAAGGTTTCTCAAAAAATTCAAAATAGAAATACCATTTGACCCAGGAATTCCACTCCTAGGAATTTACTCTACCCAGTTTGAAAAAGACATATGCACCCCTATGTTTATTGCAGCACTATTTACAATAGCCAAGAAATGGAAGCAACCTAAGTGTCCATCAGTAGATGAATGGAAAAAGAAGATGTGGTATATATACACAATGGAATATTATTCAGCCATAAGAAGAAAACAAATCCTTCCATTTGCAACAACATGGACGGAACTAGAGGGTATTATGCTCAGTGAAATAAGCCAGGCAGAGAAAGACAAGTATCAAATGATTTTACTCATCTGTGGAGTATAAGAAGAATGCAAAAACTGAAGGACCAAAACAGCAGCAGACTCACAGAACCCAAGAATGGAGTAACAGTTACCAAAGGGAAAGATTCTGGGGAAGAGGGATGGGAAGGGAGGGATAAGGGGGAAAAAGTGCTATTATAATTAGCACCCATAATGTAGCATGGATGGGGGTGGGGTGGGGGGATACGGGGAAGGCAGTATAACACAAAGAAGACAAGTAGTGATTCTATAACATCCTACTACGCTGATGGACAGTGACTGCAATGGAGTATGTGGTGGGGACTTGATAATAGGGGGGGGTCTAGTAACCATAATAACATTTCCAATAAGGGGTTAATGCTTCTAGCAGCAGCTTCCTGAAGGCAAGATTAAGTGACAAACTTTCTTCTACCTACCTTTTTGTATCTTCTAAATATTCTATAATGAATATGCATTACTTTCCAAATAACAGCAGTAATTTGGGGAGGGACAGAACTCTTACCATCCAAAATATCTTCACACTTCTAGCTCTGAAACAATAGTGACTTCTCTCACTTACATGGTTAATTATCTTGGGGACAGGGATTGTAGTCTTTTCCAAAAGTTTATGAAATTCCTTTACTCTTGGCATTTATGTATCCCTGGCATCTAGGAAAGTTTCTTTTCTACATTAGGTGCTCAGTGAGTGCATCCTGAATGTGTGTATTCCATATATACATATATTACTCTCTTTTTATCTTCCTACAGCTTTGGCTTGACTATAACATTTAAAAAGTGTATAAAGATCATCATTCTAATTAGGAAATCACTTATGCAAGCAGACCTTTCATCTGATTAATTTTCAATGTGGATGAGATTGTGAGAAATCTGTAACTGTAGTAGGATAAATAGATACAACTCTTTTATAAAGATACACTTTAAAAGCCATGACATTTTTCAATCTATTTGTCTGAATAACTAAATTCACATAGAAACAGAAAGAAAACTGATTTGCACAAAATTGTTATTCTTTTGTTTATAATGGAAAAAAAGAAAAACAGTCTAAATAATGAATTATAGTTTTGAAATCTCAATGAACTATCATAAAGCTATTAAAATGATGACTACAGCAATAGAAATATATTCTATTTTTTAAAAATTATGATGGAATTAGAATTACATAAAAAGTATGTATTTACATGAACACTAAAAAGTGGAGTTGTATTTTTGAATGATTTCTGATACTGAAATAAATGCTTTGCAAAAAGCTATTTTAATCAGTTGAATGTATTGCACAGCAAAACAATTATGAGGTAAGATTTCAGTAACACATTTCAAAATGTCAAATACCTTTGGGTAAACTTCAAATATGGTGTATAGTCAATTACAGCAGGAAAGTTGCCATCCAATCCCTCTCCTTTTAGGCAGAAGCTAAGACAACAGACAATAAATATTTCATATAAATATAAAGTTTTAAATCACAGTATAATAAACAATTTCTTCATCAAATTGCAAGTGAGTTTTTTGTTTGTAATTTAAAAGTTACTTGTTACAAATAAGCACCCCAATAGAGATATTCTACCTTTAACGCCAATAACAAAGGCTTGTGTAAGTTAATACATGGCTATATAAATATAGTGTGCAAAAGAAAAACTGAGAAATTTGTTCAAATATTGTTCATTTATTTGACACTACCTTGGTCTTTATTGGACTTTTAAGACATAACTAGAGAATTTTCAAATGAAGACTTATTGTTCATATTACATATAATTTACATATAAATTCTCAGGTGACACTGTGTATCTCCATAAAAGATCTAATTAGAAAATGAAGGTTTCTAAACTATCTGAATAGGTGAAAAGGCTGGGAGCCTAGAAATAAAAAGAATGCTAAAAATCTCCTAATCTCCAATCAATCCTTTTTGAGGCCACAACAGGAAAAGGTTGTGACTTGCCCAGAGTCATGCTGTGGATCTCCTAAAGCCAGCAAAGAAACTTTAGATCTCCTGGACTCTCAAATCCAGTAATCTTTATTTTGTATGATGGTATATCCAATTGGATAGTTATAGTTAAAAAAAAAGGGGGGTTTAGTTTTATGATTAGTAGTATTCAAAGAAAAAAGTACATCTTCTAGGAAGATAAACATAGTAATATTTAAGGTGTAGGTTGATTTTCAAAGGAAAAAAATCAGCTAACTCCCACCTTCTGGTTTCTTTGGGAAGTTTGCCTGTTGAAATACTTGTTCTAATATATTAATATCAAGGGTATGTATGTATTATTTCAGACTTGAATAAAGACAGAGCCAAATCAAACATTTCATGTAGGCTTTCCTTCATTTACAGAAACATCACTAATGTATCTCTAAGACATTTACTTTCAGATGATTATATGGTATCAATGAAGTACAATAATTCAACAGTTTGAATTCTTGTATCAGGCCTTTTTTTTCACCAAAAATAAAATTGTACAGTATTTAGACAGAGCCAGCAGCATGCCATATAAATTACTTAGAGGAATTAAAAAGACAAACTTCATACTGTATCTATCATGCTCATTCTAAACAATTAAGCTAATTAATCTAATACTATTTTATTAAATCTAAAATAGAGGAAAGTTATAAAGTGACAAATACTATAAAAGGAAATGATTTAATACAAAAAAGGTAACATCAATGAAAATGGGCAGCATTTTTTGATTCAAGACCTAAAGGTAGGTTCTCACTTAAGTTTTATATTTATTTTGTTAGTATTCTTGGAATTTTAAGTGACATTACTTAAGAAAATATACTTCCTTCATTCTAATGTTTGAGTTCTTGTTATACAATTATCTTTTACTTTTAGCATAATGTAAAGTCTTGGATCAATTTAAGAAATACAAAGAGATGCTTTCATAAATCTAAAAAGAACTTACACTGTCCGTTTTTAGCACTTGTAAATTTGGAATTAATTCGTCTCAATAATAAAGCAAATATTAACAATATTTTTTATATTCGAGATGTATAAAAACAAAACATATAAGATAGTGTATTGTGCCAGAATCTTCTTTATCTCGACACAGGAGATAAAAAAATCTTTCTGGCTTTGAATCTACTTTTAGTGTGTTTCTTTTCATTTTAAAGCAGTAGCTGAAAATTACTAAGAGATAAGATCTAAAACGTCCCCTCACTGCTATGAGAGTACACCATTTTTTTCCCTGGGGGAATGGAGTCTAAGCATTCTTTTTGCCCAAGCTAGGGAGCAAGTCTGTCAGTAACTTCCCTAAGTTTGCGACAGTGTGTGTCTTTTCTGAGCAAACCCATTTAGAAAACTAATAGGGAACAATATGAATCAAATGTCAATATCCAGCTGTGTGCCTTACTTAGAAAGCAATGAAAAAAATCACAAGTAGGAACTATTACATGGTAAAATTTTAAAATGGCATGCATTTAGTTTAAGTACCTGAAATCAATAGCATTGAGTCCAAGCAGCATGCCAGCAAGCATATTTGCTTCCTCACCCAAGACAATTGCTCCATCTTCATAAAATCGCCTAAAAAATGAAAAGGAGTGAATCTATAAATATTAAAAAACAACTTTTATCTAGAGAAATCACTTAGACTCAAACTGAAGTAGAAAGAATTTTATTTATCAAAATAAAAACATCCATGGATCACCCAAGACATGTAGATACATAGAAGAAAAAAAAACTGCCACATAACAAAAAAGTCAGTCTAAGTGTTTCCACCACTGTTAAAAAAAAATCCCCAAAGTTATTCTTTCAATGGGCCTACATTGGCTTTCATTTTCCCAATAGGGAAGTAATATAAATATAATTTGAAAGGTGGCAAATTCACAATCATTTACACTGGTCTGTTTTCAAAACTATGCAAACTTCTATACACAGTACAAACACAAACATACCTTGTTATTCTGTAATTCCAAGGGTTATTAATCAAATTAAGAACTAGAATGGTCTGATCATTACTAATTCATGCCAACCGTTAACACTGCAATACTAATAGGGCAGATGGGCTACCAAGGTGGCTGCACATGAAAAAGAAAGTATTTATTACCTCTTTAAGAAAATGTGAATATAAATCTATCTTTGCTAATTCCTGTAAAGCCTTCTGTTTTGGTTAATGTTAGTTTTCAAAATACTGAAATTTTATTTCTAAATATTTAAAATAGATATTTTTAAAAATTATCATAATATGGGCCTAAGGTATTTTTCACAAAGGAAAGGAAGATCATTGAATTTACTTCTTTTCAAAAATAATACTATGCCAAAACTAGTTTATGTTCATTAACTAGGAATCACTGAATTGTTATATGTATTTATATTACTAGAACACCAATCTAACACCCAACTACCTAAAAGGGAAACATTTTAGTAAATGAAATTTGTCTTGCTCTTTTCAGTATCCATGAGTTTATAAAGGCTGACAAGATTTTAATATGCTCATAATCCCACTATTAATTTTGAATAGTTCATAGCTTACTAAATACTTCTAAAAATGTATCATTTGATATATGTAAAAAAGTTCATGAAGTAAATGTGGAAGGAATTGTCATTAGTTTCAAATTTACCATCAAGAAAAATGTTAGGGTAAAATAATTTGCCCAAGCTCACGCAGATGTTCAAAGAGGAAACCCAATTCTTCTTTAACTTCTATGTATTTCCTATGAAACCACACCACTTCTTGCAAAACAAAAATATTTAAAGAGAATTTAACTTATGGTTCATAGAGAATTTTAAATAAATAAAAAGTACAAGGAAAATAAGAGAAACTACTCTCTGACAGATGTAAGGCTGCAAACAAATACAGTGGGAAGACTAATTTGGAATAGATGTACTCTGTTTCCTTGGATATCTGGAAATTGTCTTTATTGATTTATATAAAAGAAGAAAAACTAAATTTCCAGCCTAACAAATATCAGTAAAATAAATGGAAGGACTTTCTACATATTTAATTGAGGTGTTCCATGAAAAGGTAAAGCTATTTAGACAATCTTTTTGTCTGAGATTTTGGCCTTACCCCAATGGCTAAGTTGGCTGTTGACAGAACATTTTATCGACTGCTGAAAGAACTATGATTCCAATAGTCCTAGACCAACAAATTCTGTAGGACAAATGCATTAGAAAGAACTTTTTTTTTTGATACTGGGTATCACTGTTATTCCTAGTATTCCCCTATGTTAAGAAAAGGTCTACTTTTTAATTACACATTTTGAGTCTACCATGTTTAAAAGTACATTCTAAGAGATCAAAACAATTCTTGCTTGCTCTTCTAATGTCAATATTACATTAGTGATTGCTGATGAATCTGAAAACAAAAACAAAACTAGCTAGTTTTTGAGATTTTTTAAGTGTAAAAATCTCCTGTATTTGTATATATAATATTATTTTGATGAGTTATTTTGTCTTTAGTTTTACTAATAAATTTTTAGCTAACCAATATAAGTGAAATGCTTGCTATATATGAAATCAATAATTCCACTCATAAAGCATACTATTGCATGGACCTGATTTAAATTTAACAGTCTTTACTGCAGCACAGGGGAGGAGACGATAAATGGGAGACAAAAGGCTAGGTAAGAGAATTGTACACAGTATGCTAATAATTTTCATTATTAGTTTAGATTAAGAAAAATATTTTCATAAAATGTTATGTTTGAGATAACACATTTTAAAATAACTTAATTCGGTATGTAAAAGAATACCGAACTAAAGTGATTTGAATTGAAAAAGGTATTTTTCTCATTTGATCAAAGACTTAAGTCATTCATGTACATTAAAGAGGTGAAAGCTGTTAGGAAAAATTAATTTTTTATTCTCTTAAACCAACATATCAACAATTTTGACTGAAAATTTGATTCTTGTTACACTTTCAAAGACTTCAAAAGATCACAAGCTTTCAACCTCTTCATTTTGCCTCAGAAAAATTGGAACATTAATAAAGTCTGCTTATATAACCAAGGGTTTTGTAACAAATGAACCAAGGACAAAGCCTAAGATGATTAATCCAATAATAGTAAGGTATACAGTAAAAAAATTTTTTTTGAAAATATTTTTTTGTTCTAAGGAAAATATTTTTGAGAATGATCTAACCAAATTCAGCATACTGAATTGCAAAAATGTCTTACAATTATTGAAAGTACCAAGGTAAAAAAATATATATAAAACTTCCATCTAAATATTTGTATATTAGATCATATGTTTAAATAAGTTTTGTACATTAGAAGCAAAGGAAAAGTATGAGCAATTACTTGATGTTACTGTGATTGGAAGAAAAGCCTTCACTTTTTTTTAGGTGTACACTTTCCAATTATTTGTATGTTGACTAGAAAAATATGAGACACTAGAAAAGCACTTAAAATAACACCTACTAAGAACAATATTTTTTCTCTTATCACATATTAATTTAACTCTAATTGAAATAGTCTCTGTACTGGTATCCTTAATGTTCATTATCTAAGAATATTTTAAGGCCCTTCAGGTATTTCAATAATAAATATCCTTTGGATGGTATCCTAAACAACCAGCATAGATCATGTTGATACTGCAAGATATCATGTTTGAAAATTCCTTTTTTTTGAGAGTTGGAAGTTATTCTATAGACTGAGGGTGCAATACTAAAATATAAGAAAGCATATGTTATAAACCAAAGAAATTTCATTATCAATATTATTGATCTCTTCCCCAATTTAGTCTTCACATATGAAACTTTAAAGGAGGTGATAAGAAAATTCTCCCTCATGACATGCAAAACAGAATATAACATTATAAATAAATGTTATATTCTATTCAAAGTAAAACTGAATCAGAATGAAAAGTTGATCAAAAAGTAAATCTCCAAAGGTTTTGCTAAGAATGTGAGATTCACTGATTATTTTATCAAAAGGTATGTAATTCCCACTGGGAATCTAGTACCAGTGCTAGGTACCTGAGTTAAAATGGTGAACAAGCTAAATGTGTTCCCTCTCTATGGAGCTCAAAGGAAAGAGATAATTAGAGATGATGCTAAGTAGGATAAGGTAAAGGTAAATAGGCTGAGGTAGAGAAAACCTGAAGGAGAATCCAACTTTGAAAAAAGTCACTAAAGAAAGGCATTCCCAAACGTTTAACCTGAGACTATATAGGCCCACAGAAGTCTGGTCACACAGGGTTTTGTAGGCCATATTACATTAATAATAACTGCAACAACTTATTAAATGCCAGTCGTAATTATATGTGCCAATAGGGGAGTGAAGGTAAGAGATAAAAGAGGTATGCATTACTGAGCAGTCCTGGAGATAAAGGTAAATGGATAAATTCAACATAGATTTTAGATACAGGATCTATAAGACTTGGTAATGGGATGATTATAAAGAATGAGGGAGAAAAGGAATCAAAGATTAATTTTAGATTCTGACATCAACCACATAGGTAGGTTATGAAACCACTTGCTAAGAAGGGAATAGAAAGTGTTAAAGAGGGGGGAAAAAATCAAGATATCTGAGTTATCCTGCTAAAGATTTAAATGTGGTATCATAATCATATAGGTAGTATTTAAAGCCATAGAGAGATACATGAAATTTTAGGGAGGAATAAAAATGAATAGAGAAAGAAGAGCAGATAGTGCTGTACTGAGCCAAAGATTATTGATAATTTGAAGCTATAAAGAGAAGAAGCCAGTAAATGATACTCAGAAGAGCAATTATAGAGATAAGTTAAAGGCAAAGAAGTTTTTCAAGAAAGAGGAAGTATTCTGCTGTTTACGCCAGACAATGAATGGAATACAATGTCGCCACAGAAATGCCCATTAAATTTGGTAGCTTGTAGATTGTTGGTATTATTTTTTAAATTATTCTTGGTGGAGTGATAAGGGGCAGAAGCTGGACAAGAATGGACAGAACAGTGACTCTAAGGTAAGGAAATTAGGACAGTATGTATAAACATTGAGAAGTTTGGTGATGAAGCAGAACATAAAAATGAGCAGTAGAAGGAAATGTAAGTTCATTGGAAAAGCTTTCTTAAATTAGGAGATACCAGTATGTGTTTCTATATGGGTTAGAATAATCCAGCAGAGGGAAAGATTGAGGATGAGGAGAGAGAAAGTTAATAACTAAAAGAAGAGGTGAATGGGAACAGGATCCAGAAGAAGGTGGCCTCTGATGGGAGGAGAGACATTTATCAGTAATAGTAATATCAGTAATATACAGTATACCAGTAATAGTTGTAATGATGGAGGGCAGAGACAAGAGACAGGCATCATGATTAATTTTCCTAAAAACGCTGAGTTATAAATAGCATAGTAAAAACAAGAGGGACTCCAGCTTAAGGCCAAGATTCCATTCTAAAAGCAGAGAGTTAAGAAGTAAGATTCCTAACATATTCTTTAGTAATCAGCCAACAACCTACCTTAAGGGCAGAGCAAGTAGGCCAAAATAATATGTCCCCACTGCTTGAGGATAACAACTATCTTGGAGAGGAAGAGGATCAATGAGTCCCTTGTGTTAAGTTTATTTAGCATAATTAGCTGGAGGACTGGTAATGGAGGAGAGAAGACATGGTGTCTCTCACCAGAGATAAGCATCTTGAGAGACATGGTGTCTCTCACCAGAGATAAGCATCTTGAGAGACATGGTGTCTCTCACCAGAGATAAGCATCCTGAGATCACAAGCCAAGCCTATGCCCAACAACCTCCCCGCTGCCCTTTGCTCCATTCTTGGAAGGCTTAAAAGACAGAATCCCCAGCCCTTCAGCACACCTCCTCTCTGAGGATGCCCGCACTTTCCTTTAAGTGCGTACTTTCAAAAAAGCTTTCTCGCTGCTCAAATGATTGCATTTTGTTTCTTTGCTATTTCATTTTATTTCCAAGTCTTCACTCTGTCTCCACTTTACTCCTGATAAGTAGGAAGGGGCCGTTGAGAGCTCAGGTTTGGGCTTGCAAGTGTCTGTCACCTGGGTGACCTGGACGGAACTGCAGCTCTGTGATCTGCTCTTAGTAGCCTGCCTGAGAATCTCCTTTGGGAAGTACTCAGAACATAATCTCACTCGAGCCTATGCTCTGCAGCTCCCCCAAATCCTGGGATGGTAGGGGCTAGTCCCATGCCGGACAGATCCAAAAAGACACAGGATGTCAGGTAACCCTGGCTTCAGGAGTTGGCAAGGGAGTCTGCCCTAGGCGGAGCAGGAGTTCAATGAACTTTCCCTCCTTCCCTCTGCACCTCCTTGCTCTCTGTTGCTTGCAAGGCAGCTGCCATTCCCTACCACTCTCACTTTAATGAATTCCTTCCTTACCTGCACTCATCAGACCTGTTCAAGAACTCTTTCTCTTTCAGAGTCAAGAACCCTGTCCTGTCCAGGTTGAGGTTTCTCCGAGTGCTTCACGAAGTGCACAGGGAATGACCTCCCAAGATGCAGCTGCCCAGCAACAATACCATTACTCAGATCTTTAATGATTTAACTATTCTAGAGATACTCTTATATTTAAGATTTTATGCTTTCCCTGTGCAATAGAACTCACTTGTCTTCAGTTATAAAAACCTATATTATTTTCTTACCCCATGTGTAAGTTCAATGAGCCTTGAACGTTTTTTAAACAGCTTTATTGAAATACAGTTCATATACCATAGAACTCACCATTTAAAGTACAATTCAACAGTTTTTAGTATATTGATATTTTTATTACCACAAAAAGATACTCAGTGGCAGTCAACCTCCATTTCCCTCCAAAACCTCTTTTCCCATCTGACGCTTCCCACACAACCATTGATCTGCTTCCTGTCTATATAGATTTACTTATTTTGAGTATTTCATATAAATTAAATTGTATACTATTTGGTATTTTGTTACTGGCTCTTGGACAGTAGAATGTTTTTAAAGTTCATCCTATAAAGAGGGCATAAGCATGAAGAAAGGGGGTCTTTTCACAGAATCAGTATTTTTCCCCATCCCATGTCCCTTTGATGATCAAAACATACCATTGGCCATTTAGTTAAAAAAAGAGTAATATGCTTGTGCACATACATCAATTCCTGTATGTATGATAAAGGAATTTGGAAGGGGAAAGATGAAAGAAAAAACCATACTGTAGTAAAACAAACTGGTTTTCTGAGAATGTACTCTTGGTCTGTAGGAGCAGGGTTCTGGAGTGAAGTAGTAGGTACCCTTTTTAGTAGACACCTTCTGTCTGCTGCAGGAACACATCACAGTTATATCTTCATCCTCCATTTCCAACAATGTGCATATGTCTGTTTCACTGACTGGCTGCCCTTCAAAAGGGAATATAAACCTTGTATTTCACAATAGGCTTTCATTAGTTTACTAAGTGATGTATGTTTCTTATTTTACACTGCAGCAGAGAACCATCCTGCCCCACCACTTTGAAGTTAATATGATCATTGTTCTCAGTCTTGAATCCTCCCTTGAGCTTTTTGTAAGCCACGGAGAGCTCCTGAGTATTCTCAGCTGCCACTGCACAACAGTAGTACCAGGCCCGCACTGAACAAGCACCCAAGCCAGTACCAGGAGTGACAGAAGCAGCAATGCATTTCTTTTTGTGGCTGATAACATTCCACTGTATGGAATATACATTTTGTTTATTTGTTCATCAGTTGATGGGCATTTGGGCTGTTTCCACTTTTTGGCCATTATGAATACTGATGCTCTGAACATCTGTGTACATATTTTTTGTGAATGTATGTTTTCAATTCTCCTGAATATACATACACACATACATAAATGCTGGGTCAAATGGTAACTCCATGTTTAACCTTTTTCAAAAAGACTGCATCATTTTACTTTCCCATTATCAATATATGAGGGTTCCAATTTTTCCACATCCTTGTCAATACTTGTCATTATATGTTCTTTAATTGTAGACATTCTAGTGGGTTTGCAGTGGTATCTTACTGTCGTTTTGATTTGCAATTCCCTTATGGCTAATGATGTTAAGCATCTTTCATGGGTTTACTGGTCATTTGTATAACTTCTTCAGAAAAATGTTTACATAGATTCTATGCCCATTTTTAAATGCTTTTCTTTTTCTTTTTAAATTTTATCAAATGTACATTACAATGGTTCAACAGTCCTCCTCCCCCCTGCCCCTGCCCACATCCCTCCCCCTTGGTAACCACTAGCCAACTAGTCTACTGCTGTTTTGTTCCTTCTGTTTGCTTTGTTTTTATATTCCACAAATAAATGAAATCATACAGTATTTGTCTTTTTCCACCCAGCTTATTTCACTGGGCATAATACCCTTTAGATCCATCCATGTTGTTGCAAATGGCAGGAGTTCTTTTCTTTTTATGACTGAATAATATTCCATTGTGTATATGTACATTTTCTTTATCCATTCATCTACTGAAGGACACTTAGGTTGCTTCCATATCTTGGCTATTGCAAACAATGCAGCGATAAACATTGGGGTGCATATGTCTTTTTGAATTAGGGATTTTGTTTTCTTCAGGCATAAATGCTTTCTTTTTATTACTGATTTGTAAGAACTATTTTTATGTATTCTAGATAAAAGTCCCTCATTAGATATATGCTTTACATAATTTTTCTCCCATTCTGTGGGTCTTCTCTTTACTTTCTTGATGATGTTCTTCAAAGCACAAAGTTTTTAATTTGGATTAAGTCCAATTTATCAAATTTTATTTTGTAGCTTGCACATTTAGTACTAAATCTAGGAAACTATTGATTAATCCAATGTCATGAACGTTTACATTTATATTTTCTTCTAAGAGTTTTACATTTAAGTCTGATCCATTTTGAGTTAATTTTTGTATATGCTGTGAAGCAGTAGTCCACAAGCACCTTTTATGAATTTTTTTTTCATCTTAATAGTGTGGAACTTTGAAACAGATCCAGATTCCAAAAGTCTTTCTTAGCTTTTGAACGATTTGGTAATTCATCACAACTCTTTCTTTCTATAACTGAAAAAAGTGTTTATCAATTTTTTTTTTCGCTTTGTGACAGCTCAGTAGTTTCTGAAGTGTTACTTCTCTTACTCCTACTATGGTACTGAGAAAGTTAACATTTCTTCTGAACACAACTTTTGTTGTTATAAATTTAGTACTGTGGTGTACTTAAGTTTTAAAGTAATAATCATGTCTTTATACAGCTAATTTTATCTCTATATTTTCTGTATTTGTTACTTCAAATTCAAATTTTCCATCTTATTTCAAATGTCTTTTTTATATTTTTAGATGAATTTTTCTAATTATTTTCAGTCTGTGGGTAAGGAGAAATAAAAACTTTGAACAAATTCATTCAGTTTCTACCTTACTTCTCCATTTCTAAGCCTTCCCAGTAACCTATTAAAACAATTCTCTGTTTTTTTTTTTAAACTTCAATTCTACTGACTCTACCAACCTCCCAGCTCTGGCTATTTCCCAGTATAACACTGCAATCCCTAAACAATGAAACTCTTACAGGATTTTTTTCTCAATTGCTCACCTTAGCAGAAAGATCACGTGAATTCTCTAATACTTTTCAGGTACCCCTAGAAGAAGATTTATTGTATTTCTGTTCCCCATACTTCTTCCACCTAATCTTATCCTTGGATTTTCCCTGATTAGTATGTTCACGTTTGCCTGTCTTAAGTCATGTAGCTCCTCCTGTACTGGGGTAAACACTGATACCACCATTTTAAAAAACAGTCATTACTCTTTGTGAGGAGTGGAACAAGAAGAAATCACTTGATTCAGATACTCTCAAGACTCCTAAAGGATTAAAGATCATTTCTCATTGTTCTACAACTTCTTTTATCAGGGAGCATCCAGACAAAAGGTAAGGTACAACCATTCTTTCTAGCAGTTTGCTTTTATTTTACAAACCTAATTTTCCAAATACATTTTGGCTAGAGGTTTGCAATCAAATTGACTTAGAATTAAGAAATTGCTTTAGTTTGATTTCAGTTAAAAATAAATTGTGTAAATAGAAAAGAAAGACTTGTTTTGTCTTTTTGCAACTGCATTTTTTAGTTAACTTCTAAGATGAGAATTCTGAAATAACTCATTTACTTCTTTTCTTGGGAATTACAGAGCCATTATATTCATATTTAAATACTATCTGTATGTGTGTATATATACATAAACACTATATATTCATGTGTTTATAAACATATACTAAGCCTTGTTTCTGTTTGAATAATCTATGTTTATATATTGTTGCAAGAATATTTTTACTTGATGGACTTTTTTAGAGCTGAATCATTTCCTTTTTATCAGATAAGATGGCTAACACCTAAGAACAAAGCAAAAAGCATTTCCCTTTAAAAATTTAAACTTCTCGGTCTAAAAATAACCTATTCAAGAATTACTTCTACCGCACCCAACTATCTAAACTAAGAAACAAAACTGACACTTAGATTATTACTTTAATTTCTATTTAGAAAAAAGTATCATATCTTTAATGCAATCTTGTTATTGCATAGATGATTATAATGTAAACTTTTTAGTTCATTAATTTAGGATATTTAGGTTTGAGCTATAGCATTGATACTATATTTTATTTTCAAAGCCTTGGTATCCTCAATATTTAGTATTTTTTATAATTAAACCTATTTATTGGTGATAGTAAATAAAAGAAACAAGTGTTTCATTTCATAAGGTTCATTTCCAATGTCTAAAGTTTATCATCATCTTAATGTCCATCTTTAGAAATCTTCCAAAAGAATCACATTGCTTTAAAAGAGTTTAATAAGTATATATTAGATTTACTTTATGCAAACACTTCTTTAAAAGTTAAAAGTCTTTCTATCCTGGATGAATTTATAATCATGACAATTACAGATACATGACTGATGAGACAGAAATAAGTACGGAAATTTACAAGTGTCTAAAGCAGCGTAGTCTGATAAAACATTCTATGATGAAGCAATGTTCTATATCTGTTCTATATCTATATTAGTAGACTATTAGCCATACATAGCTATTGAACACCTGAAATATGATACAGCAACTGAAAAACTGAACTAGTAATTTTATTTAATCTTAATTAATTTTAATTTACATAGTGGCATGTGGTTAGTGGCTACTGTATTGAATAGTACATGTCTAAGGTATTGAAATTATTGAATATTTTCCTTTACAGATACTTTTGAAATGGAAAAAAAGTAGTTTCTTTAACAAATGCTGTAAGTATAGGTTAGTAGATTAGAGCTAGATAGGAATGCCTGCTGTCTTAATATGAATCTTTTTTCTATCACGAAAAATTAATAGTTCTAATTTTCACATGGTAGTGTGTCATCTCTTAAATGTATACAACACAAGAAAAACAACATTGGTACAGAAGAGCCTCAAAATACAATCAAGCAGTCATTAATTATATATTTGAATTAAAGAAGTAAATGATTCATTTATATTCTTTATAAGCAAAGATATAAATAAATGTAATGTGGAAAGAGAAGGAATGTACAGGAATTTCATAGATTTTTTTTTCTTCAAATTGGTCAGGTAAAAGTCATGGACAGAATGAAACTTCAAGAGTTAACAGAGTGAAAAACAGAACTGATTCAGAAAAATGATATGTCAGGCATAACGTGAAGCATGAAAAGTTAAACCAAGGTAGATGTATATGTTTAGTTGACAAACTACAGTTTCCTGAGAAGACACTGGATTTATCTGAGCAGTATGACAAGGAGAAAATAAAATAGTTGATTACTTTAGAAACAAATGAGTCTTCATTCTAATTGCTAAGTCTTTAGGTGACTCTTCTAAATATATACTTGAAAAAATTAAAAGGACATTTAAACCTGGTTGTTTTGAAGTCTCTCAGAGCTGTAGAGATGTATTCAGATAAATGTTTCTCCATGAGTGCTACTCTGATCCAGGCTCTACCCTAAAAGGAAGAAAGAAACAAACACACAAAAAAATTAGAAGTTAATATTTTTTCCCACTATATCATCAAGAACATTGGCATTTTAATGTGTAAAGAGCTCATTCAAAATGTACATTTGATAAAGACTAAGAAAAATAAGTAGATACAAAAAGGTAAATTTTGTTTATATATATGGTATATATTTTGTTTCTCTGAAGGGTACAGCATGTCATATTAATTTTCTATCCAATGAAAGGACAGAACCATTAGTACTGAGTTACTTGGGTTAGACACTTCTTTTGAATCACATAATGTAATCAGAAGATATAACTCACTATTTCAATGACCAAAATAACATGCTAGTTAAAATGAGTCCCCTTATAAAACATTTTGGAACAGTCCATTCTAGTTAATACAAATAATAACTCTTTATCACTTGTTTAAGAAAATTTCCCACCTACTGTTTCAAAGGGCAGTTTTAGACAACCATGACTTATTAAATTTGGTGCCCCCAGAGCTAACCATTACCAAATATATATATATATATATATATATACACCAGAAAAGACAAACAACAAAAACACCCCAGAAGCATATTCTAGCACAAAATCACCAAAACAAATAATTCTGACCAAATGTAACTTAATTTTATTTTTGAAAAGGAGTAACATGATTCAACAGTTGGGACTAACCAGTTAATTTTTTTTATGATCTAAAGCATTTCATCAGGACTGATTCAAAATGAAAGAATAGAAGGGATCATATTTGTAATAGTCTAATATTTTCATTCTAATTCAACCCATTCGCTAATGTCCAGAAAACCCATGAAGACTGACCATACAGAATCAAAAACTACAATGACAGTTGAGAATAAAAGTGACACTAATCAATACATATGATGGTCAAGTACTCTTATAGAGAAAAAAAAATTAGAAATTAACTGGTTAGTTAACATAACTCTTGGATAGGAAGGATCAAAAAGGAGTCAGTCTAGTCAGTGGTAATATTTGTCAGTCTAGAGCAGCAGTATTGTTGGAAATAAAGGAATGATAGACTGTGGTTATGTTGATCAGTTTGGCCACCAAGTCAAACCCCTTTTAGTTTGCTCAGTGTTCAATCCTTTGTTCCTGCTGAGTAAGCCTAGGGGAACCTACAATTAGTTGTGGCAGACTGGAACAGAGGAAGGAAGAGGCAAGCCATTGGCAAGCAGTCTCAAGATTCTCTCTTGAAATTTCATCTAAAATACAGAGACTAGGAACGGTGGCTTGAATCAAAAGACTTCAGTTTCACCAAAACAGAAGCAGGGTAAGTTGTTCTCCAGAGAAAGACAGAGGAGAGACTGTGCTATTGCTAGATAAGAAATGTGGGGAAAGTCCTGCTTCCTGATTTGTTAATTTTAATCCATATAAAACTGGGCTGCACCTAATTTCCTGTCCTTGTATGTTTACAGAATTCTGTTATATTGTGTTAATAAATTGTGCTAATTTTAAGTTTTTTTGCTTTCAACAAAAGAACTTTTACTAGAACAGAAGATAAACAGACTTATAAAAATTGTTGGAGCCATGAAATCAGAAAGCCAAAAACTACTTTTAAGATTTTAGATTTTATCAGTTAGATAATGGTGAACTATGGAAGGTTTTTTGTTTTTCAGAGACACAAATATTCATTTATTTGTTTGCCACTGAAAGTTTTTGAAAAAAATAAAGTAGCACTCAAAAATGTAATATATGCTTGGCTGTTTTAAGAACTGATATACATTAAGATATTTAATCTCCAAGAACTGTGCATTAGGTTACAGTACTATCCCTACTTTACTTATATGAGCAAAAAAAACAGACAAAACTAGAAGAAAGGAAACTCACCACCAAATCGACCAACCTAACTGAATTAATGCCCATACTCTATAGCTTCCCTTCAGTTTCAGGGGCTAAATTGCAATAAATTGCAAATCAAGACAGTTGAAAAGACAAATCACAGAGTGGGCAAAATCTGCACTATATGTATCTGACAAAAGATATTCATAAAATACAAAGAATTCTTATAAAAGACAACTCAATTGAAAAAATGGTCTGGAAGGGGAAGATTATTAATTATGGATTTAATTTCTTTAGCAGATAACAGAATATTGTTTTTTCCTTTCTGTGTTAGTTTTGTGGTATTTTTCAAGGAATTTGTCCATTTCATCTAAATTTTCAAATTTATAGGTATAAAATTACTCATATCTTCTTTTAGGATTTTTAATGTCTGTAATGACTATGGGGTTGGCCTCTTCTTTATTCCTCATACTGGTAACTTACAATCTCTCTTTATTTCTTCTTGAATAGTCTTGCTAGAAGCTTATCAATTGAACTAGTCTTTTTAAAAACACCAACTTTTTTGGCTTTGTTGATTTTTATTCTGGTGTACATTTGTTTCAGTTTAATTGTATTTTGTGATTTCTTCTACTATGGATTTTTTTACTGCTTTTTATTTATTTTTATTAAGGTATCATTGATATACAATCTTATGAAGGTTTCACATGAGCAACATTGTAGTTACTACATTCACCCATATTATCAAGTTTTTACAGCTTCTTGAGATGAAAGCCCTCATAACTCATTTTCAGCCTTTACTCTTTCTCTTTCAATACACAAAAGACTATTGTTATACCTTGCCTATTTTCCTTTAAGGACAAATTTTTATATGTTTTATTTTCATTATTTTCCAATATTTTTCAATTTCAACTGTAATTTCTTCTTTCATCCATGAGTGATTTAGATGTCCTTCTTGGTTCCAATTAATATAATCTTTTTCTAGTTATCTTTTAGTTATTGATTCTAGTTTAATTCTACTGTTAGATAACAAACTTTATATGATTTCAATCTGAAATTCACTGAAGTGTTTTGTAACTTAGCAAATTTTGTATAAGGTTTCTGTTTAGTAAGAATGAATATTCTATACTTTTCTATTTTGATTTCTTATATGCTCCATTTTCTAGTATTATTAATCTTTATTTATATTTTCTTAAACCTATTAAAATTACTTACAAGTCTGTTATCTGCATTTCCCACTGGTCTGTTTCAATTACCTTTTTAATATTTCTTAGTTTTGACCATTTGATTTTTGTCTCCTGATATGCCTGGTGATTTCTGATTAAATATTGCACATTATGTATGAAAATTTGTAGCAGCTCTAATACTACCTTTCTCTAAAGTACCTTTATTTTCCTTTTAGAAGGCAGGGAGTATACTTGAAAACTACCTTGCACCACCTAAGGGCAACACCTAATGGGCTTTTTGGACTGATCTTCATCTGAATTCCCTTACTCTCAAGATATAGCCTTTCTGAGGTCTCAAATAAAACCCCAGAGTGTTTACAGAGCCCCTCCGACTTATTTGACCTTGAACTCTAACCTCTGTTTCTCCAGAACTAGAGGGTGAAATATTTTTTTATTGCAGTATACTTGATATACAATCTTATGTTAGTTTCAAGTATACAACACAGTAGTTCACCAGTTGTTCAAATTATTAAATCCTTACCCCCACTAGTGCAGTTACTATCTGTCAACATAGAAAGGTGTTACAGAACGACTGGCTATATTCTCCATGTTGTACTACTATCCCCGTGACCAACTTATATTATGATTGAGAATTTCTGTGCCCTTTCATCCCCTTCGCACTCCCCACACACCCACCCAAACCCCTCCCCCATGATAACCATTAGTTACTTCTCAGTATGTCTGAGTCTACAGCTATTTCACTCATTTTGTTTTTTCTTTTTAGATTCCAAAAAAGGGTGATATCATATGACATTTCTTTTTTCTGCCTGGCTTATTTTACTTACCACAATACCCTTTACCATGCATGTTGCTGGAAATGGCAGGATTTTTTTCTATGTTGCATTAATATTCCACTGTGTATATGTAACACATCTTTATCCATTCATCTACTGATGGACATTTTGGTTGATTCCATATCTTGGCTAATGTAAATAATGAGGCAATAAATATAAGAGTGCATATATCTTTTCGAATATCAGGGATTTTGTTTTCTTTTGGTAAATTCCTAGAAGTGGAACTGCTGGGTCAAATGGTATTTCTATTTTTAGTTTTTTGGTGAATTTCCATAGTGCTTCCCATAGAGGCTGGACCAATTTACATTCCCATCAACAGTGTAGGGGGTGTTCCTTTTTCTCTACATCCTCACCAACACTAGTTCCAGTCATTTGGATAGTAGCCATTCTGACTGGAGGGAAGTTATATCTCATCATGATTTTAATATACATTTCCCTGATAATTAGTGATGCAAAGGATATTTTCTATTACCTGTTGGGCAACTGTATGTCTTCTTTGCAAAAAAAGTCTATTCAGGTCCTCTGCCCATTTTTAAATCAGGTTGTTGTTTGGTATTGAGTTCTATGTATTCTTTACATATTTTGGATAGTAGCCCCTTACGAGACATACCATTTGCAAAAATATTCTCCCATGCTGCAGGATGCCTTTTTGTTCTGTTGGATGATGTCCTTTGCTGTACAGAAGCTTTTAGTATGATGTAGCCCCACATGTTCATTTTTTATTTTGTTTCCCCTGCCTGGGGAGATGTGTTCAGAAAAATATTCCTCCTGTTTATATTCAAGAGATTTTTGCCTGTTTGCTTCTAAGAGTTTTAAGGTTTCATGTTTTACATTAAGGTCCTTTTTTTTTCATTTTGCTATCATTAATGTACAATTACATGAACAACATTATGGTTACTAGACGCCCTCTATTATCAAGTACCAACAACAAACCCCATTAGTCACTGTCCATCAGCGTAGTAAGATGCTATAGAATCACTCCTTGTCTACTCTGTGTTATACTGCCTTCCCTGTGTCACCTCCCACCCCATATCATACATGCTAATCATAATGCCTCTTTTCCCCGTTACCCCTCCCTTCCCACCCATCCTCACCAAGCCTTTTCCCTTTGATAACCGTTAATCCATTCTTGGGTTCTGTGAGTCTGCTGCTGTTTTGTTCCTTCAGTTTTTTCTTTGTTCTTACACTCCACATATGAGTGAAATCATTTGATACTTGTCTTTCTCTGCCTGGCTATTTCACTGAGCATAATACCCTCAAGCTCCATCCATGTTGCAAATGAAAGGATTTGTTTTCATCTTATGGCTGAATAATATTCCATTGTGTATATGTACCACATCTTTATCCATTCATCTACTGATGCACACTTAGGTTGCTTCCATTTCTTGGCTATTGTAAATAGTGTTGTGATAAACATAGGGGTGCATCTGTCTTTTTCAAACTGGGCTGCTGCATTCTTAGGGTAAATTCCTAGGAGTGGAATTTCTGAGTCAAATGGTATTTCTATTTTGAGTTTTTTGAGGAACCTCCATACTGCTTTCAACAATGGCTGAACTAGTTTACATTCCCACCAGCAGTGTAGGAGGGTTCCCCTTTCTCCACATCCTTGCCAACATTTGTTGTTATTTGTATTTTGGATGTTGGCCATCCTAACTGGTGTGAGGTGGTATCTCATTGTGGTTTTAATTTGCATTTCTCTGATGATTAGGGATGTGGAGCATCTTTCCATGTGCCTGTTTGCCATCTGAATTCTTCTTTGGAGAAGTGTCTGTTCAGCTCTGCTGCCCATTTTTTAATTGGGTTATTTGCTTTTTGTTTGTTGAGGTGCATGAGCTCTTTATATAATTTGGATGTCAACCCTTTATCGGATATGTCATTTATGAATATATTCTCCCATACTGTAGGATGTTTTTCTGTTCTACTCATGGTGACCTTTGCTGTACAGAAGCTTTTTAGTTTGCTATAGTCCCACTTGTTCATTTTTGCTTTTGTTTCCCTTGCCGGTGGAGATATGTTCATGAGGAAGTTGCTCCTGTTTAGGTCCAAGAGATTTTTGCCTATTTTACTTAAGAGTTTTATGGTTTCATGACTTACATTCAGATCTTTGATCCATTCTGAGTTTACTTTTGAGTATGGAGTTAGACAATAACCCAGTTTCATTCTCTTACATGTAACTGTCCAGTTTTCTGTTGAAGAGGCTGTCATTTCCCCATTCTATATCCATGGGCTCCTTTATCGTATATTAATTGACGATATATGCTAGGGTTTATATCTGGGCTCTCTAGTCTGTTCCATTGGACTATGGTTCTGTTCTTGTGCCAGCACCAAATTGTCTTAATTACTGTGGCTTTGTAGTAGAAGCTTGAAGGCAGGGAGCATAATTCCCCCCGCTTTATTCTTCCTTCTCAGGATTGCTTTGGCTATTTGGGGTCTTTTGTGGTTCCATGTGAATTTTAGAACTACTTGCTCTAGTTCTTTGAAGAATGCTGTTGGTATTTTGATAGGGATTGCATTGAATCTGTAGATTGCTTTAGGCAAGATGGCCATTTCAACAATATTAATTCATCCTATCCAAACTACCCAGGATGTGTTTCCATTTATTGGTATCTTCTTTAATTTCTCTCATGAGTGTCATGTAGTTTTCAGAGTATAGTTCTTTCACTTCCTTGGTTAGGTTTATTTCTAGGTATTTTATTCTTTTTGATACAATTGTCAATGGAATCGTTTTCCTGATTTCTCTTTCTGCTACTTCATCATTAGTGTATAGGAATGCAATAGATTTCTATGTATTAATTTTGTATCCCACAAGTTTGATGAATTCAGATATTAGTTCTAGTAGTTTTGGAGTGGATTCTTTAGGGTTTTTTATATACAATATCATGTCATCTCCAAACAGGGACAGTTTGACTTCTTCCTTACCAATCTGGATGCCATTTATTTCTTTGTGCCATGGCTAGGACCTCCAGAAGTATGTTGATTGCCGTGGCTAGGACCTTGTCTTTTTCTGCCAGGCTATTTTACTGAGCATAACACCCTCTAGCCCCATCCATGTTTTTGCAAATTGCAGGATTTGTTTTTGTCTTATGGCTGTATTTGCCATGGCTAGGACCTCCAGAACTATGTTTAATAAAAGTGGGGAGAGTGGACATCCTTGTCTTGTTCCCGATCTTAAACAAAAAACTTTCAGATCCTCACTGTTAAGTATAATGCTGGCTGTGGGTTTGTCATATATGGCCTTTATTATATTGAGGTACTTGCCCTCTATACTCATTTTCTTGAGAGTTTTTATCATGAATGGATGTCGAATTTTGTCAAATGCTTTTTCAGCATCTATGGAGATGATCATGTGGTTTTTGTCCTTCTTTTTGTTGATGTGGTAGATGGTGATGATGGATTTTTGGATGTTGCATCCCTGGGATGAATCCCACCTGAACATGATGGGTGTTCTGTTTGATGTATTTTTTAATTCAGTTTGCTAATATTTTGCTGAGTATTTTTGCATCTATGTTCATTAGGGATATTATTCTGTAATTTCTTTTTTTGTGGTCTCTTCGCCTGGTTTTGGTATTACAGTGATGTTGGCCTCATAGAATGAGTTTGGAAGTATTCCCTCCTCTTCTACTTTTTGGAAAACTTTAAGGAGGATGGGTATTAGGTCTTCACTAAATGTTTGATAAAATTTAGCAGTGAAACCATCTGGGTCCAGACATTTTGTTCTTAGGTAGTTTTTTGATTACCAATTCAATTTCATTCCTGGTAATTGGTCAATTCAGATTTTCTCTTTCTTCCTGGGTCAGCCTTGGAAGGTTGTATTTTTCTAGAAAGTTCTTCATTTCTCTAGGTTATCCAGTTTGTTACCATATAATTTTTCATAGTATTCTCTCATAATTCTTTGTATATCTGTGGTGTCCATGGTGATTTTTCCTTTCTCATTTCTGATTCTGTTTATGTGTAGACTCTCTTTTTTTCTTGATAAGTCTAGCTAAGGGTTTAACTATTTCGTTTATTTTCTCAAAGAACCAGCTCTTGCTTTCACTGATTCTTTCTATTGTTTTATTCTTCTTGACTTTATTTAGTTTTGCTCTAATCTTTATTATTTCCATACTTCAACTGGCTTTGGGCCTCATTTGTTCTTCCTTTTCTAGTTTCATTAATTGTGAGTTTAGACTGTTCATATGGGACTGTTCTTTCCTGAGATAGGCCTGTATCACAATATACTTCCCTCTTAGCACAGCCTTCACAGCGTCCCACAGATTTTGCAGTGTTGAATAATTGTTGTCATTTGTCTCCATATATTGCTTGATCTCTGTTTTTTTTTGGTCATTGAACCATTGATTAGTTAGGAGCATGTTATTAAGCCTCCATGTGTTTGTGGGCTTTTTTGTTTTCTTTGTGTAATGTATTTTTAATTTCATACCTTTGTGATCTGAGAAGCTGGTTGGTACAATTTCAATCTTTTCGAATTTACTGAGGCTCTTTTTGTGGCCTAGTATATGATCTATTCTTGAAAATGTTCCATGTGCACTTGGGAAGAATGTGTAACCTGTTGCTTTTGGATGAAGTGTTCTGTAGATGTCTGTTAGGTCCATCTGTTCTAATATGTGCTCAGTGCTTTGGTCTCTACTTATTTTCTGTCTGTTTGATCTGTACTTTGAAGTGAATGGTGTGTTGAAGTCTCCTAAAATGAATGCATTGCATTCTATTTCCTACTTTAATTCTGTTAGTATTTGTTTCAAATATGTAGGTGCTCCTTTGTTGGGTGCATAGATATTTATAATATTATATCCTCTAGTTGGACTGAACCCTTTATCCCTATGTAATGTCCTTGTCTCTTGTTACTTTCTTTGTTTTGAAGTCTAATTTGTCTGATACAAGTACTGCAATTGCTGCTTTCTTCTCCCTATTAGTTGCATGAAATATCTTTTTCCATCCCTCTACTTTCAGTCTGTGTATGTCTTTGGGTTTGAAGTGAGTCTGTTGTAGGCAGCATATAGATGGATCTTGTTTTTTTATCCATTCAGTAAGTCTCTGTCTTTTGAGTGGTGCATTCAGACCATTTACATTTAGGGTGATTATCGATAGGTATGTACTTATCGCCATTGCAGGTTTTAGATTCATGGTTAACAAAGGTTCTAGGGTAATTCTCTTACTATCTAACAGTCTAATTTAACTCACTTCATATGCTATTACAAACACAACCTAAATGTTCTTTTTTTTCCTCCTTTTTCTTCCTCCTCTGTTTTTTATATGTTAGGTATCATATTCTTTACTCTTTGTCTATCCCTTGATTTACTTTGGGGGTAGTTGATTTGATTTTGCATCTGCTTAGTACTTAATTTTTCTACTTTGCTGTGGTTTTATTTCCCCTGGTGCCATCTATTTAGCCTTAGGAATACTTCCACCTGTAGCAGACCCTCCGAAATGCAGTGTAGAGGTGGTTCGTGGGAGGTAAATTCTCTCAGTTTTTGCTTATCTGTAAATTGTTTAATCCCTCCTTCAAATTTAAATGATAACCTTGCCAGGTAGAGTATTCTTGGTTCAAGGCCCTTCTGCTTCATTGCATTAAATACATCATGCCACTCCTTTCTGGCCTGGAAGGTTTCTGTTGAGAAGTCTGATGATAGCCTGATGGGTTTTCCTTTCTATGTGATCTTTTCTCTCTCTCTAGCTGCTTTTAAAAGTCTGTCTTTATCCTTAATATTTGCCATTTTAATTATTATGTCTTGATGTTGTCTTCCTTGGGTCCCTTGTGTTGGGTGATCTGTGCACCACCATAGCTTGAGAGACTATCTTCTTCCCCAGATTGGGGAAGTTTTCAGCAATTACCTCCTCAATAACACTTTCTTTCCCTTTTTCTCCCTATTCTTTTTCTGGTACCCCTATAATGCGGATTTTGTTCCATTTGGATTGGTCACACAATTCTCTCAACATGCTTTCTTTCTTAGACATCCTTTTTCTCTCTGTGCCTCAGCTTCTTTGCAATCCTCTTCTCTAATTTCTATTCCATTTACCATCTCTTCTACTACATCTAATCTGCTTTTAAATCCCTCCATTGTATGTTTCATTTCAGATATGGAATTTCTTAATGATTGAGACTCTGTCTTAAATTCGTCCCTGAGTTCTTGAATATATTTCTGTACCTCCATGAGCATGTTTATGATTTTTATTTTAAACTCTCTTTCAGGAAGATTGGTAAGTTCAGTTTCATTTTGCCCTTTTTCTGGGGTTTGTGAGATTGTGGTCTGAACCAGGTTCCTTTGATGTTTCATAATTCTATGTGGTGCCCTCTATTGCCCAGAAACTCCAGTCTCTGGGGCTGCTTAGCCCCTACAGTGAGTTTGCATGTCCTAGGGGAGCAGCGCTGGTGCCTGGGGGGAGGAAAGAGCTGTTTCCTGATTCCTGGCTGCAGTGCCTGTCTCCAGTATCAGAGCCAGTGGGCCAAGCACCCAGGTGTAAGCCTGTGTGCTTGGCATGTCTAATGTTGTAGGCGGGGCCTCCCTCTGGCTGGCCTGACAGCAGTACAGTGACTGACAGTGTACGAGCAGGTGCTGGCAGGCCAGGAGGAAGGCACAGGGGGCTGCGTATCACAGTGGGTGGGCCTCGGAGCTGAGCAGTCAGTCAGAGGGATGGATCGCCTGAAGCTCCTCAATGTTCCCATCCTGCTGGGCAGAGTGCGCCCAGACAACCGTGCACTTATCCCTTCTGCTACTTAGCAAGCTCTGTGCAAACCTTGCACCTTCAGCAGCCCTTGCGCTGCTAGGAAGCCTATCAGATCGCCTGCCTTTCCTTTGTTCCAGAGTGGCCCAATGTGGGTATCTGTCCTCCACAAATGGCCGGAATCTCAGTATCTCAGGCACTCTGCCTGTCCCAGCTCCCCAATACCAGCAACCTCCAAAGCACCACACAGCGTAGGTCTTTGGTCCAAATCAGACCTCCAAGGCTGGGTGTTCATCAGTCCTAGGGTTCCACCCCCTTCCCACTCCATTTCTCTTCCTCCCACCGGTAAGTTGTGTCTCGCCGGATCGAGGCTTTCGCACGTTATCCTGTTTCGTGAGGTCTGTTCTGTTCGTGAGTTCTGTATGAAGTCTGGTGCAGCCTTCTTCCCTGTTGTTGCTTTAGGGCTAGTTGTATTAACTATATTTTCACACTACATGTGGTTTTGGGAGGAATTCTTTGTCTCACCTCTCATGCTGCCATCTTGAATGCATTTAGGTCTTTTAATCCATTTTTAGTTTACTTTTGTGTATGTAATTATTTCCACTTTCATTCTCTTGCATGTAGCTGTCCAGTTTTCCCAACACCTGTTACGGAAGAAACTGTCTTTTCCCCATTGTACATTCATGGCTCCATTATTGTATATTAACTGACCATAGATGCATTGGTTTATATCTAGGCATTCTGTTCTATTCCATTGACCTAGGAGTCTGTTCTTGTGCCAGTACTACAGTGTACTGATTATTGTAGGTTTGTAGTATAGCTTGAAGTCTGGGAGCATAATAGCCCCAGCTTTGTTCTTCTTTCTCAGGACTGCTTTGGCTATTCATGGTCTTTTGTGGTTCCATACAAATTTTAGGATTATTTGCTCTAGTTCACTGAAAAATGCCATTGGTTTTTTGATAGGGATTACATTGAAATGATAAGTTGCTTTGGGCAGGACGGCCATTTTGACAATATTAATTCTTACTATGTATGAGCATGGTATAGCTTTCCATTTATCTGTGTCTTCTATTCTCTCATGAGTGTCTTATAGTTTTCAGAGCATAGGTCTTTCACCTACTTGGTTAGATTTATTCCTAGGTGTCTTATTCTTTTTGATGCAATTGTAAATGGAGTTGTTTTCCTGACTTCTCTTTCCATTAGTTCATTGTTAGTATATAGGAATGCAACAGATTTCTGTGTATTAATTTTGTACCCTCCAACTTTGCTAAATTCCATTATTAGTTCTAATAGTTTTTTGGTGGAGTCTTCAGGGTTTTCTATATAAAGCATCATGTCATCTGCAAATAGTAATAGTTTTGCTTCTTTCTTACCAATCTGGATGTCTTTTATCTCTTCGTCCTGTGTAAATTCCATGGCTAGCACCTCCAGTACTATGTTGAATAAAAGTATCAAGAGTGGACATTCTTGTCTTGTTCCTGATCTTGTAGGAAAAGCTTTTTACCACTGAGTATGATGTTAGCTATGGGTTTGTTGTATATGGCCTTTATTATGTTGAAATACATTCCCTCTATACCCATTTTGTTGAGAGTTTTTATCATGAAAAGATGTTCAATTTTGTCAAATGCTTTTTCAGCACTACTGAGATTATCATATGGTTTTTATCCTTTTCTTCATTAGTGTGGTATATCACATTGATTGATTTACAGATATTGTAGCATCCTTACAAACCTGGAATAAATCCCACTGGGTTGTGATGGATAATTCTTTTAATATATATTTTTAATTCAGCTTGCTAATATTTTGTTGAGGAATTTTGCACCTATGTTCATCAGTGATATCTACTTTTTGGAATACTTTAAGAAGGATGGGTATTAGCTCTTCTTTAAATGTTCAGTCGAATTCAGCTGTGAAGCCATCTGGTCCGGAATTTTGTTTATTGGCATTGTTTGATTACCAATTCAACTTCATTGCTGGTAATTGACTGTTCAGATTTCCCACTTCTTCCTGGGTCAGTCTTGGAAGGTTGTTCTTGTCTAGGAAGTTTCCATTTCTTCTAGGTTATCCAATTAATTGGTATATAATTTTTCATAGAATTCTCTAATCATTGTATTTCTGTGGTGTCAGTTGTGACTATTCCTTTTTCATTTCTGATTTTGCTTATTCTGAACACTTTTTTCCTTGATAAGTCTGGTTAAGAGTTTGTCTATTTCGCTTATCTTCCCAAAGAACCAGCTGTTGGTTTCACTGATTTTTTCTATTGTTTTATTCTTATTTTATTTATGCTCTGATCTTTTTTACGTCCCTCCTTCTACTAACTTTGGGTTTCATTTATTCTTATTCTAGCTTCTGTAGTTGTGAGTTCAGACTGTTTATTTGTGATTGTTCTTGTTTCTTGAGGAAGGCCTGTATTGCTTTGTACTTGCTCATAGAACCCCTTTTGCAGCATCTCACATATTTTGAACTGTTGTATTTTTGTTTTCATTTGTCTCCATGTATTGATTGATTTCTGTTTTGATTTGTTCATTGAGCCATTGATTATTTAAGCACGTTGTTTAGTCTTCATGTGTTTGTGGGGGTTTTTGTTTTCTTTATGTGATGTATTTCTAGTTTAATACCATTGTGCTCTCAAAAGATACTTGATACAATTTTAGTCTTTTTTAATTTATTGAGGCTCTTTTGGTGTTCTAATGAATGATCTATTCTGGAGAACATTCCATGTGTGCCTGAGAAAAATGTGTATCCTGCTGCTTTTGGTGGAATGTTCTGTAGATATCTGTTAAGTCTGTCTTTCTGATCTAGTGTGTTGTTCATAGTGCCTCTGATTCCTTATTTTCTGTCTAGTTGATCTGTCCATGTAAGTGTTGTGTTAAAGTCCCCTAATATGATTGAGTTGCTATTTCTCTATTTAATCAGTATTTGTTTTACATATTTAGGCACTGCTATATTGGGTGCATAGATATTTATAATTTTTATATCCTCTTGTTGGACTGATCTGTTTATCATTATGTAATGTCTTCTTTTGTCTCGTTACTTTGTCTTAAAATCCATTTTGTCAATACAAGTACTGCTACTCCCGATTTTTTTCTTCTTGTTATTTGCATGAAATATCTTTTTCCATCCCTTTACTTTCACTCTCTGTATGTCTTTAGTTCTGAAATGAGAGTCTCTTGCAGGCAGCATATAGATGGGTCTTGTTTGTTTATTCATCTGCCATCCTGTGTTTTGATTGGTGCATTCAGTGTCCATTTACATTTAAGGTAGTTACTGACAGGTATGTACTTATTGTCATTTCTGGTTGTTTTCGTAGTTTCTCTCTGATCCTTTCTTCCTCTCTTATACTTTTCTCTTGTTATCTGATGATTTTCTTTAGGGTTATGATTGCATTTCCTTTTTATTAATTTTTTGTATCTATTTTATAGGCTTTAGGCTTGTATCTACTTGTATCTTTTGTATCTATTTATATGCCTTACCATAAGGTTCATACATAGTGTCCTAAATATGTAGCAGCCTATATTTGGTCACTCTATTTCAAAAATGGTCTAAAAGTACTTCTCTTTTAGTCTTCTTTCTCCTCCACACTTTAGGTATTAGATGTCATATCTGCATTTTTTGTGTATCCCTTGACTGACTTTGTGTATAGTTGATTTCACTTTTTTTTTTAACTTCATACTTGCTTAGTAAGTAATTGGTCTACTACCTTTACTGCAGGTTTACTTTCACTGATGGAAAATATTTAGGCTTAAGAACATTTCTATCTACAGAAGTACCTTTATATTTCCTGTTACTCTGGTTTAGTGGTGGTGAATTCTTTTAACTTTCATTTAACCGGGAAAGTTTGGACTTCTCCTTCAATTCTGAATGATAACCTTTTTGGGAAAAGGATTCTTGGTTGAAGGTCCTTCTGTTTAAATACATTAAATATTTCATGCCACTCCCTTCTGGCCTGTAAAATTTCTGCTGAGAAATCTGCTGATAGCCTTTGGGGTTGCTCTTATAAGTAATTTTTTGCCTCTCTCTAGCTGCCTTCAGTACCCTCTTTTTATCCTCAATCTTTGTCATTTTAATTATTATGTCTTGGCGTTGTCTTCCTGGGGTTCCTTTTGTTATGGGCCTGATTGTCTATTTCCTTCCCCAGACTGGGGAAATTTTCAGCAATTATTTATTCAGAGAGACTTTCTATTCCTTTCTCTCTCTCTTCTCCTTCTGATACCCCTTTTATGAGAATATTATTTCATTTGGAGTTGTCACATAGCTTGTATCATCCTCTTGATTCTGGAGCTCTCTGTTCCTCAGCTTTGCTGTTTTCCTGTTCTCTAATTTTCATCTCACTGATTGTCTCCTCTACCTGCAGTAATCTATAATTCATTCTTTCCATCATATTTATCATTTCAGATACTTTGTTCTTTAGTTCTGGGAAGCTCTTCTTCAAGTCTTCTCTTTGTTGAAATCCTCCCTTAGATCATCAATACCTTTCTGCAGATCAGTGAGGATATTTTTGACTGTTATTTTGAAATCTTTATCAAGAATATTGGTGATCTCCATTTCACTTAGCACTCTTTCTTGGTCTTATCCTTTTCTTTTTTTGAAACATATTCCTCTGCCTCATTTTGTCTGGGTTGCTGTGTTTCTTCCTTTGTATTTGATAGAGCCTCTATGCTCCTGGACTCAAGAGTAATGATTTTATGAAGAAGGCACTGTGTGGTGCCCAGAAACTCAAGGCTCTTTGCTCACTTGTGCCTGGTTCTCCTTTGTGGTAGAACCACAGCTGCTGTTAGGGTGCTGTGGGAGGGCCACTTTTCTGCCTGTCAGCTGGCCGTGGCTAATCTCTATCAGCAGAGGCCCTTTGTGAGCCCTACAGAAGTGCCTCTGCTGGGATCACTGTGGGTAGGGCCACCCTCTGCCTGCCTGCAGCAATGGTGATGGTGGAGTTGCTGGGCGGGTGGGGCAGCAGGGCAGATGTGCAGCAGAGCAAGGCTGGAGCTCCAGAGAGGAGAAAGTGGTATTTGGAGCTGGCCCCCACAGCCACCTCCCCAGCTGGGCAGATAGGGCTGGGAAAGCTGGAATGCCGCCCTCCATCTGCCAGGCATCAGTCTCCCTGTGCCTCCCAGGCAGCAAAGACTGACCACTGCTGGGTTGAGTGGGCTGGGTGGGCAGGCTGCTGGGTGTGCAGAGAAGCTCCTCAAGGCTGAGACGCCAGTCATGGGGATGGAGTATTTAGGGCTCCCATAAGTGCCTGACCTGTTGGGCTGAGGGAGGGCTTGGGAAGTGTCATCCACCTGCCCTTTCTCCTGTGAAGGGAGCTCCGTCCAACCCTAGCCCCTCTGGCAACCTTTCCACTTCTGGTATATCTTTCAAACTGCCACCTTTGTGTTGGATCTCAGCAGGACTGATGTAGTGTGCCTGTCTTCCACAAGCAGGAGTCTCAGCCTCCCAGAGTGCTCCAGTTCTCCTTGGTGTCCAGCCCCTATCAGCGATCAAAGCCCAATGCAGTATGGACTTCTGTTCCCAGTAGAGATGTCCAGGGCCAGGTGTGCAGAGTTCCTAAGCTCTTATTCCCTCCCTGCTCTGTTCCTCTCCCTCCCATTTGTAGACTGGGATGGGAAAAGGCTTGGGTCTTGATCAAGTGCATCTCTGCCAATTTTCCCATGTCACCTTCTCTTCTTCATCAGGTGTAGATCTGCAGTCTTCAGGTCATTTTGGGGGTTAGCTATTTTTGCTATAGCTGTTTTCTTGGTGTGTACATGGGAGAAGGTTCCCATATTGCCTTCCTACTCTGCCATCTTTTTCACCAGAAGACTGTGAAATCTTTCATCAGCTTTTTTACCTTCCTACCTTCTCTGCTTCAGAAGACTGTGTTGGCAGATACCTTCCCTCACTGGAAAACTGCATGTATAATTTCAGGTACATTTGTCAATGGTTCTCACCTCTTAATTAAGTCCTAGTTTCACTGGTAGGCCCAAACTCCAACTTCTTTTCTCTAGCCCAAGGAAACTAAAACAACTATCCCCAACACCCAACATACTCTCCACTTAGCATCTATACCTATGATGGGAACAGGCAAATATGCCTAGGCTAAAAACCGAGATGAATGTAGGGCTCACTGTGTGTACCATTGCTCTTTCCAGTATTATGGCCACTCAAGTTCTCATGCCTTGGTTGTTCTCTATGTCTTAATTTTGTTGCTTTGTGCATTTCAACCAACCTTTATGGTTGTTCTTGGCAGAAGAGTTCCTCTGTTACAAGCTAAGCAGAAACTGATTTATTTCTCACCTTTACAATAATCTCTTTTAGACTCCAATTGTACCTCTCTAACTTGATTCTCTGCTCACACCCCTCCCTTCTATGCATTCTCCATACTGCACCCAGTTGATTTTTTTCAGATGTATATCAGACTACAGTACTGTATTGCTTAAAAAAAATTAAAAGTAAAGAAGAAACCCTCAAATAACTCCCTAATTGAGAATGATACCTAAACTCTTAATCATGACCATATCTTATATTCTACACCTTGCTTCCTCTGCTCAATATCTGCACAGCACATTTCTTCCCATAATTCACATCCTGGCTCAAATGTTATCCCCTCAGAGAAGTCTTCCCCAACTACTCTATCTGAGAGTGTGCTCTCTTCCATGACTACTAACACTTTTTAACCTCTTAACCAGTTTCATTTTTTTCATGGCATCTGGAATTATACTAAGTATATATATATAGTTTCTTATATTACTAAAATGTCATGTACATAACATTTGCCCTTTGCCATCTTTTTCACCACTGTCATTATATCCAGTATTACAGCAACTTTGGCATATAGAAGGCACTCAATATATACTCGTTCAATAAGTGGATAAAACTAAAGGAGTTAAGTAACTTGCTCATAGCTATAAGGCATTGGAAGAACCAGTGAAAAGTGGAGAAAAGGAATGATATGAGGAAAATAGTATTTTAGAAAGATTCATATGAAGTTAGTATTTTAAATGGAGAGATTGTAAAACAAATGGGTAGATTTAGAATATCTCTGTTGTTTTTTGCCTGGGAAACTGTTTCTTTATAAAGCTTCCAAGAACTTCTGACATTTTTCCAGGTTTGGGACCATCACAATAAAGAACGGGGGTGGGTGGGAAATGTCAAATATTGGTTAAAAGAGGAGATAATATTTGTGAGTCAGTAATAGAAAATGATACAGCACCTCTGCAGTACTACATTTTACTGAAAAGTTCTACTGTTTGGTATCTCTGGGGTATCTGCAATTAATACTCTCTCTGCCTTTGCCCCTTTCAGTAGAAAATTTGGTTAAACTGCCTCTGGGAAAGAACACTGACAAAGACAGCTTCTGAATAAGAGAAAAAGTAAACAAGATGATGAAACCAAGAAAGCTTAGGAAGGATTATAGATTTATGTCATAAGAATGTGTTAAGGATTACATTCATATTCTGACATGGTATAAGTACTCAATAAAATTTTATTAGATAGAAACCATCCATATATCCCTGGAAAATTGGCTCAATTGGTCACAGACTAAAAAAGAAAGAGAATGGTTAGCACTTCACAGACCTTAGCATACAGTGATTAAGTTATCAGATTGCCCATAGTGGCAAGCTTCTACAACAGTGGCACTAGGACACAAGCAATCCTGACTCTAGCAACTTGAGTAAATTTAAAGAATGTTTCTACACTGAATTAGTCATTGCTCCACAGTGCATCTTGTCTTCCACTGCTTAAAATGTTGTCCATATAACCCTCAGAGTGTAATCAGACCAAATCTGGCTTTCTCTATAGAAATAAAAGATGAAGATCTAACTGTTTTGTTTCCAAGTGTCCTGAACTGCACACTGTTTAGGAGGCAAACTTAGTGGTTACATTCTGTTTTCACAATATCAAGGCTCAATGAGAGTACCACATATGCTAGTAGTCACTCCAGGCAGAAGCTCAAAGGCTCAATAAATCTCCTGTCAGAGTATTTGTTTAATCCTGCAACCCTGCACTTGGCTGGTGTGATTTAACAGAGTAGATTAAGTATTTGGTCTTCCCACTGTAATAAAGATAGAAGTAATCATCTTCGCTAGATCTCTTTTCCCCACTACGTGGAATGTGAGGCCTGACCAAAACAAAGATATAAATGTAGGATTGGGAACATGATTGTTCTTTGGTGTTTTGTGATATTCAGCACTGTTTTTTTTTTTTTAACAGAATATCTGCTGGGCAGCATCTTGCTGTGCAGGGCCTAGTCCTGGTCATTAGGGTTTGGGTTTCTTTGGTCCAAATACTGCATTTCTAATATTTGTTAACTTCTCTATTACCTTTCCTATTTTGGGAGGTAGTTTCTATCGTACAGACTCGATTCATTCAAATTACAGCTAATCTTTTAATCTTAACCTACAAACCAAGAAATTATTCTTAAACTATAAAGAAAACATAAGACAAAAATGGATACAAATTCACTAAGATGCAAAGGAGAATTCAAATTGTACATTTTTTAAGACTGCAGCCAATCAATTTGAAAGTAAATTTTAAAAATTCAGTAGTTTGAGAAAATGGAAGCCAAAGTACTACAAAGACAATAGTTGTGACTAAAAAGAAAGCTGCTAATATAAAAATCAAGATTTAAACACACATTAGAAAAAATGTAATTTAAAAAATCTTGCTTATAGTTGACTTAAAAATGAAGACCTTTATTGGCTTAAAAAGTATATGAGACAAGAAACTGAATTGGTAATCAAAAAATTACCTAAGAACAAAACCCGGATCAGATGGCTTCACTGATGAATTTTATCAAACATTTAGTGAAGACCTAATACCCATCCTCCTTAAAGTTTTCCAAAAAGTAGAAGACGAGGGAATACTCCCAAACTCATTCTATGAGGCCAACATCACTCTAATACCAAAACCATGCAAAGACACCACAAAAAAAGAAAATTACAGACCAATATCCCTGATGAACATAGATGCAAAAATACTCAACAAAATATTAGCAAACCGAATTCAATAATACATCAAAAAGATCATGCATCAAGATCAAGTAGGATTCATCCCAGGGATGCAAGGATGGTACAACATTCGAAAATCCATCAACATCATCCACCACATCAACAAAAAGAAGGACAAAAACCACATGATCATCTCCATAGATGCTGAAAAAGCATTCAACAAAATTCAACATTCATTCATGATAACAACTGTCAACAAAATGGGTATAGAGGGCAAGTATCTCATAAAGGCCATATATGACAAACCCACAGCCAATATTATACTTAACAGTGAGAAGCTGAAAGCTTTTCCTCTAAGATCGGGAACAAGACAAGGATGCCCACTCTCCCCACTTTTATTCAACATAGCTCTACAGGTCCTAGCCATGGCAATCAGACAACACAAAGAAATAAAAGGCATCCAGATTGGTAAGGAAGAACTTAAACTGTCCCTGTTTGCAGATGACATGATATTGTACATAAAAAATCCTAAACAACCCAAAAACTACTAGATCTAATATCTGAATTCAGTAAAGTTGCGGGATACAAAATTAAGATATAGAAATCTGTTGCATTTCTATACACTAACGGTGAACTAGAAGAAAAATAAATCAGGAAAACAATTCCTTTCACAATTGCATCCAAAAGAATAAAATACCTAGGAATAAACCTAACCAAGAAAGTGAAGGACTTGTACTCTGAAAACTACAAGACACTCATGAGAGAAATAAAGAAGATACTAATAAATGGAAACACATCCCGTGCTCATGGATAGGAAGAATTAATATTGACAAAATGGCCATCCTGCCTAAAGCAATCGACAGATTCAATGTAATCCCTATCAAAATACCAATAGCATTCTTTAATGAACTAGAACAAATAGTTCTAAAATTCATATGGAACCACAAGAGACCCAGAATAGCCAAAGCAACCCTGAGAAGGAAGAATAAAGTGGGGGGAATGTGATCCCTGACTTCCAGCTCTACTACAGAGACACAGGAATCAAGACAATTTGGTACTGGCACAAGAACAGACCTATAGACCAATGGAACACACTAGAGAGCCCTGATATAAACCCAAGCATGTATGGTCAATTAACATATGATCAAGGAGCTATGGATATACAATGGGGAAATGACAGCCTCTTCAACAGCTGGTGTTGGCAAAACTGGACAGCTACATGTAAGAGAATGAAACTTGACTATTGTCTAACCCATACATGAAGCCATAAAACTCTTAGAAAAAAAATAGGCAAAAATCTCTTGGACATAAATATGAGCAACTTCTTCATGAACATATCTCCCCGAGCAAGAGAAACAAAAGCAAAAATGAACAAGTGGGACTATATCAAACTAAAAAGCTTCTGTACAGAAAAGGAAACCATCAATAGAACAAAAGGACATCCTACAGTATGGGAGAATATATTCATAAATGACATATCTGATAAGGGGTTGACATCCAAATTATATAAAGAGCTCATGCACTTCAACAAAGAAAAAGCAAATAAGCCAATTAAAAAATGGGCAGAGGATCTGAACAGACACTTCTCCAAAGAAGAATTCAGATGGCCAACAGGCACAAGAAAAAATGCTCCACATTGCTAATCATCAGAGAAATGCAAATTAAAACCACAATGAGATATCACCTCACACCAGTGAGGATGGCCAACATCCAAAAGACAAACAACAACAAATGTTGGTGAGGATGTGGAGAAAGGGGAACCCTCCTACACTGCTGGTGGGAATGTGTAAATTAGTTCAACCATTGTGAAAAGCTGTATAGAGGTTCCTCAAAAAACTCAAGAGACATACCATTTAATCCAGGAATTCCACTCCTAGGAATTTACCCTAAGAATGCAGCAGCCCAATTTGAAAAAGACATATGCACCCCTATGTTTATTGCAGCACTATTTACAATAGCCAAGAAATGGAAGCCACCTAAGTGTCCATCAGTAGATGAATGGATAAAGAAGATGTGGTACATATACACAATGGAATATTATTCAGCCATAAGAAGAAAACAAATCCTTCTATTTGCAACAAAATGGATGGAGCTAGAGGGTATTATGCTCAGTGAAATAAGCCAGGTGGAGAAAGACAAGTATCTAATGATTTCACTCATCTGTGGAGTATAAGAACAAAGGAAAGACTGAAGGAAAAAAACAGCAGCAGACTCACAGAACCCAAGAATGGACTAACAGTTACCAAAGGGAAAGAAACTGGGGAAGATGGGTGGGAAGGGAGGGATATGGGGGAAAAAGGGGTATTACGATTAGCACACATAATGTAGTGGGGTGTGGGGGATATGGGGTAGGCAGTATAACAGGGAAGACAAGTAGTGATTCTATAGTATCTTACTACGCTGGTGGACCGTGACTGTAATGGGGTATGTGATGGGGACTTGATAATAGGGGAGTCTAGTAACCATAATATTGCTCATGTAATTGTACATTAATAATAGCAAAATAAAAAAAAGTATCTGAGGCAGAGAAGAAAACTGATTCAATCTAAAAGAATTAAAAGATACTGAAGCAGAGAGTTCACTGTCACTCAGACAGCCCCTCCATTGGAGAATGGTAGGAAGCAGTGAAGGAGGGAGCAGCAGCTTTAGAGTGTGAACTCCAAAGTTCCTGCCTTCAAAAGGTGACAAAAATTACAGATATCAGCTTTATCTAAAAATATACTTACATATTATAAATTTCAAATGTTTAACTGTTTTCTGATTATGTCACTGAACTTAAATATTACAAATACTGTTTTTAAAACTTTGATGTTCCATTCATATTTTATAAAATCTTTAATTTCATTATATATTTGTCAATTTTCCTAGACAGAAATTTTCCAAAAGGAAAAAAAATCCTGAATATAAAAATGGATACAGGAACAATAAACTTAGAAATAACACGTTTGAAAGATGACTTTTATATTTTTATTTATTATACAGACATGTAATTTATAAGTTTATAATTGTGAAATTATGAATTGAATTATATCTTGATGTTAAAAAACTTCACACCTGTTTTCAATCTTTATTTTTTATTTATTCTTCATTCTGCAATTCTTAAGTGTCAAAAAGAGTAAGGGAAGTTATGACAATCCATAAAATAAATAAATAAAACTCCTAAATTCAAGCTGATATACCTTATAACAGCAGCTCAGACTTTTTAATGATCTTAAAAATTATTGAGGACTCTAGGGGAATCCTCCTACACTGTTGGTAGGAATGTAAGTTAGTTCAACCATTGTGGAAAGCAATATGGTGGTTCCTCAAAAAAACTAAAAATAGAAACACCATTTGACCCAGTAATTCCACTCCTAGGAATTTACCCAAAGAAAACAAGTTCCCATATTCAAAAAGACATATGCACCCCTATGTGTATTGCAGCACTATATACACAGCCAAGATACGGAAGCAACCTAAGTGTCCATCAGTAGATGAATGGATAAAGAAGATATAGTATATATACACAATGGAAAATTATTCAGCCATAAGAAGAAAACAATCCTACCATTTGCAACAACATGGATGGAGCTAGAAGGTACTATGCTCAGTGAAATAAGCCAGGCAGAGAAAGACAAGTACCAAATTATTTCCCTCATTCATGGAGTATAACAACAAAGCAAAACTGAAGGAACAAAACAGCAGCAGACTCACAGACTCCAAGAAGGGACTAGCGGTTACCAAAGTGGAGGGGTTGGGGAGAGTAGGTGGGGAGGGAGAAGGGGATTGAGGGGTATTATGATTAGTGCACATGGTGTGTGTGGGGTCACCAGGAAGACAGTGTAGCACAGAGAAGACAAGTAGTGATTCTATGGCATCTTACCACACTGATGGACAGTGACTTCAATGGGGTGTTGGGCAGACTTGATAATATGGGTGAATGTAGTAACCACAATGTTTTTGATGTGAAACCTTCATAAGAGTGTGTATCAGTGATACCTTAATAAAAAAAATTGAGGACTCCAAAGAGCTTTTATATAGGTTATATCTATCAATATTCACTTTATTACAAATCAAAATTAGAAAGTTTTAAAATATAGGTAATTAAAAGAATAAACCCGTTATATGTTAACATAAATAACATATTTTTATTAAAAAATAACTATCTTTCCTAAACAAAAATATAAGTAAGAAAAGTGGCTTTGTTCTACATTTTTTCAAATCTCTTTCATACATGGCTTAATAGAGAACTAGATATCCGTTTCTTCATTCAGTGTGTTTATGATGTATTGCTTTGGTTGAAGCATATGAAGAAAAATCTAGCTTCAAAAAGATACATAGTTAGAAAAAGGAATTTTTTAATAGCCTCTCAGATAACTGTGAATATCCTCCTTAGATTCTACATCAAAACCAGTAAGTGATAATCTCTTAACGGTTAGGTGCAACATGGAATCTATAGCCATATCAATGAACTTTTCATACTGTATTACATTAAATCCACTAGTCTGTCTGGTACTTGGAATGGATCTTTTACCTGCACATGATTTTATAATTCCATACACTGGTCACTTGGAAAATATGAATTAAGAAGGTCTATCAAAGTTGACACATTCATTAAACAATTAAAAGATACATTTGTTAATAGCAACATCAATGTTATCAGAAAAGTCTTTAAGTGCTGGGAAGCTGTTAAGCTTAGGATAGTGAATATAAGTTTGCCAAAATTCTAATTTTTAATGTTACCATTGTCAGCAAAAACTGTCAGCTGTTTTCCTTGAAATGACAACTCACATCATTTTTATCCAAGAAATATCTACCAAATGATAAAGTCTAAAAAACTATGTACATTTTTCTAATTAAAAATAGTATTACAAAAGTATGACAGTGTCTAATTCAGCTTATAACTAACTGTATGAGTACTTTTCCTTGAGACACTATTTCAATATGCTGCAGAAATGCTTTATGCATACTTCCCATTTTATCACTCAGGTTATTAAAAAGATGAGCACTTAAAAGTACAAATGGAAAATAACATCTTGGTACTATATGAAAATAGTTTTGACATGAAGGCTTCTCAGGATTCTGTAAGACACTGAGAGCCACTGATTTAGACAATTCAAGAAATGTAGAAACTTCACAGAATAGGAAATATTTTATTGTGCTTCTCAAAAAGGAAATTCATAGTGACTGGTTTCATACATTCCTGCTATTCATAATGCAACAGTGAAAACAAGGGGATTCTAAAGTAACTACATGCAGTTATTAAAAAAATGGAAACAAGCCTCTGAAAGATGTTAAATTTAGTCAAGTACTTAACTGCAACAAAGAAAAAATATTTTATATAGCAAAAAGCTCAAAGTCTTCTATTTGGGTCAAAAGAGTTTAGGATTAGATGATATACATTGCATATTATTATTCATGTCTTACCTTAGCTCGAGAGGAACTGATATTTTCCATATTTTCAATGCTGCAGATACAATTCTGTGAAACTTTCCGGCAAGCCACTCTGATATAGTCCCAGAAGCTACGAGGACTTTCATAACCAAACCAGGTTACTTGACCTTCAGGAGACAAATTGTAATACAAAATAAAAGAAAACTAGACTAGAAAATTCAAAATATAAGAACAATAAAATACTGAAAAATAAAGGCAGCATAGTGTGCTACAGTAGAAAAGGCACTGATCTCTGTGTCAAAAAGCCTTAAATCCCCTCCTCTTCTACCTCTAACTAGTAGTATTACTTTGGACAATTTATTTAATGGACCTCCATCAAAGTTTTCTAAACAATAAAATCAAACAAATGAAATAAAAAAAGGACAAAACAGGAAAAAGTTTCTTGTAGTTTAATACCCTATTATTCAAGCAGTCTTAGCACACAGAAAACTCTCCCTGTAGTTCTAATTAAGCATTAAATTCAATGTCAACAGTTACATTCTAAAGCTTTGTCTTCTTTAAAAAGAAAAAATAACATAACCCTTTTCCTCCTCTTCATAGGGTAAATCAAAGGAATGAAACAATGTGTAGTCTACCCTATAATATAATCAATTAAAATCTTATATTCACTGATCATTCATAATTTTCTACACAACCATTCTCTATAAATTCATCTGCTCTCTTCTAGTCACTATCCATGAAAAGCCTTTCAGGCATTAACCATGCTAATTTTTCAGATTTGGGTAAGTATGTGTCTGTTCATAAACAAATGTTCTTTTGAGTGTATATGTTTACTTGATTGTCTCGCATATTAGGTGATAAGATCACTAAGGTAGGGATTGTATCTTATTTGTCTTTAAATCAATCTCCAACACTTGACACCATGCTTGACTCACAGCAGGTATTCAATATTTGTTAAACAAATCAATTGGGAAATTGGCAAAAAACAGATCTTAATTGCAATGCATATAAAAAATTTTAAATCTAGTATCTTTTCATATGAAAATAACATTTCAATTAACAATTGGGAATTAGGATGTTTGCATGCTATAATACAAATATCAAATATTCCGGGCAAATATATTTACCTTTATATATAAAAATACAAAAGCATCTACAAATTCTTACTCAAATATCTATACAATTCCATATCTCTTTAAAAATCAAATCTTACTACCAAACATGTAGAAATCTATAGGAATATTTACAATCTCCCTTCTTCCTCTCAGCTTCTCCTCATCACTTTCCTTTGCCCCCTCTCTAAGTTAATAAAGTTCTTAGTACAGTATCACAATATAATTTGTCTTTAGGGAAATTTTCATGTCACCAATTTGTTAGTCATTTGGAGATGAGGCAGGATAACTAGTGGCTAAGAATATCAGCTTTTGAGTCAGGTGGACCTGAATTAGATTACTTTCTAGCTATGTGATCTTGATCAAATGACTGAACTTTAAGTCTGGGTTTCTGCTATAAATTGACAATAATGGTAGTACCTACTTGATAATACTGTTGCAAGGATTAGATGAGATAATGTTCATGCAGCAATTAGTATACAGCCTAGTACAGGTGTTATTACTACTGTTATTATAATTGTCATACAAATAATTAAGAGACCCAAGCACCCTCTGCACTACAAAGTGAGAGTGAGATACAAAATTAAGTTTTTGTCACTACTTGCTTAAAATCTAGAAAAATCCTTAAAATTTACTCCCTAAACCAAACTTTTCCGATATTAACATTCCACATTTACCTCAACACATTTCTAGTCTCAACTAATTTTCCTTAGTTTCTATTAATTGGGATCATTCCACACTTTAAAAATGAGAGGCACAGCTCCCTGACTTCCCTCAAAAAATGGGGCACTATACACTGACGGAGATTTTAAAGAAAAGGAACATCACATGGTTTCTGTTTGACTTTATTTTAAACCTTCTCATGAAACCTGACATGCTAAGGCAAGTAATTTATGAGGAGTTTTAAAACAGAGCTATTGAAAAAAACCAAAAGAATATAACAAAGCCCCAATTTTGGAGGAGAGGAAACAGAGAGAACCTAAAAATCTAGTCTTAGATTAAACAGAGAAGCAATGGGCACTAAATCCTTAGGACTCCTGCTTTGAAGAAGATATGGTATCTACAAGACTTTTATAGATATCAAGAGATAGTGACAAGATTTCCCAGATTCTCATTACCCAAATAATAAGAAACTAAGTGATTAACAGAATGACATATCATCATGGCTTTCAGGGCCTTAAATAAACCAGTGGTATCTTCACAATACTTTTATCTACTCAGCAAACTAGATGTGAGGATGACTTGGCTTGATTCTGCCTTTCCTCCTCTTCCACAGGCATCATTTCCACAGTGATGTTCTTAATTCAAGACACTGAATTTTTCGCACTGAGAAGGATCTGTTTTGATTAAAAGAAAGTGGATGCCCTTTTTAGGACCTCCAAATTCTCATGTAAATTGTCTTTATATCCTAAAATTCTATCTACATAATTAATAATTTTGGTATCTATGAAAAGAGTTGAATTTAATTTAAAATTATGGAATTGTTCAATTTGTTATTTGTTATTATTTGGACATCACTTTTACTTAAACACAGATTAACTGCCAGCAAACGATGTACTTGGACTATTGGTCTGTAACCACTATTCAACGGGAAAATTAAAAAACAAAGCTACAAGCTGATCATGCCTTTAAAAGCACTGAAGTAATAAATAATCACTTCCAAGGTATTCTCATTGCCTTTAAAAATAACCACAAAAGAAACCACATAGCAAGAACTGATTAGTCTATAATTGAAGAAACTTTATTTTAGAGAAGAAATATATGCTGTCACAGATTTTTCTTTTTAAGGCTCTTGATTAGAATAGGTATATACTATGCTTTCAATTATATGTGTTCTTAGAAGTTAACTTTTTACCAATGACAAAGTTAAACAACCTTTCAAAACTTATTCCCATCCTATCAATCCAACTCTAATTCATTTGAGGCATAGAAATAAGTGATGAGAAGTTTGCTAGACTAAAAGATGATCTCTTACTAATCAGCTCTGTGATGTCTTTCCCACCAAACTACCTTTGTAGCACCTAAAAACAGCCTGTGGTCTCTAGGGTCCAGTGTTATTCTAAAATTACTCTTCTTTATTATTTAAATTAGACATCTATTCACATCACAGAGTAAGTTTCTAAGATCAGGAACTAAATTTTCTAAAGTGGTTTTTTACTAATAGTGACTAAGGACACATCTGATAATATAAAATATAAATGAATCTGTTCAGTGACTTCCTTTCTCCAGCCTTTGAAATACTGCTTAACTACGTAAGGAGCAAATAAAAAACTTGTTCACAAACTGAAATTCAGTTAGTTACAACACATCACATAGATGACCTATCAAACACTATCACCTTGGAGCTATTTACCTTGAAAATCAGTATAAGATGGATAGTTCCATCATATTTTAATAAACCTCTCTGACATCATTGCAGAAGTTTTCAGATACTTAAAAGAAATTTGTTGTTTGTGGATATATTGCTGTCAATATATTAATACTTAGATATTTAATTTTTAACTTTAAATTTTATACAGAAATCCTAAGTTTCATACTGCTAATTTTTGAACACCAGTTTAATAGAGAAAATTTCCATTGCTGTAAGAGGTCAGAATCTTTTCCTTTAAAAATAAAAAAGTACTATTATCAGTAGAGATTCATATTTATTAGACCACCTAGCTTTGAAGGTAGAATCATGACCTTGATTAATTTTCTAAATGAAATCTTACATCATGTTCTAAAAAAAGAAAAAAAATTTAAACACATTAAAAACAACTTCAATTACATTTTAAGCTGTAGCTTAAGGAGTCTAGATTAGATGCTCAATTGTACTTATATTGCTATCTCTGTATGTTACTTATAGGATGCCTCAAGTAAATCTTTAGCAACTATAAATCACAGTTACTAATCTATAAAATGTAATTTTTATCCTTTGCTAGTGAAAATTAATGACTTGCTCAGTGGCAAGAAATTCATCACAAATATCTAAAATATGTATCTATACCATAAAAATTAGTTAATACTTAATCTTCCAAAACAAAAAAAAAATTAAAATAACCAGGTTCACCAAAAATCTGAAAATTGAATTTGACTTAATAAGCTTTTTTATGCTGGTGATTTTACCACCTTTCCAAGCAGAGTACAAAGGTTTTGTTTTCTTCCACCAGTGTTTTTAACATCACACTTAGAATACTGGCAGATAAGTAGAGCACCAAAGGCTGAAGTCCATACAGAGAACCATGCATAAATGTGCAGTTCTGAAGAAATCAAGCAAGCATAATTTATTTCATATACGTAGGGAAAATGAAACAAAAGAAACTGTTTAAAATGATTACTTGTGGGAACAAGGACTGAGGAAATGAGAAGACATTTATTTTCTACTTTCTATCTTTTGTCTATGATTTTTAAAAATAATGATAATGTATTTATTTTCTAATTAAAAAATGTAATAAAAGGCTAGGTCATAAGTACAGGGGCCTAGCAGTGTTTCACTTACAGTAGGAACTAAAAAGTTGTGAATAAAGGTATATATTCTACCTAGGAGACAGGGCACTAAGGAATATATTCCCACTAATGGTTCAAGAATGACAAAGCAGTTATTGTTGACACAGCTCACGTGTGTTTTTCTGAGCAACTCTGGAAAATTCACACTGCTTCTCTAACCCCCAGTTTTCATATATCACAGATATTATCACACTTACAAAATTGAGACAATAACCAATAATTCCTGTATCATTAATTATAATAAATTAAATTACACATATATGTATGATTAATAAGATAGTGATTAAAACCATGAAACTTAATAGAAAAGAGGGAATCACATGGGAGAGGAAGAAGAGTAGATTATATTGTGTACAAGATTTTAATCTAAAAATTAGCATAAACAGCCTTGTGCCCTCTGGATTAACAAAAATAAAGACAGAAAGCTTTTTAAAACCCATGCAATGTACTAAAAAAGATCACTTAACTGATACAGCCCTCCCCAGTAAGTCAATTCCATGCTCCCGCGCAGCTCAGTGGCGGGAGGCATCACCAGCATAGTACCTTGAAGAGGTATTTGGAGATGAGCCAGCCATCTGCAACTTTGGGAACTCTCTTAAAAAAAAATAAACAACAACAACACACAGATATTTAAGAAACCTGCCATCAAGTTTACACTTGCAAACTGAACAGCCCAAGTAAGATGGCTGCACATAATCTTGACGCAGTAGACACAACTTTTATCTAATAAATAAAATGAATTCAATTAAGATGAATGCAAGCTATACTCGGCACATAAATCAAGCTGGTCCCCTGTGGCCTGTTGTATTAGAGAGGCTAGGGTGTCTCCAAGCCACAGAGATAAGTGAGAAGCAGTTGTTTCCTGTTTACCTTCACCTCCATCATTACTCCACAAATACAATAAAGTGATGATGACAATGCAAAATGACAGAAAGCTCAACTCTTCTGCAAGCTTTGGACCTCAGAATTTTCTAGCTTTGCACCTCAGAATTTATGAGAATGCTTAAGAAAATGATTTACTTGTTTAAACTATATGGCTTATAAAGCTTTTAAGTTTAAAAATTAAATATACTTTTTGCTGTTAACTTTTCTAAAAGTTATAAACAAATTTGCTTTGAAGAACAGTTATCTTACTGGGCCAAAGAAGAGCTAAAGTTAAAGTTTGGAGGGTTTTTTTTTCTGAATTATGATGAAAGCACTTAGATATCAAGTAAAATGTTCTTCTGTTTAACAAACATTGACTAAATGCCTACTTTATGCAAATACTGTTTTATTTCCTGCAGCTTCCAATTATTGTTTAACAATCACCATCCAGAAAAGCACTATAAATTCTTGTTACATTGTTTAGAAATTCCTAGTATAATTATACAGGAAAACTCCAAAGACAAATTTCTAAAACCACTTGCCTAACAAATTATCTTTTCTTCTCTCATAAGCAAATACTGAAACCTCAACTAGGACATGGTCCCATACCTTTCCAAATGCTTACACCCTTTATGAAACCAAACAGAACCAGCCAACCAAGGTGACATTTGTATGAAAATGAAAAGAAGGAGATACATGCAGCTCATGCTATTGGTTACATCTATTTGTCTACCATTCTCTCTCTATCCATCTCCAATTGTAATATTTTAAATATTAAATTTGGAAACACATATCCAAAAGGATCTATAATTTGGTACTCTAGTTGAAGCTCATATCAGAAAATAAGATGCTTGCTAGAGCTACAACAAGCAAAAATGAAAATTCCTCAGCACTGAAACATAAATCAGAATAGAATGCTTTTCATTGCAAATATTAATACCAATTTACTCATCTTTACCCTGAAAACAATTATATATTTTATTTGTAGTAATTTTCATCATCAAAAGGTATCAAAGTAAAAACAATTTATGTGAAAATCTTAAAGGAATTTTACTTCAAAAAATGTATCAAATAAGATATATCAAGACCAGATTTATGTCATGACTCAATCAATCCTTGGCATAAACTGGGAAACAATTACTAAATCTATTATAAAAATCAATGTATAGATTAGTTTTTTTAAGCTATTGGTATGTTAGCTTTCTGTCCTTATCACACTTAATATTTTTGTTTTGGCTGTGAAACATCATATAAAAGTTTTTTAAACTTAAAACATTTTCATTTATGTGTAGGCATTAATTGCTTTAATCATGACTTATTATCTCACTCTAGATCAGTTATAAACAATTAGAAGCATCCAGACCAAATGAAAATGCACTAGATTCCAAATTATTTGTAATTAAATTTTAACACCTTTCTCATGTTACAGAAGGGAATGGAGAGGCCCAGAGAGAGCCTGCCTAGACCCAGCACATCTCTGTTCTCTGTAGCCTCATGCTCTGCTCGTCTACTCAAGAGACAATATCTGACAGATGGAGGATAGGTCAGTTGGCTTTCCTAGCTGGTTATGAGTTCTCACCAACAGCCTCAGAAACAAGAAAAAAAAATGGGGCAATAAACATGTATGTCAGGAGCCGTTGTCATCTGTGACACCATCTTGTGAGAGCTCAGCCATCTTCTATACTAACCACAAGAACAAGGAAGTTAGGCAGTGGAAAAGTACCTGACCTTTGCCAGTGGAAAAGCACCCGCCATTTTGTTTTAAAGACTCCATCTTGTTGTTTACTTCTTCTTGGCCAGTTTCCCGCCACAGCTTCCCGCTAAGTCCTCAACTAGGTCCGTTGCTTACGTCAAAGACTACTGAGCATGTGCACAACTCGGTGTGTGATTGGACTTTGTAAGCTACCTCATTATCATAATGGGCAACCAACCAAAAGAAGCTACTCCCTACCACGCCCCTTCAAATGCTATATATTCCCTGCCTTTTCTGCTAATAAAAGAGAGCTTGACACAACCTTGCAGGCTCTTCGTGTCGTTTTTCCTCTCATCCCATTTCATAGGTGGTCGCGGCTCCCCCGAGGTCTCCCACGTCTTAATAGGTCCTCGCGGGCGAGGACAAGTGGCGCCCAACGTGGGGCTCGAGGGTCGTAGCCCCCCAGCCTAGAAGAGAAAGTAGTCGCAGCTGCGCAGGATTCATCAGGCTATCAGCTTGAGAGCCGCCCGATCGGTGACGACGAAGCGGACGGCTAACGGGTAAGTCCCTCTGGACGATTCTCTTAACTCAAAATGGGACAAGAACTGTCTAAGGAGGCACAGTTCTTGAAAGATATTCAGCAGTGCCTCCTAGAGAGAGGGGCTTATGTTAAAAAACAGGATCTCTTGAAGTTTTTTCAGTATATCCAGAAAGTCTGCCCTTGGTTCCCCCAAGAAGGAATCGTAGACCCCAAACGTTGGGACCGTGTTAGACTTTGCCTTCAGGCACATTATGAAGCTGTTGGGCCTGAGAAAGTCCCCATTCAGACCTTTTCCTACTGGAACTTAATCAATGACATTTTCTCTCATGCCAAACGTTTTCATCCCTCTGCAGCTCAGGCAGTTGTCTCCGCCGCTGAATTTCTTGCTACCTCCCCCACTCCGTCTCGGGCACCCTCTAGACACACTGTTGTGGAAATTCCTCCTGAAGATCTCCCATCTCCACCCTCTCCTCCCTCACCGCCTCCGCTCTCTTCTCCCCCTTCGCCCGTACTTTCTGAACGGCCTCCGCCTGCCTCTATCTACCCTGTTCTCCCCTCTGATCCTGAGCCCTTTCCCTCAGAGGACCCCCCCCCTCATCCTCTTCCTAGTCCTCGCCCTCCTCCATACGGCGGCTGCGGCCACTCCTTTCCCCCCCATTTTCACAAACCTCCA